>CM037088.1:7188389-7788389 GCA_020916435.1 Oxytropis ochrocephala | reverse complement strand
TTATGCTATGACCTATATAGGGGTATGTGGTATAGATTTGATGCCCTTGTGGGAGATATATAGTCTAAGAAGTAACTCTTGGAAGAAACTTGATTTCAAAATGCCTGTTGATCCTTCTTATGACGTAGTTGGTCGCCAAACGTACTCGGAGGGAGTGTGCCACTGGTGGGGTTCAAAAGACGAATATTCTTCATTTGTGTCGTGTTTGGTGTCCTTTGTCATGAGCGATGAAGTGTTCTTTACAACACCCATGCCCTCATACATGGGTGATGTTACTTTCGATGACCGCTATGGTGCACTTGGCGATGTTAAATGGGTATGTTGCTTTCATTTGTAATCACACAGAAAAACTACTTTCCATATATCAATATTAGGTGAACTTGGAGTAAAAGAATCGTGGACTAAACTATTCGTTATTGGCCCGTTTCCTTGTGTTGAGAATCTTATTGGACTTGGGAATAACGGTAATATATTCTTTAAAACAAAAGATGGTGAACTAGCTTGGTTTGATTGGAGTACCCAAATGATTGTGGAGCTCGGCATTAAAGATCCAGGGAGCATTCTCAGGTAGTAATTTACAAGGAAAACCTTGAAAGCCTTATTCATATTGGATTAGTAAAATGAATCATGAATTGTTTTTCTTGTTTCTACTTGCGAGGCTTATGATTGTGGTTATTATGATTATTCCTTGTATGCAAAGTGGCTTGTGATTTTCAAGTATTCAGGACACCTTCAGAAACCTTTTGATTATCATGAATTTCGTTAACTCAAATTCATATATTGAATTTTATTTTGAGGACTACCATTTATTTTGGTGCGGCACGTGTTATAAAATGCACTACTTAAAAAGAGTAGTTTTTTCCTTTTAAAAAAATCATTAACATGCTTACTTTTGGTGTTATTGTTTTTCAACTATAAAGCATTCTTATAGAGCATGCGGATGAATATCCAACACATAAACTAGTTACATAGAGACAGACAATATCAATGTCATATATTCTCAAGAACAATACTACTTAATATAAAGAAAACTTTGTTGAAAATATACGAATTGTCGTCAATCACTTCTTAATAACAATACACACCCCAATTGTGTGCACAAAAAATGGTGCCTAATGAATCGATATTTAGAATTGTGCCTTTCATTTGTTTTGCATCATACTGTCTAAAAATCATTTTCCTATTCTCAATACATGTTGACAACATGTATTAAGTTGCTAATACTTAGTATTTAAGCTAATTTTATTTGTTATGTGTGGGCTACTCATGTACTGATCGGGAAAGTCTCGCATGAGTTTGGGTTTTTTGAGATCAATTTTTGTAGCCCAAAACCTATGTTGTTTAGCGATTTTTCGGCTTGCCGATTCAAGCCTGTAAACTTTTCCAACTCTTCTTTTGAGTTTGTTTGGTATGTAAGAGAAGTGGAATATTTTGCGACTTTCATAAGAAAATGACTTTGATAATTGGTTTGGGATTTTGGTTGTTACTCTATTTGTCACCGATAACTAAATGTTTTTCTTCTCTTGCTTTCCTTTCCTCGGAGAAATTAAAACACAAGATCACTTTCTTTAAAGGTGTTGAGTAACACATGAAGGATAAATTTTTGGCTATCGTGAATGAAATGGTTATTAATAATATCCTTGATGTTTTTTCCTTTTCCATTCTCTCAAAATTGTCTCTAAAATCTATGAAGCAACTTGGATGTCTACATAAAGCATGGGCTCTATTTTCTAAACCCCTTGTTTTGAGAATGTATCACAACAAATTAACAAGTACACCTCTCATTATAAAGTGAGTCATGTCGTGTGGGAAATTTCATTGTGTTGTATTTGGTGTTAGGTGAGAGGCTTTAGAGTTCGTTCACCTTAGATTTGAGAATTCTATTTCGAAATGTTGAAAATTGTATTCATGTTCTGGGTTCTAGTGTTAACAACGTTCTTTGTTTCCTTTGAGGTCTCACAAGATTGTATTGTGGAACCCAGCTACCGAGGAACCTAAGGTCATTCCTCCAAGTTTGGTTGAGTTTGAACCACCTTAGCAAGAACCTTAACAAGATTTTAATGAAGTTGGTTTGGAGGAAACTTAATTTTAAAATGTCAACTTCTAGTTTTAGCAATTGCACTTGGTGGTGTTAAATGGGTCTGCAGGTTGTATCATCTGTAGTATGCAGAGAAAACTACTTTCCAAATATCAATATTGGGTGAAGTTGGTGTAAATGATTCATCAACTAACTTATTCATTGTTGGTCCAGCACACTACAAGAATGACTTTGATTTCCTACGAATTTTCTGACCAAACACATTATGTTGCTATTTGTGATGGATCTCTGACCAAATTTCCATCACACGTAGTAATTCTCATTGGAAAATTTGTAAGGAAAACCTTAAAGAACAAGGGAGTATTCTCACGTATTAGTTTATAAGAAAAATCTTGAAAGTTATTCTTATTGGATTAGTAAAATGACTGTGGTTATTAGCATTGTACCTAGTTATATACAAAGTGTTTTGTGATTATCAAGTATATATGACAACTTAAGTAACCTATTGATTATCATGAATTTCCTTTGTCAAATATATTAATCAATTTTATTTTGAAGTTTACTCCTTTTATTACTTAATGTAAGAATTGATAATTTGCCTTTAGTGAATGGCCTATGATTTTGTTAAACTAGCTTATATTTGAGAAACATGATAATCTAATGAGAAGAAACTCTCTATTTGAACTTATAACTTTATTATCCATGTCACTATCTTCAATTCTGTGCTTCATTTTTAAAAAACTCATCTATGGGGAGTTCAGTGAAATATTATTTGTGTTTTTAAACAAACCAAATATTTTTTGTTTTATTGATTTAGCTTTTGGTTGATTGATGTCCATATACCAGTTTGATTGATGTCCTCAAGTAATGGCAACCACTTGGCCTCCACCCTTATTCCGGTCTTGCTACAAAATATGCTCATCCTCAATAATAGTAATAGGAATTCCCTGACAGCATAAATTTGTTAGCCTTGTGCAATGTGAACTTTGTAGATTTCCAATAGCCATTCAAACCGATAGTATGCTCCCCTGCTGTGCATTGTCTCCTTCGTAGCTACGGCTTCAGTTACCCACAACAAATTCACTGCCAACTAATGGATGTGTCAATAGTCACGAGATTGATTGGGGAGCTGTAAAACCTCCCTAGTAGAGATAAATGAAGAAGACAGGACACATCATCCAAAGTGATAGTCATTTCACCAAATGGTAGGTGAAATGATCTAATCTTTGGGTGTCATCTTTCAACAAAAGCAGAGATCAGTTCATGGTCAACAGTGGGGATAACTGCAAATACTAGGGGCCCTATGCCAAATTCGGGAACATACTAATAAAAACCAACAGCTTGTGTAAGAGGGCACAAATGTTTTTCTTGTTGCCATGTGCAGGTATTTTCAATTTCCTGACTACTATATAGCTTTTACCTGTCCTCTAAGAATATTTGATCCTACGTGAGCATCACATCTTGTAAGCACGAAAGCATCAGTAGGTCCAACATATGGTTGGTCCACCTGATCAGGTTGGTGCTCCACCTCCTCGTCATCAGAACCTGAAGACTCAGCTGGATCCTGATGATACTCCTCCTCCATGTCCTGCTGAGGAGCCGCATAGTCTTGATCTCTATACCGCCGGCTCGTCGTAGTGCATATACTGTTCGGGAAGAAACATGACCGACATTTCGACTCGAGTCCGTGTACTCACCAAAGTTTGTTCCGGTTCACTAGCACCAAAGCAGATCAAGAAGACTCCTTTGCAATACCAAACCTCGTGAGTTGCGTGGAATTCGCCCCCGACTCTAGTGTACGCCATTGCAAGAAATTCAAAAAAATACTACACGATTTAAAAAATTGTAGCGATTTATGTTAAATTCGTTTTGCACACTACAAGTGGCACGTATTTAACATAAATCTGCTTTGTTGATGGTGAACCAAAACGGTTATCATAAATTTAGATAAGTCCAATGCGAAACAAAATGGATTTAACGTGAACCGATGCGTGCGTTTTTAACCAAACAAATTTATCACATAAAAGATAAATCTATTAAAATTTTATCATTGAAATTTAATAATTAATGTCATTGAGAATTAAATTATAAATCTATAAATTAGAAGACTTGAATAAAAACATTAAAAAGAAAATTGCAACTTGCAAGCTAATATTTAGCTAAGAAGCATTCATGATAAGAAAAAGTTGTATCCGTAATCAAGACATGGGACAACAGAGCTTTGCCCGGAGTCCTTATTGGCCTTACTCTTGGCGAGGGGACGAAAAAGAAATCAAACTCGAAACCTTTTTCGAGTTGGTCACCGCTTCGAATCAAAGCGTGATCGGTAATGTTCATCGAGAAGACATGGTCGTTCCTCCCGGCTCTTTGGAATTTTTGGAGACCTCGAACCGACATGAAATCAATTTTTTTGACAATAACAAGAAATCAATTATTGATATTGTTTTTATGCGCTTGTATATGTAAACAATGAACTTTTTTATTGTTATAAAAACAAATATGAACTGCTTTTTTGGTTTGTAGACGGAGTGAGAATTGCCACTGGAAACTCACGCACTCAACTGTGAGGTCCTGAGTTCAAACTCGAGACATGATATCAAGCCAAACAATTTTATTTGCTAGTTGAGCTACGTCGTACATATAAATATGAACTCGAGGAAGAATGTTGAATTTCATTTGCTAGTTGAGCTAAGTCTCCCATCAAAACCTCACGTCTCCCTAACACTACAACATGACCAACATATCCAAATAAATGTTGAATTTTCCCTCGTTGCCTAAAATATCATCCAACCCTATGAAACATAGAAAAATCTGACACTAGCCTGAAATCAAGTCAAGGTCGCACTACCGTGACCAACCTCGACTTTGGGGGCAACTGTTCCGGACTGGGCCAAGAGGCCCAATCCGCTTGGCAAATAGCCTGATACACTATGGATCCGCCCAGCGAGCGAATCTCTGCAAGGAACCAAAATCAACGGTCTGAATCACCTCTCGTCAATCCAACAGTTCGGAACCGGACAAAACCCGCAGAGCTCCCGGACCCACGTCTATAAATATGGCACTACCCCACAAAATCAAGTACGATTCTTTCATTTGTACCTCTCACTGACTTCTGAATGCTAATGTTGGCATCAGAGTGTTTGCAAGTACCCAACCCTTCTGAGTCCAACCTCGGGAGCCGACGACGTTGACAGAGACAACCTCGGAGGACTCCGACTATGAGGACATTCTTCCGACCTCAAGCCAAGGATAAGACTTTATAGAGACATCAAGCAACAACTATTGACTCAAGGATCCGAGATCCGAAGTCACATATTGAACAAAAAATATTCATTATTTTAGAAAGAAAATAGTTTCAAATAAAAAATTTCATTTTATAAATCAAAGATTTTATAAAAAAAAATAGTTACATTTATTTTAAAAATATATTTTGCATTGTCTCTTTTAAAGAGAGTCACCTCGAAGAGATAGGATACAAGTAGAAGAGAAGTAGGATAAAAGTAGAAGAGAAGTACAATATGTGTAGCTATTTGTCAAGAAATCAATTTTTTGACAATAACAAGAAATCAATTATTGATATTGTTTTTATGCGCTTGTATATGTAAACAATGAAGTTTTTTTTATAAAAAAACAAATATGAACTGTTTTTTGGTTTGTAGACGGAGTGAGAATTGCCACTGGAAACTCATGCACTCAACTGTGAGGTCCTGAGTTCGAACTCGAGACATAATATCAAGCCAAACAATTTCATTTGCCAGTTGAGCTAAGTCTTACATATAAAATATGAACTTATTTGTTATCAAAACAATACAAACTTATTTAAAACTCAACAACTATTATTTTAAATATTAGTACTAGCTATCACTCTTCAATTCGGTGCTCCTGAGTTCGACTCTGCGAGTGGGCGACTCGGTATTGGCCGGTGCAAAATTTGATCCTAATTAAATAAGAGGGAATCTCAGTCTTTCATTAAAAACGCTGCGGCACTCTGCGAGTAGCCACCAATGATCCAAACAAAAAAAAGCTATCACTCTTCGATGTTTTTATCAAAGTGATCTCTTTGTTTTTATAGGAGTCATTAAGATGCCAAATTATCTTTTATGTTCTCATAAGGGTGCTAATTCTTTTTTTTTTGGAAAAAGTGTGTGTTACTGTAATTCCTAAGAATATACTTATGAGACTAATCGAACCTATATTTATGAACCTATATTAAGAAAATTGTAGACTAATCAAACCTACTAATTATAAAGTTGGTCCGTGTGGATACCTTTTTAGATCTATTATTATGATCTTGTAAGCGCCTTAATTCTTCTTTGGACAAAGTGTGTGTCAATTATTAAGAGTATATTTATGAAATTTTAATATAAAAACTTAAATGTCAAACCTAGTTGCATTAAGAAATTGCAAATTAATTGAAAATATATTTGATAAGATGGTAAACAATTTAAAAGAAAATTGTAAGTGAGTTTTTCTTATGAAGTGTTAGTAACAAAAAGTTGTAACCATCAAATAATAAATAAAGTATAATTTTTCATTTTATATAATCTAAAAGTTACAAATCTAATGAAATTTAAGAAAGTGATGCAAATTAAATGTGAATAAATTTTAAAAAAATTACATTTCAGCAAAAGAAAACCATACTGATTAAAAACTTACCATATTTTTCTATTTTCTTGTCAAAACAAAAACGTACTATATATATTAGGTAGAAAAAAAAATTGTTAAAACTTTTATTACATATGTATGAAAATGTGATAAATTTTTAAAATATTAAATCTCAGCATGATATATTTTAGTTAATACTAGCTAATTCATTTGCTAAAAAAAGCTTTTATATTGTTCATTTTTTCCTTTAAAGTGACTGTTTTATTTTAAAGGAATCAAATAAAATAAAATATTAATAAATAGATTAAATTATACTTAATTTATTAAAATTTTATATTGAAATTTAATAATTAATGTCATTGAGAATTAAATTATAAATCTATAAATTAGAAGACTTGAATAAAAACATTAAAAAGAAAATTGCAACTTGCAAGCTAACATTTAGCTAAGAAGAATTCATGATAAGAATAAAGTTGCACCCGTAATCAGGACATGGGACAACAGAGCTTTGCCCGGGCGTCCTCCTTGGCCTTACTATTGGCAGGGACGAAAAAGAAGTCAAACTAGAAACCTTTGTTCGAGTCGGTCACCGGCTCGAACCAGGCGCGATCAGTAATGTTCCTCAGGAAGACATGGCCGTTCCTCCCGGGCTCTTTGGAATTTCTGAAGACCTCAAACTGGGACATGAAGACGTCGACAGAAGGGGTTCGATCCAAAAACCCCATGACCGACTCGAACTTGATGCACCATCTTCTAACCAACAAAAAAATGATGGATCGTTTTACAATGAAAACAAATTCAAAAAAGTTTTTTCATATTAAGTTTTTATTAAAATAGATTTTGCATTGTTAATTATTTAATTAAAGAGATTGGTCAAGAAATTTTTTATGGATATTGTGATGTGATATGTAACCAAAATATGCCCTTAATTAAAACTCAACAACAATTTTTCTTAAATAGTACAACTATTGATTATAGGATAAGTTTTCATTCCAAACATATATGCAGTTGGAACCATAATATATTATACCAAATACTTTATTTTCATATATATATATATATATATATATATATATATATATATATATATATATATATATATAAGTAATACCAAAAATATGTGATTAAGTATAAAAAAAGTCACCAAAAAACTGAAATATGCCTATATAAACACATACATTATCTATCAACAAGTCACACACACACACACACACACATTATCTATCAACAAGTCACACACACACATTATCAAAATGTCATCACTGATCTTCTTTGGGTTAAGTCTTTTGACGTTCCTACCATCTTCATTTGGTGTTGCGTTTGATTATTACTTGCTTGTTCAACAATGGCCCGGTACTTGCTTGTATATGTAAACAATGAACTTTTTTTTTTATAAAAACAAATATGAATTGTTTTTTGGTTTGTAGACGGAGTGAGAATTTCCAATTGAAACTCACACACTCAACTGCGAGGTCATGAGTTCGAACTCGAGACATGTTATTAAGCCAAACAATTTCATTTGCCAGTTGAGCTAAGTCTTACATATAAATATGAACTTATTTGTAATAAAAAAATACAAACTTATTTAAAACTCAACAACTATTATTTTAAATAGTACTAGCTATCACTCTTCAATTCGGTGCTCCTGAGTTCGACTCCTGCAATGGACAACTCGGTATTGGCCAGTTCGAAATTTGATCCTAATTAAGTACGAGGGGATCTCAGTCTTTCATTAAAAACGCTGCGACACTCTGTGAGTAACCTCCCTAGTAGAGATAAATGAAGAAGACAGGACACATCATCCAAAGTGATAGTCATTTCACCAAATGGTAGGTGAAATGATCTAATCTTTGGGTGTCATCTTTCAACAAAAGCAGAGATCAGTTCATGGTCAACAGTGGGGATAACTGCAAATACTAGGGGCCCTATGCCAAATTCGGGAACATACTAATAAAAACCAACAGCTTGTGTAAGAGGGCACAAATGTTTTTCTTGTTGCCATGTGCAGGTATTTTCAATTTCCTGACTACTATATAGCTTTTACCTGTCCTCTAAGAATGTTTGATCCTACGTGAGCATCACATCTTGTAAGCACGAAAGCATCAGTAGGTCCAACATATGGTTGGTCCACCTGATCAGGTTGGTGCTCCACCTCCTCGTCCATCGTAACTCACGAAGACTCCGATCCGATGATACTCCTCCTCCATGTCCTGCTGAGGAGCCGCATAGTGCTGATCTATACTGTCGGCCTCTCGTAGCTGCATATACCTGTTCCGGGAAGAAACATGACCGACATTTCTGACCCGAGTCCGTGTACTCACCAAAGTTTGTTCCGGTTCACTAGCACCAGCAGACTGCGAAGACTCCCCTTGCAATACCAAACCTCGTGAGTTGCGTGGAATTCGGCCCCTGACTCTAGTGTACGCCATTGCAAGAAATTCAAAAAAAAATACTACTGATTTAAAAAAATTGTAGCAGATTTATGTTAAATTCTTTTTGCACACTACAAGTGGCACGTATTTAACATAAATCTGTTTTGTTGGTGGTGAACCAAAACGGTTATCATAAATTTAGATAAGTCCAATGCGAAACAAAATGGATTTAACGTAAATCCGATGCGTTTTTTTTAACCAAACAAATTTATCACATAAAAAGATAAATCTATTAAAATTTTATCATTGAAATTTAATAATTAATGTCATTGAGAATTAAATTATAAATCTATAAATTAGAAGACTTGAATAAAAACATTAAAAAGAAAATTGCAACTTGCAAGCTAATATTTAGCTAAGAAGCATTCATGATAAGAAAAAAGTTGTATCCGTAATCAAGACATGGGACAACAGAGCTTTGCCCGGGAGTCCTTATTGGCCTTACTCTTGGCAGGGACGAAAAAGAAGTCAAACTCGAAACCTTTTTCGAGTTGGTCACCGGCTCGAATCAGGCGTGATCAGTAATGTTCATCAGGAAGACATGGTCGTTCCTCCCGGCTCTTTGGAATTTTTGGAGACCTCGAACCGGGACATGAAATCAATTTTTTGACAATAACAAGAAATCAATTATTGATATTGTTTTTATGCGCTTGTATATGTAAACAATGAACTTTTTTTATTGTTATAAAAAAACAAATATGAACTGTTTTTTGGTTTGTAGACGGAGTGAGAATTGCCACTGGAAACTCACGCACTCAACTGTGAGGTCCTGAGTTCAAACTCGAGACATGATATCAAGCCAAACAATTTTATTTGCTAGTTGAGCTACGTCGTACATATAAATATGAACTCGAGGAAGAATGTTGAATTTCATTTGCTAGTTGAGCTAAGTCTCCCATCAAAACCTCACGTCTCCCTAACACTACAACATGACCAACATATCCAGTCAAATGTTGAATTTTCCCTCGTTGCCTAAAATATCATCCAACCCTATGAAACATAGAAAAATCGACACTAGCACGAAATCAAGTCAAGGTCGCACTCACCGTGACCAACCTCGACTTTGGGGGCAATCAGCTTTTGCGGGCCGGCAAGAGGCCCAACCGCTTGGCAAATAGCTTTGATACACTATGGATCCGCCAATGAGCGAATCTCTCGCAAGAACCAAAATCAACGGTGCGAATCACCTCTCGTCAATCCAACGATTCGAATCCGGACAAAACCCATGAGAGCTCCGGACCCACGTCTATAAATATGGCACTACCCCCACAAAATCAAGTACGATTCTTTCATTTGTACCTCTCACTGACTTCTGAATGCTAATGTTGGCATCAGAGTGTTTGCAAGTACCCAACCCTTCTGAGTCCAACCTCGGGAGCCGACGACGTTGACAGAGACAACCTCGGAGGACTCCGACTATGAGGACATTCTTCCGACCTCAAGCCAAGGATAAGACTTTATAGAGACATCAAGCAACAACTATTGACTCAAGGATCCGAGATCCGAAGTCACATATTGAACAAAAAATATTCATTATTTTAGAAAGAAAATAGTTTCAAATAAAAAATTTCATTTTATAAATCAAAGATTTTATAAAAAAAAATAGTTACATTTATTTTAAAAATATATTTTGCATTGTCTCTTTTAAAGAGAGTCACCTCGAAGAGATAGGATACAAGTAGAAGAGAAGTAGGATAAAAGTAGAAGAGAAGTACAATATGTGTAGCTATTTGTCAAGAAATCAATTTTTTGACAATAACAAGAAATCAATTATTGATATTGTTTTTATGCGCTTGTATATGTAAACAATGAAGTTTTTTTTATAAAAAAACAAATATGAACTGTTTTTTGGTTTGTAGACGGAGTGAGAATTGCCACTGGAAACTCATGCACTCAACTGTGAGGTCCTGAGTTCGAACTCGAGACATGATATCAAGCCAAACAATTTCATTTGCCAGTTGAGCTAAGTCTTACATATAAAATATGAACTTATTTGTTATCAAAACAATACAAACTTATTTAAAACTCAACAACTATTATTTTAAATATTAGTACTAGCTATCACTCTTCAATTCGGTGCTCCTGAGTTCGACTCCTGCAGTGGACGACTCGGTATTGGCCGGTGCAAAATTTGATCCTAATTAAATAAGAGGGAATCTCAGTCTTTCATTAAAAACGCTGCGGCACTCTGCGAGTAGCCACCAATGATCCAAACAAAAAAAAGCTATCACTCTTCGATGTTTTTATCAAAGTGATCTCTTTGTTTTTATAGGAGTCATTAAGATGCCAAATTATCTTTTATGTTCTCATAAGGGTGCTAATTCTTTTTTTTTGGAAAAAGTGTGTGTTACTGTAATTCCTAAGAATATACTTATGAGACTAATCGAACCTATATTTATGAACCTATATTAAGAAAATTGTAGACTAATCAAACCTACTAATTATAAAGTTGGTCCGTGTGGATACCTTTTTAGATCTATTATTATGATCTTGTAAGCGCCTTAATTCTTCTTTGGACAAAGTGTGTGTCAATTATTAAGAGTATATTTATGAAATTTTAATATAAAAACTTAAATGTCAAACCTAGTTGCATTAAGAAATTGCAAATTAATTGAAAATATATTTGATAAGATGGTAAACAATTTAAAAGAAAATTGTAAGTGAGTTTTTCTTATGAAGTGTTAGTAACAAAAAGTTGTAACCATCAAATAATAAATAAAGTATAATTTTTCATTTTATATAATATAAAAGTTACAAATATAATGAAATTTAAAAAATTTTAAAAAGTGATGCAAATTAAATGTGAATAAATTTTAAAAAAAAAAATTAAATTTCAGCAAAAGAAAACCATACTGATCAAAAACTTACCATATTTTTCTATTTTCTTGTGAAAACAAAAACGTACTATATATATTAGGTAGGAAAAAAATAAATTGTTAAAACTTTTATTACATATGTATGCAAATGTGATAAATTTTTAAAATATTAAATCTCAGCATGATATATTTTAGTTAATACTAGCTAATTCATTTGCTAAAAAAAGCTTTTATATTGTTCATTTTTTCCTTTAAAGTGACTGATTTATTTTAAAGGAATAAAATATTAATAAATAGATTAAATTATACTTAATTTATTAAAATTTTATCATTGAAATTTAATAATTGATGTCATTGAGAATTAAATTATAAATCTATAAATTAGAAGACTTGAATAAAAACATTAAAAAGAAAATTGCAACTTGCAAGCTAACATTTAGCTAAGAAGAATTCATGATAAGAATAAAGTTGCACCCGTAATCAGGACATGGGACAACAGAGCTTTGCCCGGGCGTCCTCCTTGGCCTTACTCTTGGCAGGGACGAAAAAGAAGTCAAACTAGAAACCTTTGTTCGAGTCGGTCACCGGCTCGAACCAGGCGCGATCATTAATGTTCCTCAGGAAGACATGGTCGTTCCTCCCGGGCTCTTTGGAATTTCTGAAGACCTCAAACTGGGACATGAAGACGTCGACAGAAGGGGTTCGATCCAAAAACCCCATGACCGACTGGAACTTGATGCACCATCTCCTAACCAACAAAAAAGTGATGGATCGATTTACAATGAAAACAAATTCAAAAAAGTTTTTTCATATTAAGTTTTTATTAAAATAAATTTTGCATTGTTAATTATTTAATTAAAGAGATTGGTCAAGAAATTTTTTATGGATATTGTGATGTGATATGTAACCAAAATATGCCCTTAATTAAAACTCAACAACAATTTTTCTTAAATAGTACAACTATTGATTATAGGATAAGTTTTCATTCCAAACATATATGCAGTTGGAACCATAATACTTTATTTTCATATATATATATTATAAGTAATACCAAAAATATGTGATTAAGTATAAAAAAAAAGTCACCAAAAAACTGAAATATGCCTATATAAACACATACATTATCTATCAACAAGTCACACACACACACATTATCTATCAACAAGTCACACACACACACACATTATCAAAATGTCATCACTGATCTTCTTTGTGTTAAGTATTTTGACGTTCCTACCATCTTCATCATTTGGTGTTGCGTTTGATTATTACTCTCTTGCACAACAATGGGCCGGCACCGTTTGCAAGGCATCAAAACTTAAGCAGCCTAAGCCTTGCAACATGCCCTACCCAAAATCGGATTTTAAACTTCACGGCCTTTGGCCTTCTAATGTTTCGAATCCACAACCAGCAAATTGCCTTACGATGGGTCCGGGTTCAAAATTGGCTATCTCGATGGTGAGACTATTATCTTTTATATTACTGTACTAATAAAGTAATAATACTAGCTATATATTAAATATTTTTCTTGGTGCATGCATGAAAATTAACTTTTTTTTTCTTTTTTTTTCAAAGCTCTCTTCTTCTCTCCAGGCTCAACTTAATACTGAGTGGCCAAATCTAATTGGAAAAAATGACGCTTTTTGGAAACGCGAGTGGGAGGTGCACGGTACGTGTTCACCATTTACCACACAGCAGGACATGTATTTCAAGACTGCACTGAATATGAAAAAAGCGATTGGTAACTTGACTGATATTCTCGTACAAGCAAATATCGTGCCAAGTGCAAATTTAAATCAGAAATATGACAGAGAAAAGATTGTCATCGCTATACATGCAATAACCAAGAAATGGCCTCAACTACTCATTGTGATGGATCCACCACTCCTACCAAATCCAAGCTTGAAGGAGATAAGAGTTTGTTTTGATCTCACAAACGTACTTCACCGATTGTGTTAAAAATTATACGGGATATATATATACTTCTTCTTCTATAATGGTAAATTGGCCTATATAATATCATGACGATTTGATGATATAATATATAAAAATAATAGGCCAGATATATTGATATTTCTGGTACCAAAATGTTATCTATCTTAGTTCTCATATCAATAAAAATTTGTTCATCCTTTTAATTAGTTACGTTCTATTTATTTTCCTTCCTTTTTTTAAGATAATTCAACGTACACCAATTGGACATAGGTGAATAGGAACTAATTACATTTTTTGGTGTATAGAAACTAATTAATCATGTATAGAACCAAAATCAATTTGTATTAGCTATTTTCTCTTGTTAATTTAATATACACAACTAACTTGAGAGAGAGATTGAGCGAGAGAATGCAAACCAAACCCTACGTGAATATTGATTGAGGCGGTTACCCGAAACCATCACCACTGACGGATCTTCTCAAGAGTCGGGAGGAGCCACGACACCCGTCAAAAAAATAGAATTTTTTTTTACTATATTACTCCTATCTTAACTAACTTTATATAATTTATACAAGCGTTTGCGATTTATGGTCAATTATCTCGTTTGGTGCAGCATATGTCAAAGTCCTCTAGGGTCACGAGTTCGATCCCTCTTTCCTTCTTTTTCTCAAATGCTTTATGGAGAGGCTGCAATTGTCTTTTTCACTCTAACTTGCTTGAGAATAAAACCAATTGGTTTTATTTTAAAACAAATTCAATAGAGAGGCAGCAAATAGCAACCGTCTATTTTTTTTTATCAATTAGGACTTTATTCAATGTGATAGGAACTTAGGAAATTATGAATTTATTCAATATGGATTATAATTATAATAAAATTATTCTGAAAAAATAATTATACAATATTAATAATTACTATTTTTATTTTATTTTTATTTTTATTATTGTAATTATATCATTCAATAATATCCATAATATAAATATGCAAAACATGTCAAGCAACAATTCAATTAAAATGTACCCATAATTTATTTAATATATAAATGTAAAGCACTCATTTATAACTTAGTAATGTTTGAAAAATCAAAAATAATCTGGTAATTGACCCTTCTGATCCTACTCCCCAAACTGTGGCACAGATAACCGGGGGGCGTTTTTCTACATCCCCTACTATAACTTGTGTATCGCATCTTTTAAGCATATTTTGCATATTTGGTGGGAAAATTTTTTATTCCCACCGTTTACCAATTTACCCCTTATTTTGTACTTCACTGTTTACCAATATACCCCCACACTATATTTTTGGACCGACATACCCTCACTCTATATTTTGTACCCCACCATTTATCAATATACCCGTCATTTTGTATCTCGCTGTTTACCAATATACACCCACTCTATATTTCTGGATGATGTTAATTATGTACACTTTTGCTTAAAATGATTGGATGATGTTGAATGAACAAAAAAAGTTTTATACACCAACTCCTCAATTTCTTTTTACTTTTCGAGTTTTAAACAAAAAATTGTTCTTTGTTATGAATAATCCCCTGCTATAACTTGTGTATAGCATCTTTTAAGCATATTTTGCATATTTGGTGGGAAATTTTTTTATTCCCACCGTTTACCAATATACCCCTTATTTTGTACTCCACTGTTTACCAATATACCCCCACACTATATTTTTGGACCGACATACCCTCACTCTATATTTTGTACCCCACCATTTATCAATATACCCGTCATTTTGTACCTCGCTGTTTACCAATATACACCCACTCTATATTTCTGGACCGACATACCTTTGAAATTTTTTTTTTTGTCCAATACTCTTTTTTTTATCCACTTTTGGTGGGAAAATTTTATTCCCACAATTTACCAATATACCCCTCATTTGTACCCCACTGTTTACCAATATACCCCCACTCTATATTTTTGGACCGACATACCCCCACTCTATATTTTGTACCCCACCGTTTACCAATATACCCCTCATTTTGTACCTCACTATTTACCAATATACCCCCACTCTATATTTTTGGTACCCACTGTTTATCAATATACCCCAACTCTATATTTTTGGACCTACATACCCTCACTCTATATTTTGTACCCCACCATTTACCAATATACCCCTCATTTTGTACCTCACTATTTACCAATATACCCCCACTGTATATTTTTGGACCGACATTGTTGCCTCATCCCACCAAGGGCTATTGTTGCCTCACTATTGTTGCGTATTTTTACACCCCCCCTTATAAAATGTTGATGTTTTTTCGAAACTACATCTGTAAGTCTGTTAATCACCTCCCCGTGCATCGCACGAGTAATCGTCCTAGTTGAAACTAATAATCATAGGTTAGAATCATACATGGATGTTCACTTTTCTATTAGTATGAATTTACAATAATCAATAATAATAATGTAAAGTGTAAAGTCTAAACGATGAGATGAGGTGTTTTATTTCCCATTATGAAATGAAAAAAAAAAGGCATTGGCTAGATAGACTGCCTTCTGCGTAATAAATTGAAATGAACCAAAATTAATGAGTAGTTTTGAAAAGTTTTGACTGCAAACCTTGAAGAACAGTGACAAAACCCTTAATCACCAATTCACATACTACCAAACATACAATACACCTTTTGTCAAAAAAAACGTACAATACCCCAAGAAACACCTTCCAGTTAATAATAATTTTAATAACTAGATAATTATTATGATAAATGATTTAATATTGAAACAGAATAGGAAAATAATGAAAACTAAAATAATTGGTATGTGAGACTTCAATAGAATGAATCAGAGTGAAGAACTTGTTAATCGAATTGCTTTGAAAAGGGATTAATAAAGAGTACAGTTATAACAGTAGTGCCGACTTAGCAATACGAACAAGAAGAGCCACAAATAACATGGATAGATTACCAACCTCGGCTAATCAATCTCCATCAAAAGACTAAGAACGGATGGTTTGCCACTAACTAAAATAGATTAATTTTCACAAAAACTTGATTAATCATATTGAAAACTAATAAGACTCTTATTTTTCAAATCAACTTATGTCACTACTAAAAAAATAGAAATGACTCAAATCCCTCTCTAAACAACAAAAATCCGTCATTAATCAATTTAGTGACGGAATTTGCGACGACTCGGGATCCGTATCGAATTTGGGCGTCACTAAATATTTAGCGAGGGATTTTGAAAATTCGTCGCTAATAGAGAGGAAAAATTCGTCGCTAATAGAGAGGGTTTCCCTCTCTACTAGCGACAGATTTTTCCCTCTCTATTAGTGACAGATTTTTTCCTCTCTAATAGGGAGGGAATATTTCCATTGCTTCCATTGCTAATAGTGAGGAAACAGATGACACAGCGGAATAAGTTATTTTATTAAGATAAAATAAAAGCATCACTAGTAATTGTGTACTTAACAGATGACACAGTGAGGGTACGTAGGACTGGATTCATGTCCCGTCAAGCACCCTTTTAAAAAAAATTTGTTTTGTTCCGCTTTTCAAAGACACCAAAAATATTCTTTTTCCCCCGTTTTCAATAAAACAAACTCATAAATAAAATAAAAGAAAAGAAGTAGAACAAATTGTTTTCAACTCAAACTTTTGTCTAAACCACACATCAAGTTAATGGTTCCCTTTCGGTAGAAAGGACTCGTGGGGTGCTAATACCTTCCCCATGCGTAACCGACCCCCGAACCTACATCTCTGTGTTTACAAAAGACCACCCGTCTTTTCCAAAAAAGGTTTTTTCAATGTTTTCCTAAATAAATATTGGTGGCGGCTCTACTATTTTTCACGTGTCAAACGAGAAGTCCAAACCGGATTTTTCGGGGCGCAACAAGGTTCGAGACACCAAAATTTTCCTCTAAGGAGTGATCAATTCAAAACATTTATCGAAAGCCTCATTTCTCATCATTACCAAAAATGTTTTTAAATCCTAACCAATCATATCATATCATCGCATCATGCATATACACACATCCTTTTATTCACCATAGCGTTTGCACTAAAGCATTACATTTGCATCATATTCACATTGGCATTTCATGAGTTCATAGGAGTCAAAAAAATAACAAAGCAAAAAGTAGAGAAAAAAAAAATCAAAAGCCAAAAAATCATTTCACCACATATCAATCATTACATGTGCATACATTACATGCAAGCATACACCTTTCACTGCATTGTTAAATACGCCAAACGTAAATTGCTTTTCCATTCTCAATAAATGCACTCACTAGGTGTTTTCAGATAGACACGCCAAGTGTCAGCCCCTATATTCTTGTTCCCCTGAGATCAGCGCTCTAAGCGTTGACCTCATATCACATCTACAGATCACCAAGTTGATCCCTCAGACCCCGAGTGGTCCTTCAGAGCACAAACGCTCCTTCAGTACCATAAGTGGTCTAGATCGCAACGTCGGAGTCGAGCCCGACAGATCTTTTCAGACCCCACGTGGTCCTTCAGACTAGCTGTGTCCGCCTAAGACATAGTGGATGTCCGCTATTGATCAACATATCAGTTCCGGATCTGATCTTAACCCCGCGGCCGCTCGAATATAGAGGCCACCCTTTAGAGCCCTAGTGCTCCTTCAGACCCTGAGTGGTCCTTCAGAGCCCCAGTGTTCCTTCAGACCATGTTGGTCCTTCATTAAGGCCTAGGCAGCCTCTCAGACCCCGAGTGGTCCTTCAGAGCCCCAGTGCTCCTTCAGATCCCCAATGATCCTTCATTTTTTGATGTTCTCAGTTAATGCGCCAAGTGTTAACCATTCCCCGTCCATTCTCAAACCATTCACTTCCTCTTAAACGACAAAATTGACGTCTATTTTATCTTTATTTTTATTTCTACTACGAAAATTTGAAGACACTTCACATTTTCTAGTAAAATATAAATAAAGAGCGGCAGCTGTTATACCCCAATTTTGTCTGCGCTCCTTTCGATTGTCTAACGCTTCATTTTGAGCTTCATTTTTACTAATTCACGCGTTGTGAGCTTTTGATCTGATTAAACGAAAAATTAATTTTCAGACGCGTAAGTTTTATTTCATCTAATTGGGTCAACATTGAGTGATTTATTTGGTTGGTCGGACCGAGACGGTATTTTGCCCTGATTGGATCGATGTTAAGGAATTAGTTCGAGCCCGGTTTGAGCGATTGAGTCTGACCCAACTTAGCTTTTGTCCATTTAACTAAACAACAACAAACAAAAAGATATATTACAAAATACAAAAAATAATAAAAATCAAATAATATTACATTTGTCCAAAAAATTCAAAAATACAGAAAAATATAAAATGAATAAAAAAACGAAAATTAAAGAAATGCAAAAAGAAGACAGCATTGGCAGACTTCCCGAGCCGGTTCTTGCTCTCCAATACATTTCAACAAACCCACACATATCAGATCTGCAAAAACTCAATCAAAAACAATTAATGCTAAACTTGAGTTTTTACCTATAAAAAACACAGCCAACCATTAGTCCCAGGACGGACATAGAGAAAAAAGGCTTTTATTTTTCGTACCCCCCTCATTGTCTATCCCACCCCCATTTTACCAAAAAACCCCAAAATACCCTCAGTTTTTAAAAAAAAAAAATTAACTTTCTAAGATTTGGGATTTCCGGAATTACCTCATAGATAGGTAATTCCGGTTCACAAATTGTGAACCGGAATTACCTATTTATGAGGTAATTCAGGAAATCCAAACAAGAATCTCATTTCCAAAGTGGTGAAGTACACATAAATGTCACTTAATCATAAAATGGATCTTACAAAAAAAGGTGTTAAATTGAGTATTACTTGTTATCCTCATACTACCAATATATCTTATGTAGAATGTAGTGTTATCACCCGTGACATTAAATGATGCTAATTAACTTTAACTAATGCTAATTAACTTTGTCATTACATTACAATGGTTCACTTGACGAAAAATGTAACTCACTATACCCCCGCTCTATATTTTTGGACCGACATACCCCCACTCTATATTTTGTACCCCACCATTTACCATTATACCCCCTCATTTTGTACCTCACTATTTACCAATATACCCCCACTCTATATTTTTGGACCGACATACCCCTGACAAAGTTTTTTTTGTCCAAGACTTTTTTTTATTATCAAAATGTACCCCTCATTTTGTACCCCACTGTTAACCAATATACCCCCACTCTATATTTTTGGATTGACATTGTTGTCTCATCCCACCAAGGGCTATTGTTGCATCTTCTTCTTATATATATATATATATATATATATATATATATATATATATATATATATATATATATATATATATATATATATATATATATATGTGTGTTATGTATTTTTATACCCCCTTATAAAATGTTGATGTTTTTTCGAAACTACATCTATAGGTCTGTTAATCATCTCCCCGTGCATCGCTTGGAGCCTTTGCTCAATTGACCATCATGAATGCCTAATAGCAATAACCAATTCAATCCCGAGAAATAAATAAAATTATGTGACGAACATATAATTGACTAATAGCAATAACCAATGTAATAGTCAAAGTAATTGTTTAATTACTTTGTTTATTACTTTATTGATAGTCAAACTTATTTATCATCATGAAACACACTACAAAAGATGACATAAAAACTTTTCAACTAAACGATATCTTTAAATAAAATAAAAACTCATTTTATTTTATCATTTTTAAAAGGACTAAGAAAATCATTAGAAAGTAATTTCATTAAGAGTTTCATATCATTGATATTTATCACTGCAATTTAAGTAGTTCCATTGCATGACAATCACTCAATTTGGGGAGGGGGTTGGCGAGTTAGCAGGGCTGAATTAGAACCTGCAACACCATTGTCGACATTGTTGGGTTCAACAACTACACGATCATGATTGCCGATGACGCCCACAACATATATTTCTCCATCCTCTTAACTTCCTCGATGTTTCTGTTGATGAGATTCATCTGGTAACACATATACTTCTTGAAAAGACTAGCTTTGATGATAACTTGACCCTCACACTTGACCTTTCCTTCAATAGTGACACAAAAGACATTTCCCTAAAAACCACAAAGGTAAATGGAAAAATAAGAAAAAGAGGGGTTTGTGATTAATTCTGGAGGGACGTATCCACAGTTGGGATTGTGGTATGTTCCTTCAAGAGAGAGCATCCTTAAAGTTCCTTTCATGGGGAAAGCAGGGGCACGTGACACTTGGTGTAGAAGCGTAATATCCGAGACAAGATCCAAACATCTCAACACTTTGATGCTTGTGTTATAGCATTGAGCCAAGTAAAGGAGACTATCGACATTGTCATTTTCAAAGAGAGATTTCAATGATGGTTATTTCCTTGATGTTGTCAGATTCACCAACAACAATAGACTATTTTTTCTAATTCTTGGAGCCCAAGGGTCTCCCTCTTGTCCTCTTGGATGTGGGAGGTGCCAACTTCTCATTCGGGTGACTGGGGAGGACAGACTCCTTTCCTTCAGACAAGGTCCCTAAGCAGGTGTTTGTGTTGCCAAAGAACCTATTGTTGTTGTTCTCAAAGTCGTTATTGGTATGAGATGTCGTGTACCCTATGCTTGGTCTTCCTACATCGGGAGACACCCAATCCAGTGAATCCTATTTGGATGTTCTCTCGAGGATCCGTTCTCGAGTTTGGGTGGAAAGAGGGTACACACTTATTCTCAACCATTGTTGGGAGTGGATGTCAATGAAAAACTTACTCGCATATGAGGGTAATATTTGTAGCAGGAGTTTCAAACACGAGATATGTGAGGCCCACCCATTTGCGATACAACTTCGATTGTAATTTCTTGGCAAAATACACCAGAGGACCTTTAAGTTATTTATTTGTAACAAGTTGGACCTTTAAGTTTTTTTTTTGTAACAAATAGACCATTTAAGTTAGCTAACGTTGACACCGTTGGCCCTTTTAGTAAAATTTTATATCGTCGATTATATCAAAATATACCAAAATATGATTGGTTGCATCAAAATACATAAGCTAGAGCAATCAAAATATATAAAGTAGCATAACATCAAAATATATAAGCTAGGAAAATCACTAAAATGGCCTATTTGTTACAAAAAAAACTTAAAGGTCCAATTTTTTACAAATATATAACTTAAAAGGTCCTCTGGTGTAATTTTGCCTAATTTCTTCTATATAATTTACCACGGAGTATACAAGTCAAAGGCAAAGATATTATTTTTCTCATTTGAATGTTTAGTAAAAAATGAAGAAAAAGGAGGACAACTCTATTTCTTTTTGAAAAAAAAATTGTTCAAATTTTAGTAATTTTTTTATTCAATGTTATTTTTTAATAATCAAAATCTTAATTAAATATGGGTGGAGAAATTATATTCCTTACTCTTATTGTATTTTAAATAACCCAATATATAAAATAGTTAACAATAATATATAACGGAAGTCAAATATAAAATTAAAAAATATTATTTAAAATTGATAAAAAAAATATATAATTCAATTAAAATAAATAATTAATGTATATATAATTTAACAATTGCAAATTATTTAACAAAAATAAATAAGTAGTTTTCTATGACTTCCCAATAAGGTTAATATAATTAGGCAACATATGCTAAAATAAGGGACCTACAATATAACTCCAAGTTAAGTTTTTTGTTCCTCCTCTTTAAGAGACTTTTTTACTTTTCATCCTCTAGAAAAAAAAGTGGGATACCTCATCATTTACTAGGAACACATAACCCAAACACAGAATTCACAGCCAATGATTTCCGCGACGTATCATCAACAACGATCGATTCGATCACACGTCGCGATCACCTTCCAATCATCGTTGGAGGTTCGAATTCCTACCTCGAAGCGTTAGTGGATGACGACGATAACAATTTTCGATCGAGGTACAATTTTTGTTGTCTTTGGGTTGATGTATCAATGCCAGTTCTTCATTCTTATATAGAACAAAGAGTTGATGAAATGTTTGAGAAAGGAATGGTGAATGAGTTAAGACCTTTTTTTAATCCAAAAGGTGATTACTCAAAAGGTATTAGAAAAGCCATTGGTGTACCTGAATTTGATGAGTATTTTCGTAAAGAAGGATTTGTGAACGAGGAAATTAACAAGAAAGAAGTTACTTGAAAAAGCAATAAGTGAAATGAAAATGAATACATGGAAACTAGCTAGGAAACAATTGGGAAAAATTCATAGGTTGAGGAATTTTAAGAGATGGGAAATTCATCGCTTAGATGCTACACCTGTGTTTAGAAAACATGGGAAAGAAGCTGATGACACGTGGAAGAAACTGATTGCTGAGCCTAGTTCTATGATTGTGGCTCATTTTCTTTATAATAATAACTCAAAAAAGAATGCTGCTGCTGCAAATGTTGTTTCTTCTGGAACTGGTCTTAGAATGCCTGCTGCTGCTGCTGCTGCTGCAACTTCTCATAGTGTTATGGCTGATGCTACATGTTAGAATAGAAGAAATAAAACAATTCATGTCGTAATTTTTGTTCAGCTCAGAAATAATTGTTGCCTATTAATCTATTATCATTTTTGATTTGAGGGGTAAGCAAGGAGGAAAGGAGAGTTTTCAAAAATATATACAAAATAAAAAAATTTATCACCTTCAGGCTTCAGTTTTGACATATTGTAATGAGTTTTTTTTTCTTTATCAACATTTATCGATATTGAATTATTGGATTAGATGTAAAGGAAACTAATTTTAATAATGAATAACTACCTTCCGTACGTATCTTTATGGTGTTTCCAAATCTAGTTTGGGTGTTGATGGTTAATGTACTTCATCTAAGGGATCAACTCGACTAGTACCCAAATTTGATTCCTAGTGATGAAATAAATTGAAGTCAAACTTTAGTTGTCTACCGAAGCAGGTCAAATACCTCTAAAAGAAACTATTACAATATATATATATATATATATATATATATATATATATATATATATATATATATATATATTTACTTTACTTTACACTGTTTTAAAAAATAGAATTTGATTTTTCTCATAGTAATAAAATTTCCCTTGACCTTGTTAAATAAAATTTTAACAGGACAACAAGTTTTGCTTTGTTCCCATGAACTTTATGCCATTGTCTATTGTGAGTCTAACTTGGTTCCATGTATTATTTTGAAATTTTTAGTGCATCATGACAATGAGTTATGAGTCAATGTACAACTTGCCAAATTTTAAGAAAATCATGCTTTTTATTATATACATTCAATATTTAATACTACCTTACTTTAATCGTTACTCCCTTCAGTCCGTTGTCCCTTTTAACTAATTAATCAAATAATATTTTTTTTTAGAAAGTGGCATTTTTTATTAATAATTATTATACTCATATTCTTAAATTTTAAGTTTGTTAAAACTAACAATGCTAGGGTCAAATATCACTTTTTTGGGCAAATATAAGGAAAAAAACTAGTTAAAACCTTTTGATGTAAAAAACATCAAGAAGAAAATACGCCTCCCTAATTTTATTAAAAAGAAAAAAAAGAAAGACGACTGAAGAGAGGTCAATGGGGGACTAGATCAATACCATTGGTAAGAAAAGAGAATAAAGTCGAAGCAATAATAGGGAGCCCCTAGCATGTTACAACGAAAGACCTCTTAAATCAATTCATCCTAAAGACAAATTATAAGACAATTTATAAGACTAAATTACAACAGTCGGATCAAATATCACTTGAGTAGCGATGATAAATACTCTTGTTGTCTTTCTTACCTTGAAGATGTGTTTTGAGCCTATTAAGGGAAATTGGTTTTTTGAAGCGCTATACTATGCTCAACTCTCCCTGCCTCCAGCTCTATCGATACTGAATATGAGTCATACTCAACAGTTGTGATATTATAGATATTATACAGTTACGAAAACTTTCAAAAAAGATATAATTCTTTAAAGGTTTTGATGATGATATTAGATAATTGAATTTTTTGGGTTACATATTAAATAATTGAATAATAAGCGAAGATATTAAATAATTGGATAAATAGTTTGATATTTTGTTTTTTTTGAAGCACTAAATAGTTTTTTAGAATGTGGTTTTGTAGGCTTAACTCAACCCCACAAAATCGGCTTGTAAGGTGAGAGTTGCCATCCACTTATAAACTATTTTTCAGGTCATATCACATCCGATGTGGAACTCTTAACATAGTTTCATATTGTTAAAATAAGAAAGGATCGGAAATATTATATATATATTGTTATGATCATTTGGGTCAATAAAATAACGACTCTTTTAGGATATTCTAGAAGGGGCGTTTTAGGCATTGTCTTTGAATAGTTTGTTAGGTAGTAATGTTAGTGTGTGGTGGTGTATCCTCCTTTATGGTGTGTATCCACTAGCCTATATAAACATTGTAGTGACCTCTTATTTGGTATCAAATGAAATATAATCAAAGTCTATTCTCTCTCTTAAAACCTTTCTTTAGGAGGTATCTCAGTTCTCGAATTCTGAAAATCTATTTTATATATATATATATATAAGGGAAAAGATAGATTAAATTATTTGATAAAACTTTTCCAAAAAGAAATGTATCCAATCAATGACATGTAGATATATTATTTTAACATTAAATAAATAGATTTTATTGAGGATGTGTTATTGAATTTTAGAAATTACTCATATGTCGATATTTGATCGGGGAACTTTATGGCAAGTCAGGCAAGAGTACAAGTAACATGACATTGGTTTTGTCTTAAATTAAAGATTTTAAAACAAACTAGGACGATTATTATTTCGATGCGATGAATTTGATGATTAATGCACCTATGTATTTAGTTTTAAAAAACATTAACATTTTATAAGGGGGTATAAAAATACGCAACATATATATATATATATATATATATATATATATATATATATATATATATGTGGATATATTTTGTCTTGTTCCCCAATGTGGCTTCAAGGAATGTGGGCTACATCTACACACTACACTTACATAGCAGGCTTCAATTTCAAATTCCAAGTAAAAAAATAGAAGAAGAAGAAGAAAAAAAAAAAACCAATGGAAAAGACATGCTATGAAATGTGAAACACAACTCCACATGGCTTGTGATGAGCATTGCAACAAGAGCATCCATTCTTTGTACTTGTTTTTTATTTTCCTGACTATTTATTAAAAGTTGAAAGCAACTAACAGCCTGTCCTTATTACTATTCCCATCCTTTCTTTCTTTCCTTTCTCAAGCTACTCACACCTATATTTAGTAAAGCGATATTTTTTAATTATTAAAATATTTAGTTGAACCTCCTTAAACAAAGCACATCATCCACAAACCCTTTTTTCACTTCCATTCCTCTCTCTCTCTCTCTCTCTGAAATATGGACTGGAATTTGAAAGCACCTTCAACAACATGGGATTTAGCTGAAATGGATCATCAGACAACCTTAACCAACATGGAAACAGTGGTGGATGATGGTTCAAGCAGTAGGTATGGAGTTTATAATAAAGGGGAGTTTTCTGTTGACTTGAAGCTTGGTCATGTTGGGAATTCTAGACAAAAATCCAAATTTTGTGTCTCTCATGAAAATTACAGATCTGTTTTTGTCTACAATACTGATTTACAATTACTCAAAAAATACCAAAATATTATTTTTATTTTCTACTCAATAAATTTCCTCTCCCTCTCTCTCTCTTTCTCTCTCTCTCTCTCTCTCTCTATCTCATTTCTCTCTCATTTCTTTCTCTCTCTCTACCTCTCTCATTTCATTGCCTCTCTCTCTCTCTCTCTTTCTTCTCAATCGTACATTTTTATTCTTTTTTAATTATATAAAATCATTATAAATATTAGAAAAGGAATTATAGTAAAATTTACTTTTTTGTGTGCCGTTGATTATTCACCAAACTGTGAATAGATAATTGTCCAATACCGTTGAGTCCTTGTCCAATTCAGTATTTAACTGTTTGCAAATCAGATGACCCAAAAAGTTATTTCCAAGATCTTTCTATCTTTTGGGCAAACGACATACCCTGTCCATAGTGTTGGACAGGCCAGAGCGATCTTGCAATAGTTAGCATCTCTATCTATTAATCCAAGATCGCATCTTATAGCATTTTGGTGGGAAATTTTTTTTCCCCCATTTATCAATATACCACTTATTTTGTACCCCACTGTTTACTAATATACCCACACTCTATATTTTTGGACCGACATACCCTGTCCATATATTTTTGTACCGACATACCCCTGACATTTTTTTTTTCTCCAACACTTTTTTTTATTATTATCAAAATGTACCCCTCATTTTGTACTCCACTGTTTACCAATATACCCCCACTCTATCCGAGAACTATTAATACACAATCGTTGACTTCCCCACTTTTGGTGGGAAAATTTTATTCCCACCATTTACCAATATACCCCTCATTTTGTACCTCACTGTTTACCAATATACCCCCACTCTATATTTTGTACCCCACCATTTACCAATATACCCCTCATTTTGTACCTCACTATTTACCAATATACCCCCACTCTATATTTTTGGACCGACATAACCCTGGAAAAAAAAATTTGGTCCAACACTTTTTTTTATCCACTTTTGGTGGGAAAAATTTATTCCCACCATTTACCAATATACCCCTCATTTGTACCCCACTGTTTACCAATATACCCCACTTTATATTTTTGGACCGACATACCCCACTCTATATTTTGTACCCCACCATTTACCAATATATCCCTCATTTTGTACCTCACTGTTTACCAATATACCTCCACTCTATATTTTTGACCGACGCGTACTCTCGACAAATTTTTATTTGTCCAACACTTTTTTTTTTTATTATCAAAATGTACCCTCATTTTGTACCCCACTGTTTACCAATATACCCCCACTCTATATTTTTGGACCGACATTGTTGCTTCATACCACCAAGGGCTATTGTTGCCTCTTCGTCTTATATATATGTGTTGCGTATTTTTATATCCCCCTTATATAATGTTGATGTTTTTTCGAAACTACATCTGTAGGCCTGTTAATCACCTCCACGTGCATCGCACGGGTAATCGTCCTAGTGTGTTCCTTATTAGTAAACGTAAGGGACTTAGTTTGGTATTAATTATTCGCGGGGACCTAATTGGGCATCGAGATTTTTGTTAGATGGAATTAGGTATTCACTCTTCATAAAATTAAGTTACACTTTAAATGTATAAAAAAGAGAAACCCAATAATAGCACTTGGATGAGATGGTTTGAGTCTCTTCTAGCTTAACTAAACATTAAATTGAACCTTAAAAATACCATGGAAATGTAGCAATGTTAAATCATACATTGTTGCAATTGTGCGTAGAGAATACTCGGTTTACAACAACAACAAAAAAAATACAAAAAAAAAATATTGATTATAAAGATATGATCATACTTGATTTTGCTTTCTTAGTATAATTTTTTTTATATTTTGAAACTATAACAAAACTGAATTGAACAACACTTCATTCTAGCAAAACAATATTTATTATTTTTCTATCATTCATTCTTTGAAAAAGAATGAATGCCAATCAAGAGCTAGGCTGTTCAACTATGATGAAGATTCAATCATGTCATAGCAGTGTAGTAGCAGAACATTAAATCGTGAGTTAGTTCAAATTTTTCCAAATTGTTAATGGTAAGAAGAAGCTTAAACAAACAGACATTGCGTTGGAGTGATGTGGAAGCTAATCGTAAGAATTATGCTTTGTTTTTTAATATTTAAAAATAATAATGTCTCAATAACTTACCATGAATAAATACATGGGGAAATCATGGTTGGTCAAAAAAAAATGCATGGGTAATCATCAGATTTTTTTAAATCCTAAAGAGTTATACAATTGAAATAAAAAGTAAAATTGATAAAATTTTTATGGGTTGAGATACTCTCTATTTCTTTTGAGAGTTCAATTATTTTAAATTTTTGTTGAGTAAACAACACATTTTTAATATATATATATATATATATATATATATATATATATATATATATATATATATACTCAAAGTTTAGGTGATATACCATCCATATCTTTTGAGGAATGAAGAGATCTCCACCCATAATTGATATGACATGATGAGCCCTTAAGTTAAGAACCCAAATGTGATTCATCACTTGAGATGCTAAATCCCAATGGAGGAATCAAGATTTAAACAAAAATTGTAACAAAGCACAAACTTTCAGTCTATCATTAATTTCAAAAACTATATATTTTTGATTGCTTAACATTTGCCAAAATTTTTATGTAAAGATCATCTTATAGTAGAGAATTGTATAGAGAAAAATGTGTAGTTACCCTACTTAAGGAAATTTGTTTAGCTTAAGGATATTTTTAATGTGGCTTTATGACCAAATGAAAGTGGAGGTTTTTGTGTGGTTTCAAAGCGTGTTGGTGGGATTTATTATCTTTCCGGTATGGTAATTTAACATAGGAATAATGTTTTGTTTCAGGGTCATTTGTTTAATGTAGATGTTATAAATCATGTGAAATGTCTATCTCGGAGATGATTCATTATTAAGATGGGTTGTGATTATGTTTTTTTCGATTTAAGTTTGGCGGACTAATCCACTCTATTGTATGAAATCTATCTAACTCTATCCACTTTGTACAGGTTTGGAGTACCCCTAGTACTCCACTCTAATACAATTTTGGTTATAAAAAAGGAATTTTCAATTACCTAACCAACCAAACCCTCTAATACTCCGACTTAAATGTGTTGCAATCCTTCTTACTAAATAACATTGCTCTATTAATTACTTTTCTTACTTTTTACTAACATTTCTCTAGTTTCTACCGCATATGGAAAGATACGGTGGAAGTCTCATAAGGATACGCGCAATTCATTTGATTGATGGCCCTATAGAAATAGGGATAGAGATCCACTACAAGCAAATCGTGTGGCTCACACTTTAGCTAGGGCCTCACGGTTACATGCTAGCTCCAAATTAAGTTTATGAGTATATCTCAATGTAAGGGTTGGACACCCCTTGTGCTCCCTTCAATGAAATTATTGCTTATCTAAAAGGCTTAATTACAGTTTTGGTCCCCCTATTTTTACAAACTCACGATTTTGGTCCCCAAAGAATTTTTTTCACGAATTTGGTCCCCCTATTTTCGCTAGCTCACGATTTTAGTCCTCCAAGAATTTTTCTCACGAATTTAGCCCCCTTATTTTCGCCAATTCACGATTTTAGTCCCCCTATTTTTCCAATTTTTAAAATCAAAGTCTCCTCTAAGAAAAATAGGGGGACTAAAATCGTGAGTTTGCGAAAATTAGGGGACTAAAATCGTGAGTTGGTGAAAATAGGGGGACTAAATTTGTGAGAAAAATTATTGGGGGACTAAAATCGTGAGTTACTGAAAATAGAGGGACTAAATTCGTGAAAAAAATTCTTGGGGGATCAAAATCGTGAGTTAGTGAAAATATGGGGACCAAAACTGTAATTAAGCCTATCTAAAAAAAAAGTTTATGAGTATATCCCAACCTGAATTGAATCACTTGTTATCAATTAAATGAGATGAGTTTCTCTTTCTAAAAAAATAAAGTTAAATTAAACAATAGTTTCATTTTTCTTTGAGCTGGATAAGGTCCCGAATGTAAAACTTTTTCCTTGCATACGGGATATGTTGTTTCATAAAGTTGTTTTTTAAAGCGTATATTTTATTTTTCAGAACCCTACTTAGTACTTACCCTTTATTTGTAATCTCTCATTTGATCTTGTGGTGGAACTTACTTCTTTTATCTTATTTTAATTTTTCTCAAAACTTACGATATTTACTTTTTTTTATTCATAAATCATAAACTCGAAATTTTGCTTAAAAAATTAACCTAATTGTCAATTGTCATCTAAAACCATCTTAATGCGGTGATTAATTATAAGGCTTGTATAATATTTCTCTTCAGTTCTTGATACAAGCATGCTCACAAAAAAGTCACATGGACATTTTGGCTGGATTAAATATGGTGGTAAGAATAAAAAAAAATTCCAGAGAAGATTAGAGAGATCAGTCACTTACAAGATGAATATGGCTTTTTTTTTTCCACCCCCTCATTATCACTTCCACCCCATAAATATCAAAAACCCCAAAATGCCCCTGTCATTTTATAAAAAAACGTACCGGACCCACCACAATTATTGGTTTTTCCGGAATTACCATAAAAAAAGGTATTTCTGGGAATTTGGAGGTGAATTTTCCGGATTTAGTGCAGAAAGTTGGTATTTCCGGTTCACAATTTTTGAACTGGAATTATCCCCAGAAAAGGTAATTCCGAAATTTTGTTTTTTTAAATATAATTTTTTCCTAAATACCTTTTTCAGAGGTAAATTCGTTCACAATATAGGAACAGGAAATACCTCTAAAAAGGTATTTCCTAATATTTTTTTTTATATAACATTTATATTTTTTTAAATAGATGATTATTATGGATTTAACCACGCTTTTTTTGACATCCGAGATATTTCCCACTCAAGATGCAATGACACATTGGGCTAGAGATACCGGAAAGCGAACGGAATCATTGTGGTTATTGTTCGACCCGGCAGACGACGACGGAGAATGAGAAAGGGAAAAAGAACAAGGTTGTTTATGGTTTTGTGAGAGAGGCAGGGGGCACACATCGAGTAGATGTTGGGTGTTCTGTTTGGTAGACACAAGACATCAAAAGATGTGGTTGTAGGTTTCAATTGAAAGCTAAACCAATGTTACCTCCTAATTAGATAATAACAGACCCACACCAAAGCATTTGGATTTAGGAATTACCTCATACATTAGGTAATTCCGGTTCACATTTAATGAATCGAATTACCTATCTATGAGGTAATTCCTAAATCCAACAACTTCACCAAAAGTAGGTATTTTCGAAATTTTTTGTAAAATTAGAGGTATTTTTGTTCAAAATGGAATTTATGGGGGTGGGATAGACAATGAGGAGGGTACGAAAAATAAAAGCCGAGAAAAAATTCAGAACACATCTAAAAAAGATCAGGGGAACCCTCCTAATCAACAAAAAAAAAACTAAAGTCGAGTTCCTAAAGAAGAGAGGAGGGATCTGGGTTCTATAATCAAGCACCTCAGCAGCAGTAGAGATCAAGAAGTGAGGATCGGGTTTTCTGACAATACCAGATCTGTTTTCCCCTAATTATCAGGTTAATGCTTCCAAACCATTTCAAAAAATAGGTTCGGCGATTTATCTTTGTTTTATTAGCAAGTTGATTAAACGAGTTTGCTGGATAATATGAGTACTTTTCTGTTGTTGTTATGCAAGTTGTTTATGTATTATATAGTCTAATTGTAATCAAAGTTTGAGATTAGAAGAGAATAAAACAGATTAAGGAAAACTATCAGAGGCGTTAAACTGAAATTCTAGGTGGTCTTCAATTCAATTAACTTAGGTTAGTAGAGTAGATATCCCCAAAAAAATCCCAACAACACCCACCCCCGAAAACCTATTCCCCAAATCAATCCCACCACGTTTCCAAACCATCTCAAAAATATGTTCGGCGATTATCAATCCCACCACGTTTCCACTGATTTTGCACACTAATCAAAGGTAGAGCTTCAATAACCCTCTATTAACTTCAATCTCACTCTGTTAATCCATCATTTGTTAATCTATTGTTGAAATTGATTCTATTCAATTTGTTGTCAATTTGTGATTCTCTTAAACCCTAAATCCCTAATTTGTGATTCTTTTATACCCTAAATCCCTATTATTGTTGACTCTATGTTCAATCTGTAATTTAGTGGTGATTAACAGCTTTGGGGAGTTTGTTATTATTGACTTTTCTATTCACCAATAATAACGTCGACTATACATTACAGATAAATATCCCATCCCATCCCAGCTGCGATCTTACCCTTACGGAATCTCGGATCCTGCTTCGACTCACCGAGTAAACGAAGCTGTTCTGTTTAACGTAGTAGGTTAGTATTCTTTGTTGTGTTGTGTTGTGTTATGGCAACAATTCTTCATGAATCAATCTGGGAAATTAGGGACTTAGTTTAATAGACAGTACACAATTCATTTGATAGACACAATTCATCTAATAATTTATTTGTTTATTACCCTGTTGTGTTGTCTATTATAATTATTTTATAAATTATGCTTCAATTCATTTCATATTTATCTCAATCTTTGTTGATGCCTGAAATGTAGCTCATTCAAATGAGGGAGAATGAGCTTATTTTATTGCAATTAAAGTGGATAAGAGTACTAGCAATTAAGTACAGAGTCTGAGCTCATGCTCATTACACAAATGCAGTAATGGAATAGTACTGAAGGAGAAAGGAGAGAGAGAGAGATGAGAAGCAGAATGAGGTCACACAAATTCCATGCCTCTGCCGTACTCCTTCCTTTCCTTTTAGTGCTCACTTGGCCACGTATTGGTCCCACATTGGATGAAGTCCTTTGATTCTGTTACTCACCCTTAGCACAGCTTCCCCACGCGCCTGACTCTGAGTGATATTCACTTGCTCATTCATAACATTACCCTCGCCTTCAAAAACAATCTTGTCCTCAAGATTGAAGTCCGGAAACGATTCTTTCATATCAACTTCAGCTTCCCAAGTCGCTTGTTCAATCGGAATAGACTCCCACTTAACCAAAACCTGCTGAACTTGTTGAGTACCCTGCATCACCGTACGTCTTCTGATAACAGCCTCTGGTTGCAGAACAGGGCCCTGCTCGACAGTTGACAAAGGCAAAGGTAAATAAGGACTTGTAGCTTCCCCTTTGAATAACTTCAATTGTGAAATGTGGAACACTGGATGTATACGAGCTGCTTCTGGTAATTGCAGCTTGTATGCCATGGCTCCCACCTTAGCTATAACCGGAAAAGGACCAAAATAACGCATCCCAAGCTTCTGGTTTTTGCGCAAAGCCACAGAACCTTGTCTATAAGGTTGTAATTTAACCAAAACCATCTGACCAACCTCAACAGAAACATCGGTGCGCTTCTTATTAGCAGTTACCCGCATTTTCTGTTGCGCCCGAGCTAAATTCAATTTTACTTGCTGCAGTATCTGATCTCTGTTTATCAGCTGTTGCTGAACTTCAGGTGGTTCTCTGCTTGAAGGAGTGTATCTCAGCATCATAGGAGGGTCCCTGCCATATAAAGCCTTGAATGGGGACATACCAATGCTAGTGTGCCATGAAGAATTATACCAAATTTCAGCCAAATTCAAAACCTTAGACCAAGTCTTAGGATTTTCAAATGTAAAACAACGTAAATACATCTCCAAAACTTTATTCACTGCCTCAGATTGGCCATCCGTTTGAGGGTGATAAGCTGAACTCATAGCCAAAGTAGTACCTTGCAACTCAAACAAGTGCTGCCAAAACTTGCTAGTAAAGACCCTATCTCTATCGGAAACAATAGATTTGGGCATTCCATGCAACTTTACTATATTACTCATGAAAACCTCAGCTACCATTTTACTATTATAATCAGTTTTCAATGGGAGAAAATGAGCATACTTGGTTAATCTATCAACTACAACCAGAATGACAGTGAAACCATGTGACATAGGCAATCCAACAATAAAATCCATGCTAATATCTTCCCATACCTGCATAGGAATTGGCAACGGTTGAATTAAACCTGCAGGAGCTGTGGTTAAATGCTTAGCTTGCTGACATACAAGACATTGCTCAATAAATGTCCTGATATCACTTCTCATCTTTGGCCAGTAAAACTGAGCGGCCACACGAGCAATAGTTCTGGTCACTCCGGCATGGCCTCCTACCACCGAAGCATGGTACTCCTTCAATACTTGCTGAATTAATGGACTGTCAGCAGGCAAAACCAGCCTGTGCTTCCAGTACAGTAGCCCATCCTTCACCATATAGCCATTAACAGCTTCTTCTTGCTTATTACATTGTTGCACCAGTAATTGCAATTGCTCATTGTGAAGTAATTCCTCTTTCAACTGTTGCAAAAATAGATTCTCAGGGCCTGACCAAGATAAAGTCATGACTCTAGACAAAGCATCTGCAGCTTGATTATCCTTGCCTGGTTTGTGCAACATCACATCTCTACGCAATTCATCTTTCAACCCACTTACAAAACAATCAACTAAAGCATCATTACTTAAACCATAAACACGATTAGACAAAGCTGTAAACTCCAAGAAGTATTCACTGACAGACTTGGTTTGCTGCAATTTAAACAATGAGGCTCGAGGGCACTCATACAGTGAAGGTCCAAAATCAAGCTCTAAGGCTCTAGTGAAATCACTCCAAGTCTGAAATGGCCTAGATCTAGTGACCATTTGGAACCAAGGAACCACATCCTGATCTAAGTGAACTGAGGCTATAATCAAACGTTCTGTGTCCGGTGTATTATAGTAGCCAAAAAACTGTTCAGCTTTAAAGATCCAATCTAAGACATTCTTACCATTAAATCTTGGAAACTCAAGTTTAATATGTCTAACCTGAAATGGTGTTGAACCCATTGTAGGAATAGTGTGACTTGAGGCAGCAGCTACCGTGTTACCAACAAACGACGAAGTTACGCTTGAAATCGTCGAAGAAACCGAGCTAGAAACCGATCCTGAGTTCGTTCCACCATGGATGACCGTTGGCGTGTTCTGCAAAAACTTTTCAAACGCCTCTGCTAATTTGTTGAATCGGACATCGGACGCCTTCTGCATAGCTTCCATTTTCTCAAAACGAACTTTATTAGCAGCCTCCGATTTCTCCAGTGCTTCAGCCTGTCGCCGGAGTTCTGATGACAATTCTTTCAAACGGGTATTGTCAGCCATGGAGTGAATGAAAGCACCAATGAAATGTAACTAATTCAAATGAGGGAGAATGAGCTTATTTTATTGCAATTAAAGTGGATAAGAGTACTAGCAATTAAGTACAGAGTCTGAGCTCATGCTCATTACACAAATGCAGTAATGGAATAGTACTGAAGGAGAAAGGAGAGAGAGAGATGAGAAGCAGAATGAGGTCACACAAATTCCATGCCTCTGCCGTACTCCTTCCTTTCCTTTTAGTGCTCACTTGGCCACGTATTGGTCCCACATTGGATGAGGTCCTTTGATTCTGTTACTCACCCTTTGCACAGCTTCCCCACGCGCCTGACTCTGAGTGATATTCACTTGCTCATTCATAACAATGCCTTGCTTGTTTAATTGAATTATTGAATTCGTCGGTACAAATAAAATAGGATGAACAGGGAAAGTTCGTCGATGTTTGAGATGATGAACTCACATGTATGTTAGTATTGAGAAGGAAGCAACCTATGAACATATCAAAGCTGATATCAATTAGGATTTAAACACCAATCCCTTCCTAAAGCCCATTGAATTATTTTTTCTCTTAAATCTAACATTTTTGTTGAATGGTCAAGCATAGAGGGAGGGGTCTGCTAAACTAATTTGAATATCATGTTGTATCTACTAACTTTATATTTAATGTAAACGTAATGTCCATTTTTGAAGCAACTGTAGACATCTTGTATAAAGTTTATTATTGTAATTAAATATTTATAAAGTTTGATGGAGTAGATTATGCAGGTTAAAAGTGTAGATATGCTCACTAAAGATATGGGAAACCTAAACTAAAAAAAAAGAATAGTGGAAGCTTATTGTCTATCGTGAACAACTGCTTGCTTGCTTGCTTATGGTTTCAATAGTTGTTTTTATGGACACTAAGAATTGACACATTCTTTATGAATGCAGGAAGATAAAACATTGAGTTAGATCAACAATGAGATCAAGGTTGATATCATTAATTTAACATCTTAGAGGTTATTGTTTCAGTGGTTATAATGTCTAAACTAAATAACCCAATGTGCTAACCACTTTTGTTACAGGTTGAAGAGGTTAAAGACATTCTGATTGGTAGGCTGAACTCATCAACTATCTGCAGTCAATAGTAATAAATCTGCAACGTGGATTCAAGTAAGTCACAATATTGATTCCCAAGGACTCACTCATGCATTCATTCACGTAAGATCTGACTGTTCCACTTTGGACAATTAGAGGTGCCAAAATTAGTCCTAAAACCTTGGCCATAATCTCCTACATCACAACATAGACCAATTACTTCCAATTTAGACTGTCATTTAGATGGAACTCACACCTGTATTTTCCTTATCAAAATAAATAATGCCATCTCTGATCACACACTCACAAATCACATGACATAGTGGCATTACATGTTTTATTTTATTGCTATTGTTTTAGAGTTGGCAATACATCTGAGAATTCTAATGGTTTTTTTTTGATATTCAGGGTTATTGGTATTTCGATCTTGATTGATATATGATTAGGTTTAGTTAGTAATTCCTAAATTTCAATCATCATATATCAAACCCTATCAATTCACTCAACAATTCTGTTCCTTATCTTCATAGTTGGATGTTTATATAATTAATTAATTAATTTAGTTTTACAAATTATTAATTAGATAGATAGTTGTCCGTTGAGTGGATTTAGCAGCTCTGAATTTCCAGAAAATACCCTTTTTCATTTCTCTTTCTACAATTGTGTTTTATCTCTCTCCCATCCCACTTTGTTCATTATCTTTCGAGTTGGTATAGTATTTAAACCCCTTCAAAATTTAATTTTTAGGGGAATGGAATACTTCTGTCATTCATAAAAATTGAACTCGATGTTTTGGTTTTGGATTTTGCTTCTTGGCTCTATTTGTTACTGAATCTCACTTTTCTCTGGCTTTCCATTCCAGGGAGAAATTAATACACACAATCACTTTCTTCAAAGGTGTAGATATATGGAGATGGATGAGAAATCTGTGGCGGTTGTCAATGATGTGATTAGCAACCATATCCCCGATGATATTGCCTTTTCCATCCTCTCAAAATTGCCTCTAAAATCTTTGAAGCGGTTTGGGTGTGTACGCAAATCATGGACTCTCTTGTTTGAAAACTCTCATTTCATGAGTTTATATCGCAACAATTTCACATATACATCTCTCCTTCTAAAGCAACATGAAACGCTGCCAAACGGAGAATGCAATACTTTGTCGTATTTACTATCTGGTGAGAGTGTTGAAAATAGGGTAAGCTTAGATTCGCCACCTCCATTGCAAGATCTTAACAGCTACTATTTTGTTTTGGGTCCTAGTGCTAACGGCGTTTTGTGTCTCATCAATGGTCATGAAAGTCCTGTATTGTGGAATCCAGCTACTAAGGAATTCAAGGTCGTTCCTCCCAGTCCTGTTGAGTTTGGACCACCTTGTCGATCCCAATTGCTAGATCTTCATGGATTTGGTTATGACCATGTTAGAGATGATTATAAGGTGATTCGACATGTACTCTACTTTGAATCGTGTAAAGATTGTTATGGTATGACCTATAACGGGGTATGTGATGCAGATATAGATATGCCCTTGTGGGAAATATATAGTCTAAGAAGTAACTCTTGGAAGAAACTTGATTTCACATGGGTGATGTTACTTTCGATGACCGCTTTATGGTGCACTTGGCGATGTTAAATGGGTATAGTTTCATTTGTAATCACACTTTCTTATCAAATTAAACTTGATTTCAAAATCATGCCCGACCCCACCCCATCCCCTCCCACCCCCACCCAATACCAAAACCCCAAAATGCTTCTTATGTCTTAATTTTGGTCGCCAAAGTATGTATATACGATGGCTATTTTATGTCCAATCGTATATACGTGCTCAAAGGGTATATACGATGGGTTTTTAATTTTTTTAATAATTTGTTTTAATTTTTATTGGGGTTCAAAAGACGAAAATAAGGCTATGCAAATTTTTTTAGATTTTTGGAGACTATGAAAAATTAAAAAAATCGTAAAAATAGTAAACGATGGAATTTGGGATTTTGGTGTCCTTTGTCATGAGCAATGAAGTGTTCTTTTTTTACGCCCATTCGCCCATCGTCGCGTTTTTTAACGAACTACACACAAAACCTATTTTCGGGACTTATATAATTTTTATTTGACAAAAATTTAAAAAAATAAAAAATAATTGGGGTCGTGGGTGATGTTACTTATTTGATCGTATACCGCTTATATGGTGCACGTATATATACGCGATGTTAAATGGGTATGTTGCTTTCATTTGTAATCACGACAGAAAAAAGTACTTTCCATATATCAATATTAGGTGAACTTGGAGTAAAAGAATCATGGACTAAACTATTCGTTATTGGCCCGTTTCCTTGTGTTGAGAATCTTATTGGACTTGGGAATAACGGTAATATATTCTTTAAAACAAAAGATGGTGAACTAGCTTGGTTTGATTGGAGTACTCAAATGATTGTGGAGCTCGGCATTAAAGATCCAGGGGAGTATTCTCAGGTAGTAATTTACAAGGAAAACCTTGAAAGCCTTATTCATATTGGATTAGTAAAATGAATCATGAATTGTTTTTCTTGTTTCTACTTGCGAGGCTTATGATTGTGGTTATTATGATTATTCCTTGTATGCAAAGTGGCTTGTGATTTTCAAGTGTTCAGGACACCTTCAGAAACCTTTTGATTATCATGAATTTTGTTAACTCAAATTCATATATTGAATTTTATTATGAGGACTACCATTTATTTTGGTGCGGCACGTGTTATAAAATGCACTACTTAAAAAAAAGTAGTTTTTTTTCCTTTAAAAAAAAATCATTAACATGCTTACTGTTGGTGTTATTGTTTTTCAACTATAAAGCATTCTTATAGAGCATGCGGATGAATATCCAACACATAAACTAGTTACATAGAGACAGAGACAATATCAATGTCATATATTCTCAAGAACAATACTACTTAATATAAAGAAAACTTTGTTGAAAATATACGAATTGTCGTCAATCACTTCTTAATAACAATACACACCCCAATTGTGTGCACAAAAAATGGTGCCTAATGAATCGATATTTAGAATTGTGCCTTTCATTTGTTTTGCATCATACTGTCTAAAAATCATTTTCCTATTCTCAATACATGTTGACAACATGTATTAAGTTGCTAATACTTAGTATTTAAGCTAATTTTATTTGTTATGTGTGGGCTACTCATGTACTGATTGGGAAAGTCTCGCATGAGTTTGGGTTTTTTGAGATCAATTTTTGTAGCCCAAAACCTATGTTATTTAGCGATTTTTCAGCTTGCCGATTCAAGCCTGTAAACTTTTCCAACTCTTCTTTTGAGTTTGTTTGGTATGTAAGAGAAGTGAAATATTTTGCGACTTTCATAAGAAAATGAATTTGATAATTGGTTTGGGATTTTGGTTGTTACTCTATTTGTCACCGATAACTAAATGTTTTTCTTCTCTTGCTTTCCTTTCCTGGGAGAAATTAAAACACAATATCACTTTCTTTAAAGGTGTTGAGTAACACATGAAGGATAATTTTTTGGCTATCGTGAATGAAATGGTTATTAATAATATCCTTGATGTTTTTTCCTTTTCCATTCTCTCAAAATTGTCTCTAAAATCTTTGAAGCAACTTGGATGTCTACATAAAGCATGGGCTCTCTTTTCTAAACCCCTTGTTTAATGAGAATGTATCACAACAAATTAACAAGTACACCTCTCATATTAAAGTGAGTTGTGTCAGGTGGGAAATTTCATTGTGTTGTATTTGGTGTTAGGTGAGAGGCTTTAGAGTTCGTTCACCTTAGATTTGAGAATTCTATTTCGAAATGTTGAAAATTGTATTCATGTTCTGGGTTCTAGTGTTAACAACGTTCTTTGTTTCCTTTGAGGTCTCACAAGATTGTATTGTGGAACCCAGCTACTGAGGAACCTAAGGTCATTCCTCCAAGTTTGGTTGAGTTTGAACCACCTTATCAAGAACCTTAACAGGATTTTAATGAAGTTGGTTGGGAAGATATATCTTTTTAGCCCTTGTGGGAGATATATATTGTCTAAGAAACTTATGTACTCTGGGAGGAAACTTCATTTTAAAATGTCACTTCTAATTTTAGCAGTTGCACTTGGTGGTGTTAAATGGGTCTGCAGGTTGTATCATCTGTAGTATGCAGAGAAAACTACTTTCCAAATATCAATATTGGGTGAAGTTGGTGTAAATGATTCATCAACTAACTTATTCATTGTTGGTCCAACACACTACAAGAATGACTTTGATTTCCTACGAATTTTCTGACCAAACACATTATGTTGCTATTTGTGACGGATCTCTGACCAAATTTCCATCACACGTAGTAATTCTCATTGGAAAATTTGTAAGGAAAATCTTAAAGAACAAGGGGGTATTCTCACGTATTAGTTTATAAGAAAAATCTTGAAAGTCTTATTCTTATTGGATTAGTAAAATGAATGTGGTTATTAGCATTGTACCTACTTATATACAAAGTGTTTTGTGATTATCAAGTATGTATGACAACTTAAGTAACCTTTTGATTATCATGAATTTCCTTTGTCAAATATATTAATCAATTTTATTTTGAAGTTTACTCCTTTTATTACGAATGTAAGAATTGATAATTTGCCTTTAGTGAATGACCTATGATTTTGTTAAACTAGCTTATATTTGAGAAACATGATAATCTAATGAGAAGAAACTCTCTATTTGAACTTTTAACTTTATTATCCATGTCACTATGTTCAATTCTGTGCTTCATTTTTAAAAAAACTCATCTATGGGGAGTTCAGTGAAATATTATTTGTGTTTTTAAACAAACCAAATATTTTTTGTTTTATTGATTTAGCTTTTGGTTGATTGATGTCCATATACCAGTTTGATTGATATCCTCAAGTTATGGCAACCACTTGGTCTCCACCCTTATTCCAGTCTTGCTACAAAATATGCTCATCCTCAATAATTGTAATTGGAATTCCCTGACAGCATAAATTTGTTAGTCTTGTGCAATGTGAACTTTGCAGATTTCCAATAGCCATTCAAATTATGCTCCCCTGTTGTGCATTGTCTCCTTTGTAGCTACAGCTTCAGTTACCCACAACAAATTCACTGCCAACTGAATGGATGTGTCAATAGTCACAAGATTGAGTGGGGAGCTATAACACCTCCCTAGTAGAGGTAAATGAAGAAGACAAGACACATCATCCAAAGTGATAATCATTTCACCAAATGGTAGGTGAAATGATCTAGTCTTTGGGTGTCATCTTTCAACAAAAGCAGAGATCAGTTCATGGTCAACAGTGGGGATAACTGCAAATACTAGGGGCCCTAAGCCAAATTGGGTAACATACTGATAAAAACCAATAGCTTGTGTAAGAGGGCACAAAAGTTTTTCTTGTTGCCATGTGTAGGTAATAGCTTGTGTAAGAGGGCACAAAAGTTTTTCTTGTTGCCATGTGTAGGTATTTTCAATTTCCTGACCACCTACATAAATTAAAAGGAAAACAATTATTAGACTAAATTTATATAAGAAGACTATGTAGAAAAATTAATTTAACTACTATATAGCTTTCACTTGTCCTCTAAGAATTTTTGATCCTACGTGAGCTTCACATCTTGTAAGCACGAAAGCATCAGTAGGTCCAACATATGGTTGGTCCACCTGATCAGGTTGGTGCTCCACCTCCTCGTCATCAGAACCTGAAGACTTCGCTGGATCCTGATGATACTCCTCCTCCATGTCCTGCTGAGGAGCTGCATAGTGCTGATCTATATTGTCGGCCTCTCGTAGCTGCATATGCCTATTCCGGGAAGAAACATGATCGACATTTCTGACTCGAGTCTGTGTACTCACCAAAGTGTGTTTCGGTTCACTAGCACCAGCAGACTGCGAAGACTCCCCTTGCAATACCAAACCTCATGAGTTGCGTGGAATTCGGCCCCTGACTCTAGTGTACGCCATTGCAAGAAATTCAAAAAAAAATACTATTGATTTAAAAAAATTGTAGCAGATTTCTGTTAAATTCGTTTTGCACACTACAGGTGGCACATATTTAACATAAATCCGTTTTGTTGTTAGTGAACCAAAACGGTTATTACAAATTTAGATAAGTCCAATGCGAAACAAAACGGATTTAACGTAAATCCGATGCGTTTTTTTTAACCAAACAAATTTATCACATAAAAAGATAAATTTATTTCAAAGAATTTTGTGTAACGAATTTATGGTAAATCTGTCAATTGAAGAGAAACAAACTTACTTTTTCTCTTGTGCGGAAGTAAGTGTGAGAGAATGAGTTGGGTTTTGGTGTTTTTATTAGTGAGAAGTGTAAAATGGAAATTTTATAGGGATAGTGGGGGGTATGTATGCAACAGTGGGGGTCCAAAAATATCCACCCTTCTTGATAGGTGATGTTTGAAGTTTTGTTTTTGATAAAGACCCATGCTTCTTCCAAACCCCCCCCCCTCTACCCACTAGACACTCCTTTATGGGGTGAAAAGATCAAAAGTCATTACTGAATATTGGATTTTATATTTTTTTAAACATTATGTGAAGGCCGAACCACCCTGTTGTTGGTTTTTTTAATTTGCGTTTAACGAAACTACTTCGAACGATAAATTAGTAATTTGGGAACGATAACTTACTAACTTTTAACGAATGTATCGATAAATTGAATACTTAATTATCGACTACTAATAAGTATAACAAAACTAAACATATATAGATAAGTGCAATAAGTCATACAAACCGAAAAAGTCAAAAAAAAAAAAACAATCAGTGCAAAGAATAAATCGAATCGTTAAAAATCAGTTAAAATTAAACAACTCAGCATCCAACAACAATAACGGAGGTTCGGCTCTGCCAAGTGCGAACTGGTTTGACGCACGCATGGCCGAACCACACTTAACAGGTTTGGGGCACGCATGGCCGAACCGTACTTAATTTTTAAAAAATCTATTTTAAATTCAAGGGTATTTTGAGAATAAATGATAGTATGGGGTATCTAGTGAGTAGGGGTTGGAAGAAGCATGGAACTTGACAAATTGTCATGTTTGAAGTTCCAAAAATGATAAACCCAGTCCAAATATGACCTCAAATGCATTAAGAAATGCATTTTTTAAAGACAATTTGGTGGGCTAGCTAGTTCCTCTTAAGTAATAAACTTTCAAAGAAATTGTAGGACAACGGCTAAAACAGGAATTTAAAAGCATATCTATATCTATCTATCTATACTTCTATACTACCATAGTAAAAAGATGTGCCAGTAAAAAGAAACATTTTCTCATCTTGCCACGTGTCCAAAATTTTGGGCAAATTGATAAATTACTCAATAAATGCCAAAAAATGGTAGTTTTTTTTTTTTTTTTTCTCCTTTTCTCTTTCTCTCTCTTCCTCATTCACTCTTTCTTTTTCTCTCTCCCTCTTCCTCTTTCTTTTCTCATTCGTCACATCTCTCACTCTCTCTTTTTCTCCTTTTCTTTTCTTTCTCATGCCAATTCTCCCCCTCTCTCTTTTTCTCTATTTTATTTTATTAATTACTTCTTTTTCTCTTTCTCTCTTTTTTCTCTCTTTCTCTTTCTTTTTGCATTACACATTTCTTAATTTTTGTATTTTCTTAAAAAATTAACTTCACATTCAAATTTTCCTCAAAAATCAATAATTAAATCTCTTTTTAGCCCCCACTGGCGGCAACAACGAAAACAAAAAGAACGGTAACGCCAACGAAATGCAAATGTAAGCACCAATGGGGCTGCGTATTTTATATTAAAAATTAATAATCTACTCTTTTTTTGACACATTTTACTCTCTTTTTTTGACACATTTTACTCTCTCTTTTTTTGGAATTCTACTCAAACCACTTAATTTAACCACTACAAATTGTCAAAAAACCGATACCGCTAGCAAAAATTCCAAAATAATTTTTTCTAAAAAAACAATAATTAAATCTCATTTGTTTTTTTTGTGAACCGCACGGGAGCAGCAACGGGAGCACCGACAAAAGCGCCAATGGGGTGCATATTTTATATTAAATCTTATTTTCCTAATTTTTACTCTATTATTAATATTATGAGAAGATAGCGATTTTTTTAACTATTTACCACGTAATTTCATAGCAAATTATAACCACAAACAGTTAGCTTATATCAAAATTGCACCTATATCTACTTTATTTATTTTTTTGACAAATATAGCACCTATATCTTATCTTATATTTATGATTTCAAAAACTACATATTAGTATTTAATCAAAATGGATGTGACAAGTTGAGTTAGCCGGCCAAGGTGGATTGGCCGGCGTTTGAAACTGGGATCTGTGAGTATCAAAACGACTCTAACACTCTTTAAAAGTTATTATTCCATTTGGACACAAGTTTCTCAACTTGTTGTTCTTCATTTCGTTATTTCTCTCATAACATAGTAATACGTACACTACGGTACTACTTCCAATTATGGGATCCTCCTTCAGTTGTTGCAGTTCAGAAAAGGTCGAAGAAGTGTATGTAAAATAAAATCATCTTTCTCTTTTTCTACTTGTTAATTATATATCAAGTTTGTTATAGCATATATAGCTAGCTAGCATGATCAATTAATAATGAATCTTATTTTGTAGACCATCATCATTTGGTGCGGCTAATAATACATGGAGAATATTCACATACAAGGAGTTGCATGTAGCTACCAATGGTTTCAGTGATGATTATAAGCTTGGTGAAGGTGGCTTTGGTAGTGTCTATTGGGGAAGAACAAGTGACGGTCTCCAGGTAAAAAATAAATATAAACCTATGAACACGTCTTAAACTTGAAGTGTCGGTGATATAATTAATTAATATGCTTGTGGAAATTAATTGTAGATAGCAGTGAAGAAACTGAAAGCAATGAACTCAAAGGCAGAGATGGAATTTGCAGTAGAAGTTGAAGTGCTTGGAAGAGTGAGGCACAAAAATTTACTGGGTCTTAGAGGGTATTGTGTTGGTGATGATCAACGGCTTATAGTCTACGATTACATGCCAAATCTTAGCCTCCTTTCTCATCTCCATGGTCAGTTTTGTACTGTTGAAGTTCAACTCAACTGGGAAAGGAGAATGAAGGTTGCCATTGGCTCTGCTGAAGGCCTTTTGTACTTGCACCAAGAAGTGACACCCCACATAATCCATAGAGATGTGAAGGCAAGTAATGTTTTACTTGATTCAGAATTTGAGCCACTAGTTGCTGATTTTGGGTTTGCAAAGCTAATTCCAGAAGGAGTTAGTCACATGACAACTCGTGTTAAAGGAACCTTAGGATACTTAGCACCTGAATATGCAATGTGGGGAAAAGTCTCTGAAAGTTGTGATGTTTATAGTTTTGGAATTCTTCTATTAGAGCTAGTAACTGGTAGAAAGCCCATAGAAAAACTCCCTGGTGGGCTTAAAAGAACAATAACTGAATGGGCTGAACCTTTGATAACCAAAGGTAGGTTTAGAGATTTGGTTGATCCAAAACTTAGAGGTAATTTTGATGAAATTCAAGTGAAACAAACAATTTATGTTGCTGCTCTTTGTGTGCAAAATGAACCTGATAAACGACCAAAGATGAAGCAAGTTGTTAGTCTTTTGAAAGGATCAAATGAACCTGCAGATCATCATGGGAAATTATTAGTTAATAATAAGATGAGGATTGATAGTATTAAATATAATGAGGAATTATTGGCACTTGATCAACCTAGTAGTGATAATGATGATGATGATTATGATGGAACTACTAGTTTTGGTGTTTTTAGTGCCATTGATGTTCAGAAGATGAATGATCCTTACAAACCTGGGGATAACAGGAAATTGGGCTAAATATATATATGTAACCAACTTAAATGTTTTGTTAAGCATTTTTATCTATTGTTTTAAGTATGATTATATATTCTGTAATGACTAATATGTTCGTCTTATTCTTTTAAGACTGTCTTTCTCGTTTTATAGTTAGTTGATAATTTGTTACTAGTTGATCAATGTTTATGATCAATAGACTTATGTTTATGTAATCACTTGTGTCTTGTATTCAAACTTATTTATTATCTTCAATATAATGCTATTTTAAATTATTTATTTATTTTGTTTTATTCTTTTATAACCCTACTACTCTCTGTTGTGTATCTTGAAATATTAAGTGAAACTGAGACGGTTTTGTGAAGTTGAACACTTTCTTCTAGTGTGATTATTCTAGTAAGAGCATTGCTATTTGTTACGAGATATTTTTGAAGGAAATAGAAGAATGCATAAAAAATAGGATATTTGACCAATCAACAACTTGCTAACAATACATGAAAGAATGAATAGTTATAATTTGTGAGTGTTACATGCTGGCACATATCATTATTATCTTATTTATAATAATGTTTTTCCAAATTTCTTCATTCGTAACATCTAGTATTTTCGTCTGCTTCCCCAAATTTCTTCATTTGCATTTTTTTTTTCAGTGTAATTGTATTGACCATCATTGTACAATAGTGCATATACCATTCTCATTGGGTTACCAAAACGAATATGTTTTTTTATTTATTTATAATTTCTTGCAAATAAATTATAAAATTAGGTAAATTCTTGGCTGCTTTTGGAAAAATGAGGGTAATTAACCTAATATGATGTGAAACCAATAAAATTAACCACTTTTTTTAAAAAATAAAATAAAATTGTGGAATCTACTATCTTTGTCAATTAGAATGTATTTGTGCATTTACATTATGTTCATATTATATTATTTGGATACATGTGACAAATTTTGAATGAATGCAAGTGAGATTGGATAAGTTACCTATAAGTGATCAATGACTCACCTTAAAAATAATTTTCACCTAGTCACTTGATTGATTTGTAGATTTATATGCATATAGATCGCATTGATATTTAATTGTTAAAATTATTAAATTAATAGGATGTGTGTGTCAAAATTTGAGATATACAAGTGAATGCGAGTAAATTACGCACATTTTTGAAAGTCAACCTAGGCCTCGCCATAAAATTATCTAACCTTTTCAATAAACGCAAATTCCATCCCAACACAAGTTGATTATTCTATTCCTCATGATCCAAAAACCCCAAAACTTAAGCATGTTGTGTATCTTTTGACAGCCTATCGTTGATCACAGCGTACATCAAGGGCTTCGATCAAAAGTATCAATTATAATCAAGCACTTGATAATAAAAAAACTAGTTGTCCTATCTCAAAATAATTTATATAATCAACACAAAATACCATATTAATGATAATAAACTTATTTGGGATGTAACATTAGCTGTGACCATGCTTTTCTTTGGAAGTAACAAGCAAAACAAGTCATTATGCAACAAACTAAGGGTTAGGACTCAAGAGAAAGAACTATGACCTTTTAATTTTTTATTCATTGACAAAGTTCCATGCTTTTCCCAACCCCTTTCTACTCACCACACACCTCATAACCCTACGAAATGACTAAAATACCATTAATGAATAAAAAGTTTTTTAGTGCATCCTTATTTTTTCTCCAGATTTTAATGGGTTCGGGCCAGGCAACCGAACTAGTTCGGATCAACACCTTCGTACCTGTTAAGATTACAACTTTTGCCAAACACCCCCTTTTTCACATTTTTAACAGGTACGGGGCTGCCGAACTGGTTCGGTTGCCTGTCCCCAAATCCATTAAAATCTCATATGAATGACATGTGTAGCACAATTGTGAGAAACCTAACAAGTATCCTTTTTTCACATTTTTAAACGTAAATTTATGCATACTACATGGGTGTGAACATATTTAGTATGATTTATTGATGCATAAATTTATTACACTTTTCGTATTTTTGGGTAGCAACAACTCGACCCTTATTATCGATCTCATATATGCCAGCACATGTTCCAGTTGTTTGTATACCTCTGAATTGCAAAACCAGCATAATAATTTAACGAATCTTGAACTGAAAGTCGCACATGCTCATTCAATGAGCTAATTCTTATTCAGAAACAACTATACTTGGAATTTCGATTTTGAATTCCCCTATCTTTTAGGAAGAGAGGAAATTATTAAAGGAATACTCTCTCTTTATAGCACACTACAGCCTAGAAGGACACATCTTGTTTTATTTTTTAAATAAGTTTTAAAATATCTAAATGCCACGTTTCTGTAGTGGGAATTCCTCGTACGTCTATGTTTCTGCCAACAATCTCTCTTTCACTCAATCATGTAAGTAACTGTCCTGGGACAATTTCTACTCGACCTTTATTAGAATTTAGATTATGCCTAACACAACCTCACAAAAAACAAGATTGTAAGTTGTTTGCCACTTTAGGTCATATCATATAATGTGGGATTCTCAACAATGGCACTTTACGCATTAATTGGACATGGAAATGGGGGACGTTATGTCTTCTAGGGCTTGAGCTCTATCTGTCTTTCATATATCTTTTCTACGATATCTTACATATTACAATATTTATGATCTACCTACATGTCAATGGGGAAAACAATTAAATAACAGGGATAAAAGTTTATGCAAGGAAACAATTATCAACTACAAATGATCGATTAGGATTAATTATTGACTCAACAAAGATGAAACCTAATATATTTGTATATTTGTTGTATGAATCCTAATTTTTATTATTTCCCCCCCGCAAGAATCCAGTCTTAGCTCTGTCACTAAATGAACATTTGGAATATGACACAAGTGGTCTCAATAAATGAATCTTAGATAAACTTTGATACCATTTTAGAGTTTAGGGTAGGTCTAATCTATGTTACACGGGTACGAATAAAGTACTAGTGTAGGGATTTTGCAACAAAAAAAAAATAGAGAACAAATTAATACGTACTTAAATCAATAAATATGTATAGGAAACTATCCAACACAATTCAAAATACAATGAGGAAATATATATATATATATATATATATATATATATATATATATATATATATATATATATATATATAGGAAATAACTTTAATTACAGTATCACAATTCAAAATGTATACAGGAATTCTGAAAAATTAAGAAAATAGGGGATAGTACTCAACAAAATTTGGAGTACCCATACTTCATAGGGTTAATGCAATCTCACAAAAATAGTTTATAAAGTGAAAGATATATCCCACTTATAAACACATTTAGGTCATAAAACATTCAATGTGGGACTCTATCTCCTCACGCACCTGATGAGACATTCAGGCATGGCAACGGGGCGGGGCCGGGTTTTGCATCCCCCGTCCCTGCCCCTATCTCTAGCGGGGTCGGGTTTTATATCCCATCCCGTCCCAGCGAAGTCGGGTTCCCTCGCAGTCTGTTTAAAATCACTATCTTATGCAAAAAATAATGAAAATTATATTTACGAAAAATTTAATTTAATATAATAATAGCTATTATACAATGATAAAATAAAGTTAAAAATATTAAAATAGACTTTTCTTTTCAAAATAGATCAAAATTTAAAATAAACAAAATTATGAAACAAAATCAATGAATATATTTGCATAAAATAAAATGAAATAAATAGTTAATGTGTTGTTGAACGTGTTTCGGGTGGGGTCGGGGTGGGTATCGACATCCCCAAACCCCGCCCCCGGTCAAAGCGGGTATTCCCCGTCAAACTCGGGTCGGGTGGGTACCCGCGGGTTCGAGTTTTGTTACCATGCCTAGAGACATTCGAGGTATGGCACAAGTGGTCCAATAGCAAGTGGTCTAATAGATACATGTTACCTCCGGTTCATACCAATAAATGACATTAAAATCAACTATTTTCATTTAATAATGCTACAAATATAACTCTTCTTTCGAGAATTTGTCTTTATCATTAAACTATGATTTATACTATTTATTAATAGCATCACTTTTAATTACATCACTTAAATAAGGGTTAAGTTGAGATTGATCATTTAATATGTCTTAAAAGTATAGTTTGTTTCATATATCGTGAATCGGAGGCGATATTTTATAAGCTTTATGTAAAAATAAAAAATAAAAAAACTTTCCAAGAATTTTTATTGGGCCTAACACAACCTCAATAAAAAAAGAATCGATAAATTGAAAGAGATCTTGTCATGAAAAAAACTTATAAACATTTTTTCAAGCAATGTCACATCGATCGAACGTGGTGTAACTATCAAAATCTTTCTACAATTAGTTGTATATTTTTTTTTTTTTGATTTTTTGACCCACTCCGCTGCTCGGGAAAGAGGCGCCAAATAATTCGGAGTTCCATCCGTGATCGAACTCAAGTCTTAAATTAATCCGCTTTTTGGATTGAAAGTGCATTAACCACTGCTAGTTGTATATTATTTCTACATAACTAGGCATCACACTTTACGGCTTAATTACACGAATTAATTAAATTTAAAACAATTAAAATAAGACCTATGAAGTTGTTATGCATGTGAAAAATAATGAAGGCTATGTGCCAAGTGGCAACCTTGCAAGGTTTTGATAGGAAAAACAGAGGAAGCAGTTAGAAATCTCAAGCACTTTATCCAACAGAAAAAGAGAAAAACAGTTAGTGTCCTCTCAACGTTTCATTGATGATAAAGTGATGATGAGTGAAGCCTCTTCTTTTTCCTTTCCTACCAAATCAATGTAAAAAAGAAAAAACCAAAACAAAAGAAAGAAAAGGTAACCTAAGAATGTGGTTGAGCGGTTGGGGCTCATTCTCCATTAATCAAGTGTCGAAGATTCGATTCTTGTATTGGGTATGGAACAACTTTAAATCCCTGGGCCAGCTGTCCCACCCTTCAAGGTGTCTCCAATCTAGCTAGGGATTAGTCACTGCTTTCACCGGTGGATGGTATCAAAAAAAAAAAAAGTAGAAAAGGTACTTTGTTTACTAAATTTGAAGGTGAGCATAGTTTTTGACTTATACAACAAGATAAATCATGTACATGCCCACCACCTTTGCTTATACCTCAAAGCACCCAACCCAACTACAACACTTAATTCTCACAATAGAGAGAGAAAAAAAAAATTAATCAGTTTTCGTGTTGCTAATCTTAAAGACTTTTTTATGCTTCTCAAATAAGAATTGGCCTCAAACACTCTAACTGAATTTAATCATGCTATGCTCTAAGCTCTTCCTTACATATAACATGACAGTGCATGCATTCTTCCCTGAGTGACAAGAATCTGCATAGAAAATAATTCCATTTTCATTTCACAATGATACTTCCTTCCCCCTCTACAATACTAATTGGCCTCTCCTTAGACCCAGATGACAGCAAGGAACTTCTCTCATGGGCTATTCGAGTTCTAGCCAATCCAAACGACACCGTTGTCGCCGTGCATGTTCTTGGTTAGTCACTCTTCTTTTTCATACCAATTTTCAGTTCCTTTAGTCCTTACATGCATTCAAGGTTTTAAATTGCGGTCGCAGTTGCTGAGGATAAGAAGAAACGTGTCTCACAACTTAGACGAGCAAAAGCATATGTTATATCTGTACTAGCAGAATTTGCACACACTTGTTTGTCTAAGCAGGTAATTAATTCTATAATTAGACTTTAATATGGTTGCTACTAGATTCAAAGAATGCTAATTAACACATTATTATCAGGTTAATTTGGAGGCAAAAGTGGCACTCAATTCAACAGTAGGTAGAGGTTTAGTTGAGGAAGCCAAGTCCATTTCTGCTGATTTTCTTCTTCTTCTTCTTCGTGGTTCAAGAAACCAAACAAATAAGGGAATTACCAAGTTTTGCTTTGAGCATGTACATGAAGGTTGTACAATGGTCTCAGTTGGGAAAAATGGCAATTCAAATTCAACACATTTTCAAGGTTATTCAATATTCTAAATTAAAGGTTTACAAAATACAAATTATATTTGATAACATATTAATTAAATAGAGTGTCTTGATTTTTTTTCCCTAGCAGATAATATAAGTGACAAGACTACCTCCCCTGCTGTAGAGGATTTTATATCAGAAACAAAGTCATTGATCAGTTCACCAAGAACTGTACTAGATGAACTGGAGGGACAATCCAACAGCACAGAAGATGACAATACTTTTAGCACTAGGGCTTCAAGCATCACATATACCCCTTCTTCATCAGGTCCTAAGATTAGGAGCAAATCCAAGTTAAGGAAATCAAAATCACAGTTCTCATTAAGGTTCTTAATATCATTCCTTGGTTCACCATTCAGAAGAAAAAACTTCAACATCTCTAGAAATGAGAAGGGTCAGCCCTTGTTGAAGTGCTTCAGCTATGAAAATATATCCATTGCTACTAATGACTTCCACCAAGGTATATATATATATAGCCTTCCAAGCTCTAATCCTTGTTATTTTTAAGAGGAAAGACAGCAGTTGGCCATTGCCAAAGAACGAAGAGACGTTTTTTTGTCATGTTAGACGAAATGGCAATTAAACGCTATATACACTATCTAGAGTTGTCAAATTGGGCTGCCCGACCAAGATTGCTTTAATCAAAACGTAAAGGTTGAAATTTAATTGTTATTATTGTTACTTTTTTTTTTTGTAGGCCAACCTAAAACATTAAAACGTTTGGTGAGAGCGAGTCATCGAGTCCAACTTTTAACAAATGAAGCCAAGAAAAATGTTTAAAAAGGCATAAAAAGTGAGCCCAAACTAGCCAATGGGAGAACTGGACTAGGCCAAAACGGTTTTCTGCACCTCTATTTAGCGAATCCAGAACACTAGGCCATTGGGTCAGTCCGTTGGACTCGGCCAAAAATAACACCTCTAACACTATCTAATGGAAACACCCTGATTCAAATTGGGAGTCGACGTCCCCATGTCGCTGAAATCGTCAATACATCCAGCAGTGGAGGAAATACTATAAATGCAAACTATAAATTTGGTTTTTCAAAGTTTCAAAAAATTGCTGAAATTAGTCAATTTTATGATAATTTGACCGAGATTTTAGTCGTCATGAGGGACTGATTAGTTTGACTGATATGTGAAATTCTCGAGAACTAAATTAGTACTTTTCATATCTCAAAAGACAAAATATGTGTGTTTTTTTTTTTTTGAGGTTTTGAAACTATTTTAAGTTCATAGGAAATGTTACACTCAGGTTCCTTATTCCTTTTTTCCTCTCCAAAAAAACAGATAATTTGGTTGGAAAAGGAGGGTACTCAGAAGTATACAAAGGTAATCTTAGTGATGGAGGAACAATTGCTGTGAAGAGGTTGGCCAAGGACAACAAAGATCCAAACAAGGAAAAAGAGTTCCTTATGGAGTTAGGTGTTATTGGACATGTCTGTCATCCTAATACTGCAACTTTATTGGGCTACTGTATTGAAAATGGCCTCTATCTAATTTTCAATTACTCTCAAAATGGAAATTTATCAACTGCGTTGCATGGTGAGAAAGCAGGAAATTACTATTTGTTTCATTTTTCAGAAATTACTATTTGTTATGTTATCTGAGATTAAATTAAATACATTGAAATGAATATTAGGTAAAGCAGGAAATTCACTTGACTGGCCAATCAGATACAACATTGTTATTGGAATTGCAAGGGGTCTTCATTATCTTCATAAATGTTGTAAACATCGAATAATTCATCGTGACATTAAAGCCTCCAATGTTCTTCTTGGTCCAGATTATGAACCAAAGGTAAAATAGCAATCGAAGATCGTTGTTTTTTCTAAATACATCAGTTATTCGATAAACCTAAAACTGCATTTTTCTCTTAGATTACAGATTTTGGACTAGCAAAGTGGCTTCCTAACAAGTGGACTCACCATGCTGCAATACCGGTGGAAGGCACGTTTGGATACTTAGCACCAGAGTACTTTATGCATGGTATTGTGGATGAGAAAACAGATATTTTTGCTTTTGGTGTTCTTCTTTTGGAGATTGTAACTGGAAGAAGACCTGTTGATTCATCAAATCAAAACCTTCTCATTTGGGTAATCACACTTTTCATCCCTCACATTATAGCTAGCGTCGTCGTTGATTACTCCCTCCGTCTCATATTAACTGTTCGGAATTTGCTAACAAACAAAACAGGCAAAGCCCCTGATGGAATCAGGGAATATTGGTGAGCTAGCTGATCCAAGAATGGAAGGTAGATATGATGAAGAGCAACTTTATAGAGTAATTCTAACGGCTTCATACTGTGTTAGACAAACTGCTGTTTGGCGTCCTCCGATGAGCGAGGTAAACAAACAAACAAATACTCTCTCTAGTCTTATAAATAAGATTAAACTGTAGTTTTAAGTTCATTGAATAATTAACTGGTGTATTAGTCTGTGATATACACCAAATACATCAGTTATTCAATAAACCTAAAACTGCAATCGTCTCTGTATCTCACCTTAATGAAGTTTTCAATTTTGTGTTCTCTTATTTTTTTAGGTGTTAGAGCTGCTAACTAGTGGTCAAGATTGTGAAGTTGGAAAGAGCTGGAGAATCCCAAAGTTTACTTCTGATGAATTGGATGATTACTCTATGGTTTTTGGATATGATGTCCCCTCAGACATATCTCTGGAGGATTATTTGTTATGAATTAATAAAGTGTAGAGGTTCAGGTTAAAAATTATTTGCCATATAAATGAGGTGTGAGAACATGAAATGTAGGTTAGGTTTGTGACAGAAGTGTAGTAATGAAGTAGTAGATCAGAAGTTTGTTCTTTAATTTTTGTAACTTAACATGTGGGGAGTGTAAGAATGTGAAAGCATGAGAGGAATTCATCTTGACAACACAATTATATTGGACTGTTAAGATTATATATTTTTCAACAAAACAATTTAGACCATCTGTGCTGCATTGGTAATAGGAAAATTGATATTAAGTATAGAATAAAATTGGTAAAAGGTGGACTCGATTAAAAATAGAATACAACTACAAAGATACCTCTAAAAAGTTACAATGTCATGAGTCATGAGCAAACCATTTTGATCCTTTGCCCCTAGATGGTTGGATTGGGCTACCAAATATCCTGTAATGAATTTGACCCAACCCAACTTGATTGACTTGGGTCAATCCTGAACTGGCAGCTCTAACTAGCAGTATAAACAAGTTTTATACATTTTTTTAACTAAAAGCAACTAAATTCATTTCATTTAAATAATTTGTCATGTACGATTTGGAATATAATTAAAAATTGTGAGGCTATATAGGATCTAGCCGCCCTTGCTAAAGAGTGGACAACTTGGTTGGCTTGTCTCATGATAAAGCTTATCCTAAAGCTTGGCATAGATTGTAACAATTCCTTACATGTTGATATAATACCCCCCAAAATCATATATGCCCCTTGTAAGGTTGATTTTGTGAGACCTTATGCTCCTTGGTGTGTGGTTATTCATCATTGCCGGGATTATCTCCAAAGTCCTAAAGTGCATGTGGTGGGAGGTAAGAATATGGTGTTGCGTCATATTAGTTGGACTCCTCATGATACGGGTTGACTTAAATTAAATACAGGTGGGGCCTTCAAAAAATACATTCACCGAGCTGGGTGTGGTGGAGTTATTCGTGGGTAGGGTTGTTCATCCGAACTAAAAAACTGAATCAATCGCCAAATCGAACCAATCAACTAAAATTAACTGAACTTTTACTAACATTTAGAATCGAATCGTTTCAAAGAGTTCGTCCGGAACCGAATCGAATCGTTTTAGTGGTTTGGTCGAATCGAATCGTCTTAATAGTTCAGTTCGGCGATTCGAAGCTCGAACCAATCATTTAAATTTTGAACTTTTTCTTGAACTATGAACTATTGAACTATTAGCGTTCTCGAATCGTCCATCGTTAAGCGTTATCAAAACTACCCAAAAAAAACTGTCATATTACTCTCTCTCTCTATCTGTGTTAAACTGAATCATCTCAACTTATATTAAAAGCATATATATAGTTAGTATTGTATTCATATATGTCTGTATAATTAATGGAACGATTTGTGTATTGTTATACTAGTGTCAAAGTATAGCAGCAGTGAAGAATAAACTGGAGCAAATGAAGATAGAGTACGTGAAGAACAGAGTAGAGGAAAATGGAATATATATACGTTGATTATTATTTATTTAAAAGAACCATTTTTTGGGTAGTTTGGGCCAGTTACGGCGAGCCGGGATTAATAGATCGAGTTCAATAGTTCAAAAAAGTTCAATATTTAAATAGATTCGGTTCAAACTGAATCGCCGAACCGAACTATTAAAATAGATTCGATTGGCTTCGACCGAATCATAAAATAATTCGGTTGGTTGGTAATCGTTTGAATAAGCTTCGGTTCAGCTTCAATCTTGATTTCTTGAGAATCGAACCACGAATGCGCCTATTCGTGGGTGTGATGGTGGGTGGATAGTGGGTCTCTCTAAGAACTTGGGTCTTTGTAATGCTTTTGTACCTGAGATGTGGCATGTGTTTGAAGGTTTGTAGTTAGCTAGAAACTTAGGTGTTACTAAGTTAGAAGTTAATGTCGACTCTCAGAGATGTGGCATGTGTTTGAAGGTTTGTAATGCTTTTGTACCTAAGATGTGGCATGTGTTTGAAGGTTTGTACCTTGCCTCTCTAAGCTAGAGTAAGCCTTGGAGGAGGCTATATATTTCGACTTTGAAAGTGGAATTCCTATTTTTAGTCTGGACAGGAATATTTGAAAATATATGTAACAAACTAACATCACGTGAAATGTGATTGGACAACTGTATAAAAAGTTTACATTTTCGGTATATAGTCATTAAACAATTTTGACAATTTTTGACACTGTTAGCTTTTCACTATTAAGTATTTACTATAAATTTATATGCAATAAACTTGTTTATCGTTGTTCGCTACCATATCCATTATTCCAAATGTTTTTCCTATTCCTACCAAAAAATATCTGTTATTCCAGTTTTCACCAAAATTTAAACTGATATCCTCTAATGAATAAGCATGTTTAACCATTTAATTTGTGCATTTTACATTTGTGGAACAACCAATAACAATGTTAGCCGGACAAATATTTTTTGAGACGTCATAATAATGAAAATTAAAATAAAAGATAGATTATTTTAAGGTAAATTCTAAGGTATGGATGAAAAACTATGAGTATCAATACTTAATGAGTAAAAAATAATTTTTAACATATTTAATTATTTAAAAAAACTGACATGGCATCACACGAGTGGTCTACGGTGCTAATAGCCAACAAATTAATCGGATACCTTAGTAATCGTCTTATTTTAGTATGATGATTTACCTTATATATGTTAAATTAAACGACAATATTTTGATAATGGATATGGTAGCGACAAAATAATTTTAAAATAATTTTATATTTTTGTTGTTTAACAGATATTTTTTGTCGTTTAAACAAAAAACATAGTGAGTAGTCGTTTAAATATAGTGAATAGTTAATAGCGAAAAGCTTAAACGACAAAAAATTTAAAATTAAATTATTTTATATCAACAACACTCATATTTTTAGAAATTTATTATTTTTAAAATTATACTTTTTTAGTCTAAAAGTTTAATTTTTCCTTGATTGTAATTTTAAAAAACTCTTGTTTAAATTTTTATTCATATGTAATTAATAAAATAAAATACAAGAGCGCATAAAACAAAACCAAGGACCACCGGCCACATGGTAGAACCCTACCCAATATAAGCTTGAATTGAAAAGATAGTGTAAATCAATCCAAACACTTATATTTATTTACAAGAGACCGATCTCTGAAAATGCAATCCATTCATGTCCCTTACTACTTTCAATTTTCTCAACACTATTTCCCAATCCTCAGTCAGTCATATGAAATAGAGAAATGAACTTTTCTAAATTGAGAGTGATAATCAATTATAGCAAGAGGAAGAGACCAAACCCCATAACACATTCTCTTTTACTAGATTTGTACACTCTCCTATGCGGTATGCCCAAATCTAAAATTGTATGGACTATATATTGTTGTCGGGAATTATTATTTACTTGTAGTGTTCATTTTATTTTACAATTTTCTTCTTCTATTATTACGGTATTGGTGAATGAGCTGAACTAGTGCACGACTCGGATCTCATTCTGTTATGTCACAGTGTCTAAGCACAACCGATCGATCTTAGGCGATAGGTATGATATAATCTTGATCAATAAAGTTCACGTCCGACGTTGATGTTCGGCACGATGTGCAGTGTCACTGCAGCCAAGTCATTTCACGCTTTAAAAGTCGGGTTTGGAGAGTTAATTGCAAGTATTAATGGGTAATCAATGCTTACCTTCTCTCTACATTGATGGTGTGTTATTTATAGAGTCGAAGGGTGATGATTGGTGTTGTCTGAGGCTGTCTGATCTCATGTTCAGATCTTGACCGTTGGTGAGTGGATCTCAATTTGCTAATGGGCCTTCAACTTGTAAGCCCAATAAATTGATTTTTGATTGGTGGTGTAAATAATAATAGAACTTTTACTCCATAACACATTCAAGGTTGGTGTGGCAAAAACTCTGTCAGAAGGGAAGAACCATGCAGGTTGGCAAAGCTGGGTACTCGTGATCAGTCAGATTTCTCGGCGTAAATTAGTCATCGGTAAAACCGATAGAAACTGCACACTAATGACATTGTAACAAAAAAAAAACGGAACTAATGCGTGTTTTTTTTGGGTCAACAATGAGCTGAAGTGTTATGTTGACTTTATGAAGTGGGGCTTGATGGAAATTACTGGAATGGACCAAACGGGATAGGACAGCAGTGCTACAAGACAAGAAGTGAGCCCACAAGAGATGGGTTGGACTGGTGGTACACGTGAAGGGGGTGTGGGTTGGGCCCACTGTGTAGCCCATTTGATAGTGACACCACGTGAAAACAACCAACCGACATTTTCTTCCTCTTCGTTGTTTCGTCTCATAAAAGATAAACACCAGCTCTATCCATTTTGGTTTTCTGTTTGCTTCAACCGGAATAATAGACAGTCTGGTTGTTTTTATGTTTAGAATTGAATGAGACCTAATTGTAACTAGTTCATGAAGATACATTTTCATCTTCAATTTGCTACTCTCTGAACCACTTCTTCAAAATAGAATGAATAGATCCTAAATACATATAGATGCAACATATCACATTTTTGGTTTCAATAAGATCTTAGAGATAACCAAGATGGGACTCAAAGCATTTAACCAACAATGACGGCGTGAAAAGATGCCCAATTAGATGTTTGAACCCTCTTAAATACAATATTGAGAAATATTAGCAACAATCTCTTTTACAGACTCTCTAATACTCACTCTATGATTGATGAAAATTTATGTGGGTCCATCATTTTGGAAATATGACCCTTAAATCTTATGGGGCCACATGCATAAAAATTAAACACTCACGTTCCACAACATGCACATTATCACATGCTTGAAATTTTAACAAATTTCCACTGAGAGTTCGGGTATTGATTCTCTAACTAGGGCTGGACACACTGACCTAGTCCGACTAGAATCCACAAAAACCGAATGACATGATATGACCGGTGAAACGGGTCCACGAGTTAGCTAATCAGTCTTATATGGATTGGTTTAGTCGAAATTGGAATAGGCGATCAAATTCAATAGAATCCACAGTCGACCGAACCGCTGTGAATTTGAGTATGTGGTACATGCTAACTCAGTGCCTAAGACTGCAAAGGGTACAACTTTTGTATTCTACAACCAAGAAAATGAAACTTTCTCACTACCCAAGGCTAGTTTCATTTTCTCTTTCATGTTAAACCTCATTTTTATTTAATTTTTCTCTTATGTTGGCTATAAATATTGTTTTTGATAAAGGTTGGAAGTATATTTGTGGGTGTAGTGCGATTCTCATTTAGTGGTTTCCGCTTTCAAGAATTGTAAAATCGTTTCTTACAAGCTAAAAAATAAATGGAATAATTGTTTATATTTGATCACTACAAAAAAAAAAGTATTAGCAACAGAATTTAGCGAGGGAAACAATATCTGTCTCAAAAAAAAAGTTTGCGAGGGAATTAGAGAGGAAATTTCCCTCACTAATTTTAAGCGGGATTTTGAAAAGAAAAAAACATGGATTACAAGGTAATTAGCGAGGGAAATAATATTTGTCGCAAAAAAAAATTAGCGGGAACTCGCTAATTTTAAGCAGGATTTTGAAAAGAAAAAAACATGGATTACGAGGTAATTAGCGAGGGAACTTCCCTCACTAATTTTAAGTCTTTTTATATATGACTGAACCACTCTCATTTCCTCTTTTTCTCTCTTCTCTCATTTTCTCTTCTCTTCTCTCTTCTTCCCTAAACCACACTTCTCAATTTCTCACACTTTACTCTCTTTCTCCCTTAGTCTCCTCTCTCCACCCAAACCCACCCTTTAGCGAGGGAAATATCCCTCTTTAATCCCGATTTTTTGTAGTGGATGAGACAAATGAACTTCGTTTGCACTCACATTTATAGAGAGAGAAAGAGTTGTGTTGATAAGCTTACTAGCCATAGAACTAACACAAGTGGCTTTGTCTGGTGGGATGTACCTCCTAGCTTCATTCTTGAGGATTTTTCTAGCAATAGGTTAGGTGTGTTTAGCTATAGATTCAGCTGATTTCTATATTGAGATATTGGTTTTCCTTGTTCGATGAATTCAGTCTTCTTCTGGCATTCTGTTTTTAGTGTTCTGCAAATGATTATTAATGGCTTTGGTGTCAACCTAGTTGGAATGAGAGTTATTATATTGATGTTATTGTATGCCACCTTTAACATTCTTCGGATTAGTTTTCTTTTAATAGGATTGTTCTTATTTCTTTTTGGCTGTAATGTTATTTTTGTTCATGGCTATTGACCTAGTCCCCTCATGTCTTTTGTCACTTTTTTCATTTTTTATCAATAAAATGTTAGGATTACCCTTTTTTCCTTTTTGATGTTTTTGACTTTTTCCCTAAGAAGGGTTTTGCATCAGAAGATTTTAATGAGACTCCACTCCACATCCCATTCTTTTGATTAAAAAAATAATTTTTCTCTCTCTGGATTCACTTTTTGAACTCATTGTTCGGATAAAATGGGATTGAGTTGATTTTTTACTTAATTTCAAAACAGTTTTCAGCTAAAACTCAAAACCATAAAAATCTTTTTTGATTCTTGAGGGTACAATCATCGAGAGGAGCCCTTTGTTGGTGAGGTGTTAAGATCCTCTTAAGTACTTGTTGTGTCAAGTAGGAGAGAGTGACACATACAAAAAGATAATAACATTTACTGTATTTATTATTTTATTTTATTTTATGTGTCACTCTCTCTCTTACTTAACACAACAAGTTCTTGAGATGATCCTAACTCGTTGGTGGGTGAGGCTATGGATATCTCTTTTTGTAGAGAGTAATTTGCTTTTGTTAGTTTCCTTTTTCATGCATATCTGATGTATAATGAAATTAATAAATGACTCTTACCTCCTTTTTTTTTAATCGTACTATTGGTGCACAGTATTCATCGACTTTGTTGGTGACTAATCTATGCTGGAGAACCTAACTGACCATGTATATATCTAATTTTGTCGATCTGCGTGGTTCTCCCATTCCAAGAGAGTTTTTCCAAAACCAATATTCAAACTCTTGGTGTGGTAATGGCTCTTACCTCCTTTGATAATAAGAAATAAGATTTATTTCTTCTCCTAGTTGAAATAAACCCTTTTATCTTTATAGTAAAGTTTCTAATTACTTAAAGAAAACTTCTGTGGATAAAATTAATCATTTCTTATTTTACATTTTTTTTATATTTGTACATAATACAATACAATGCTCACAAAACTTCATTAACCTTTTAGTCAAAAGGAAAAAAAAAAACTCATTAACCTAATCGTAGTGTTGATGGGGACATTTTCCTGTGTCTAAAAAGACAAAAAACCTGAATTTTGATATTATAATAAAGTCATAAAAAAGTTGAGTCCAAGTTAAGACAACCCTTAAAAAAAAAAAGATACAGCTGGAGTGTGCCACCAATAGGAATGGGGAAAGAGATCCGTGATCAGATTAGAAAAAGACACTTTTTTTTACTGAAAATAGACATAGACATTAAGCAGTGAAAAGAGTTTACGGTACAGATTCTATCATTATTCTAATTCTACACGAGATGAATCTGAAGGAAAAAGCCCCGTAAAGTTTCTTTCTTAAGAAAAGTAACGGACTTTTCTACTCGAGACAAATCTTCATTTCCATAAGCCAGCTTTTACATCATGCTTCGCCACTCCACCGTACAACCCCGCCAAATCTATCCATCCATCACCTTTTTCCTTCCTAATAATAATAATCAACGGTTCCCACATAATCACTAATCATAAATTCATAATTCTAAAACTTCGCATATTAGATTATCATGCACCCTCCTCTGTTTACTAAAACGTCGGAACGACGCCGTATGGAGAGTCCATGAAACCAGGAACGGTGAGAGGTGCAGCAGAGTTATAGAGACGGTCCACATCCGAATCAATTTCGGTTCGTTTAGCGAACCGGCCTTTAATTCTAGGCCGGGTTTCTGCATAAGCCTTACGCGAAGCGTATCGAATGGTTTTCTCAAATTTTCGATTCTTCCTCTTCTCTCTGTACCTCATCACCCTCGCTTCACGATCCATTCCACACAATTGCGTTGCCGGTTGTCCTTGACTTCCACCTCCAGCAACCATTCCACTTGATTCTGAACCGAAAGGGTAAGATATCTCTGACACTGTATTTCCCTCTGGCACCACTCCAACATCAAGCGAAGACGACGATACCTGTTAATAAGAAACCGTCACCATAATATTCTCTTATTATATAAACTTAATTAATAATATTGCTTATTAGTACTTACGCTTTGGCTAATAGACTGTGATGGATAGTGAAATGAGGATAGCTTCGATCTGCAAAAATCGATGTCGAAGCAATTCTCTGAGTTATGATTCATCATAGTTATAGGATTGGGAGAAGGTTTGGTTTGAACAGGAACGACGCTGTCGTTTAAAGCGCTACTGGTGTTGTTTTGGAAGGAATTAGTGTAATCGAAATCAAGAAAAGGATCCATATCTGAGAAGAAAATCTCCTTCGGCTTCATATCCAGAGCCTCGGTGAGTTTCGATCCAAAATTCGGGTTCGGAATGAGCCACGCTGAAGCTTCTGCGTCGTCGTGGCCGTAACCGTCATCGGAGGGGACGACGAAATTGAAAGAAGCAGCGGAGGATTTGACGACGGAGTCAGCGGATTCATAGAAAGGCTCGACAGGGACGCGCTCATGGCGGCGGGCGAGAGGATTAGCGGAGTGGATGTCGTTATCGCACGTGACACAGAGTGCGGCGGCGTCGGCTTTGCACGTGACGGATGCTGGTGCTTGTTCACACACTTCACACATCCACACGCGCTCATGGCGCGAAGCAAGTTTGTTAACAGAGTGAATCTTGGAATCACAAGTGATACAGAGAAACGCGGAATCTGAGCGGCAAAAAAGTGCCGCGGAAACTAGCTTGCAAGAATCGCATGGCTTAGGTGGCACACTCCAACCGTTTCGGAAGCCTTTCAGTCCTCCCCTCTCAATTCCCATCCCAAAATCTAACAAAAGCACTTTTGTTAAAACGCGCTTCTGTGATATGAACTGCGGTGGCTGCTGTTAAAAGCGGTAGAGTAGAGTTATACCGAGGAAGAGTATGAGGAATGGATTGGGAGCTGGAATGTTGTTTGGGTTTGGGTGCGGTTTTTCTATTATCTATAAGTTAGTGACTTGTCATAGAAAGGAAATCTAGGTGATGACGAATGAACGGATGACACGTGGGTTATGTATTGGCCACAAAAAAGGTTCGCTGAGAACAAAAAATATTAAAATAGAAGATATGTATTGGGGAATAGTAGTTGTCATCGTGTTTTGTCTGTGCCGACGTGGGGCCTCCACGGACATTAGATGCAATCAGGCTTCTTTTACATGCTTTTTTTTCTTTCATTTTATTTTTGAAAAGATGGGAGTAAAGTAAACAAATCCTCACGAGGATCAAGTCAAGTCCATCTCTTATCATGAACTAGAAACTACTAGCAACTTAGCAAAGGAAATGATTAATCAGGATGGATTTTTTTCTTCTTTTAACTCTTGTTATATTTTTATCTTGGATTAAATATGTGTGATTCTTATAAAATTTGTGTCTTTTATTTTTTGTTAGACTAAAACATAAAGGTAGGTTGTGCTAACCAGTTGTCTACTAATTTTGATTTGTTTATAAGAGAAAAAATCACTTTTAAAATTTATTGTATAACTAATATATTTAGTTTATAATATAGAGTGAATATATCAGCTATTGAATGAACTTAAAATTATATTTTTTATTTATAGATAAATCTAAAGGAAATTTTAAATTTTGTTTCTTATGATACAGTACAATTCAATACAAAATATAGGCCTAGTGCAATCCAGTAAAACTTTTAACAAATAAAACCATTGAAAGTGTTAAAAAACACATAAAAAGTGTACTACAGTGGATTGAAATAATATTTTTTTCTCATCTTTTATTTAGCCAATTCAAAACATTGGGTCATCCGACCTGTCATTGAACTGGTTAAACATATTATTTGTTAAATGATACTACCAAAAAATAAATGCTAATTTTCCTCATTTTTTTAATAAATACTCCATTCGGATCACTTTATAAGAAAAAACCATTTTTAGATTATTCAATAAATAATGTATCTAGTCAATATTAAAAATTAGATACATCATTTATTGAATGAATCTATACGATATTTTTTCTTATAAAATGGACCGTAGAAGAATATTTCCTATGTGTGGAATGTCGATCACGCAAGCCTCCAATATTGATGAGGAAAACAATTGAGAAGAGGCGACACGCTTAAGCTGGCAACTAGCTCACATCGGAATAATTTGTAAAAGAAAAAAAAACTCATGAAAATAACTGTTTTTGTTTTTTGGGTAATAGAAAATAGTATATTTTTTTTTGCGTGAATGTTCATAACTTTTTATAATCAGTGCAGGCAATTTTAAAAAATATATATGTATTTTGGTCAAAAAAGAAATATATATATATATATAATTTTATTTTGACATAAAAAACATTAATTGTATTACTCAACCTTTTTTGGAAAGTAAAAGACTTCAATTCAATGACAACTTGAGAAACTCCAACAATCTCCAATTTTATGCTTCCCTTCCCTGCATTCATCAATCTTTCATCATTTCCTAGCCTTACAAACACCTTAACATGATCATCTAGTTCCAAGAACCAATCCTTGTGCCCATAGATGCGTTTGTTGCACCCAATGTCAAGAATACACACACACACACACACACTTTGTTGATGGCATTATCTTCTTCAGTGCGAGCCATGAGCAAGATTTCTTCCTCCTCATCAAATTCAGTGTAGTTGGCTTTCTCTTCCCAATTAGGGAACTCATATTGAAAATGCTCTAGTTTGCGACAATGAAAGCATTTAATTTTGTCTTCGTGCACCATCAAGCTGCTTTGAAGTTCGTTTACAAATAACCTTGTGACATAGTTGAATTATTCGATCGAACAAACCACATAATCGAATTTTGTGGTTCTTGATCTCGATCTTTTCAACGATCATCGCTTGCTCGAACTTTTCTCCATGCATTTTAATTTGTATGACAATAGAGAACATTGTTACAAAATATTCGTCAACCAATTTCCCTTCTTTCATCCCTAGGAGCTCAAATTCCCTTCGCAATGCTTTCAATTGAGTTTGCTTCATCTTCGATGAACTGTCTTTCGTTGAATCTTTATTGAGTATTGTTTCAACAATGCTTTGATCTATGGCCTGAAACAAGTAGTTTTTTGCTTTGAGATCCTTGAGCTTGCTTTCTTCCCCGTTCTTTATCTGCTTTGGCGTCACTCCTACTGGTGGAACGTATATTCCATTTTCAACCAAGTTCCAGTACTCTTTTGATTGAAGGAGGCTCTCCATTAGCATTGACTAGTGATCATAGTGTCCGTCAAATGGAATTGCAGGATGCTGAAAGTTATTCTCCTTTTCTGCCATGGGACTCGATCTTTTTCTCAGTCTTTCTCTATGTTTTCTTTCACCCAAGATTGATTCAAACCAAGCCCCAATCGAGCGATGATGCTAGTTGTTAGTGCTCTAACTAAAATGTTTGGGCAAAAACTTATATTCTCATTGATTGACTTTGCTATATATGGATACGATAGGGAGAGTTAGTTACAAGAAAGTCTTCAGATCAGTTAAGTTCTTAATTGATATTGCAACTGTTAGCAAACCATATACTAGGGCCAATACAAAAACTTATATTGTAATAGAACTAAAACTTTAATATATGAAATTAAATAAATTACACACCTAGTAATTATCATTTACTTGGTTTCATGTTAAGAAATTGTTGAATAATGAGTTCACTTATTGATGTTTTGAATACTTCTTCCGTCTCTATTATAACCTAAAACAACATACTTTAACGGTGATTAAGAAATTCAGTTAAGTGAAATTAAATATCTGAATTCCATGTAGAAGTAAAATAAAGTTTACTAAATTGATTTTTAAATATTTAATATAAAAATCTAGTTTATTTAGAATAATAATCATTAATCTCTTTTCTAGGGATCTCATCAATATTTTCTCACTAGGATTTGAGGTTATCCCTAATGATGACCTTCTTTGATATGAATTGGGTCTAATCCGTAGACCGTGAGGTAGGCTAACCTTTTAGCCACTATATATGAATGAAATTTATTTATTTTTTAACCGTGAATATACCCTAAGTTGTTTCCTAGTGTCGTGATCAGGCTCGGAATAATTTTCCTCTTAGCTTGGTGTCGAGTTAGGGTTACTTTTACATTCAAAGCATTGGCATCGAGTAACATGACTCACTTTTTTTAGCTTCACATGTCTCATTTATGTATGGTAAATTGTTAATGCATAAATAACTAATTAGTCCCTCCTTTTAAATTTTGGTTAAGGTTGTTTTGTACTAACTAAATAAAATGTTGTCAAAAAAAATTAAATAACAAAATTAATAGTTTGGATATAATTATTAACTTTTTCCTTTGATAGCCTTACCCCCCCTCCCTCCCCCTTTTTGACAAATAGCCTTTCCCTCTATGATACCCTTGACTTCATTACTCAATTAAACATGTTTTCTCTCCATAATATATAGATAGTTAAGTGTATATATATCGACAAAGTTAAGTAGTATTTAAGTGATTTTAAAACTTTAAAAAGCAACAAAATTTTCCTAAAAAATGATCAATTAAAAAGAAATGAAAATGATATTTATAGAAAAAAAATAACTTAATATTAGTAGAAGAGGATATGGTGGGTGTCTTAATCATTGCATCCAAGGCACTAGAAGGAAAGTCAAACAATGCAAGGAGATAGGAAATGATCTGCTTGTGGTTGTGGGGACCATTTATCTTCTTTGCCTTTCTGAAGAAACCAATTGAAGGAGTGCCTGGCCATCTAGTGATGTTATTTCCAAAAAAAAAAAAAGCACAGGCTTTTAAACAACTTAATAAACAGAGCATATTATTTTTGGTCAAAAGAAAAACACTCAATGGACAATTATTTTTTAATCCTTCTGGAAATAGCCTTTGAACCACTTGAGAAACATCTAGAATTATTTATTTAGAGAGGAGAACCTTCTAAAATTCATAATTCATTTATCACATTTTTTAGTATAAGAGTATGAGGTGTTTAAACCATCTTTAATGTAAAATTTCTTAATCAGTAGCATTTTTTTTTAGGAAAAAATAAATATATGATATTTTTATTCATTGCTTTATATCATCTTTTATTTATTGTTTCATAAAAAAGAAATTCAATTATCAGTGGTCCGATGATATATCTATCAACAAAATCAATTGTCAGTGGTCCCATATTAATTGATAAGCAGACAGAATCGCATAATAGTAACGGGGATATTTTGGGAGATAAACTGAAATTAAGGTAAGCCTAAACTCAAAAGTAGGTAAGTTGCTAATGCTATTATTGGGGACGCGTCAGGCGCATACGGTTTGCCAGCTCTTGCATTATTAATTAATTAATATTATTATATGCATGTTTTGAAAATGGAGAATTCCTACCATATCCATTGGTTTTTTTTTTTTAAATTTAAAAAATAATAAACGGGTAAAGCCCCAAAGCAGAGAACAAACTAACTATCCACCGAGTTTATTGGGTATGATATTTTATAGGTAGAATTAAATAACTCATTAATTTGGTCAAAATTTGGCATGCGTTTAAAATATTAGGTTTAAGTTTGACCTGTGACCTCTAGTAGGATCATTGCTTGTACTAGGCCTACTTTGGCGACATGCATTATACTTATTTATAATTTAAAATAATGTAAACGTAAATACAACCCATTATTACCAACTTTTGGAAGAATCAAAGGTGGTGATGATAAGTCTTTTCTCGTAAGATACACATTTCAGCCTTTTATAAAGATGGTGATGAAGAAATATCATAAGTTCGGTATTATCATGGCTAAATACTTTGTTTTCTTGTGTGATAGTGTCTTGAAGACCATTTTCATCTAAATGAATTTGAACATCTAGCATCAAAGATAAACAAACTTTTCCCATGATGTCAAGAGACATAAACTCAAGTTTTTCAAGAATCAACATACTTAGTACTATCATATTATAGATGCATAAAATTAAACAAGTTAGATAAAATATAAAATTCCGAAAAAGTAAATAAGGACAATTGGATGTGTCATTCAAGTACTCTCTCATAGTCTCATTAAATGAATTAATCACTTACATAGACTTTTTTGCTTATTTATTTGAGAGTCGGCTATGATTTGAGAGCAGTTGGTCATGATAACTTGATTTATTCACTTCTAAGTTGAAGGATTTATTATTTAAAAATAAGAAGTCTGTTATGACAAAAAAAATTGAGAAAAATAATGGTGGTATCCTTTGGTTGGGGGGCCACTTTCAGACTTTATTGGGCGGTGGCATGGTGAAAATGAAAAAGGAAAACGTGCATACAAAGACAAAAGACAAGACATGGGAAAACTTGGTGGCAGTGACCAGGGGCAAAGCAAACACATCACGATTGCGAGGGTGATAGTGGTTGATTAATCGTGAGATTCCAATAGGCTGCGTGAGTGAGTGACAACTTTGATTTTTCATTCATAAAGTAGGACTACTATTGCTCTTCCCTTCCCCAAAGGGCATTAGTAATGCAGTATACTACTACCTTTCGGCATTAATCACAAATTAATGATCATTGTGAATAGGACCTACATGACTTTCAACTAATCATAAAGTGAGTATTGAAAAAAGTATTTAAAAGAGTATTGTTAACATTTTTCTTGCTAGAGATGCACAATAGACCACCTATAAGAGTGAATTACTATTATTATTATTATTATTATTATTATTATTATTGATAAATATTAGTGGTTAATAATAAATTTGAAGAGGAAGAAAAATTAATTTTCAGGATTTCAACTTAAACCTCTTTCGTATCTCTTAACTCACATACTTAACTAACTATCTGAACTAGTACCTTCTTGAACTACTCCTATAAGGACTACTATTATTACTCCAGTAAATCCAACTAGTCCTCTCTCTATTCCATGTTCTATTTTTCATTATTTATGTGTTTTGCCTCCCCCCGCCCCCACAACCAGCTAGATTCCTAGCACTTATGGCACTCAAATCTTCTATAGAAGTTCTCAACAACCTTCCATGGTGAGGAGGAAGCTACCTCTCATTTCCTTAACTCCGCCATGACCCAGTGCGTCTGTGACTAATTAGTGCTTTTTGTCAACTAGGCTGATTGGGGAACACTGCTACGACAATATGTACGTTGATGATACATATAAGATTCAATAATACTACTCTGGTTCCTATTATAAGATTCCATACATGTATATTTATTTGTTTTTTCACAATCTTAACGATGATTCACAATCAAAGATCTTCATTCTTCAAAATATGTTCCCTCTCAATTCAAAGAAGTCAAGTCCACCATCATTTGTCACCATTGTCATTGACAAAACTAATTTACGGATACGCTGAGCACATAACTCAACATATAAACCCCATGTTATACAAACAAATTAGAAAGGAAATATTTCTTTAGAAGGTACTAAATAGACTATGCAGAGGAGCCAAGAGACGGACTTCAAATATTAAAACAAAAGGACACAAGAAAAAGACAACAATGACCGTTGACCAACATTCATATAGTTAATCTTTGAACACAAAAAAGGGAATGCAATAGGTGAGTACAAATAATAATAACCATTGTAAAATCATAGCGAAAGTGATACCAAAATACGCATGTTGTCGACCTTCCTTCCGAATTCACCAATCGAACTAAATATCTAATTCGTTGAAGCTGTCACCTTCAGCCACCTCCAGATTTGAGTGTATTGCTCAACCTACATGACGAGTTGACATAATATATTAACATTGTGAAAGAAAATAACCATGGTTGTGCAATGAGAAGACATTGTGATGTTAGGTCAGCTAGAGTTGCAGTTGGATGTAGTGTAACTGTAAGAAGAGTGTTAGCAACACACTTTCTAGCTCACATTTCTCAACAGAAACTTTTTTATTTGTTGAAATATAAATGGGTCCCAGTAGGTTCAATGTAAATTTAGCAGGACCCATATGAATTTCAACAAATAGAGGAGCATGTGTTGCAAAGAGTGTGATAGACAGATAGAGTGTGAAACATCTGAAACTAGGCAAATAGTATCAAACATGTAAACTATTAAGACCCATTAATAACTGCACAATGTAAAGGCAAGGCTTAAGTTTACAGCCATTTCTGTGGACCAAGGTAAAATTGCCTTCACATAGTCAAAGGATAGGGCATTCTATAAGCAAGCTTTCGCTTCTATATTTCGGTGAAACTAATAATTACAACATCGTCTTTAAGGTTGGATCATACATGTCATCTCACTAGGCAACCATTCGAATTCACCTACTAGACAGTAGAGTACGCCTAGATTGATGCACATTCCTTCTATACTTATGTCAGATATCCGTAAGATACTAATTTTCTTCATTTTTTTACAAATAAAAGAATTATGAGAGGAATATCAAAACTATCATACATTTGAAAACTGCTTGGACCAGCTGGTCAACCAGACCGATCCTCGGTAACAAATTAAATTGGAAATGCATCACAGCCAATGGAAACCGCCAGTTGGCGGGTTCAACTTTAATTCAGTAAGGCCATCAGTTTTTTTTTAGTTTGCATCTTTTCTTATTCGATTTTAAGTGAACTGGTAAATTAGATATATGAAATTAAGAAGAAAAGAACTGTTGGTAAATATTAATTTTGTTGAGTAGTTTTTCATACTCTTGAAACAGCTACAGTTGCAAATGATTTTCTAATATTAGAATTTAGAACCACATAGTTAGAAATTAATTAACAAGTTTCTATTACTATGGTATGAAATGGTTTGAATTTTTTTAAGCATGATACTTATATGTTTTATGAATTTTTAAAATGCTTAGTGTGTGTGTGTGTGTGTGTGTGTGTGTGTGTGTGTGTGTATATATATATATATATATATATATATATATATATATATATCTCAGTTCAATTGACTGAAATTAGTGACTCGCTAGTTTTATCAGTCTCCTATTGACTCCATGATTAGTCAATATGAAATTCTGATTTTAGAAATGGTAACCCTCTTGCAATTAGCCTTCAACTTTATTTGACTTACCAGTCCAGGCCCTCAAAAAGTCCTTCACCTTTGATAGCAGAAGTTTTAAAAATAGCCCATTGGCGATTTTTAATCTTATGTAACTCAAGGGCCTCTGTCACTGCTGCATCATCAAGGGCGCCGGGAAGATCCTGTGTAGTAGAATGAGACATACAAAACAAATAAATAAATTTCAAAAATTGAGTTTTGCACTATTATTGTCATATCATGTATGTGCATATTTGTACCCAAAAAAAAAGTATGATTGTACCAAAAAAAATCATGTATGTGCATATGCATACAACTGATAAGTACATATTTTTGTATTATGGAAGCTAGCAAGACTACCAATAATATCAGCATCCTAGCTCTGCTATTGTTTTATATATTCAATGTTTACTTGTCAGTTATCCCCCTTGTGGTTATATGAAATTCTGAAAAATATAAATCAAATTCTGACCTGTTTGTTTGCAAAAATGAGAACAACTGCACCTTTTAGTTCTTCCTCCTGACAAAAAAAAAAAGACAGAAAATAAATATCATTAAGTTCTACTTTTTTTTTTTGTAAACCAGAAACCACAATCATAGGACAACATAACCATCGAGGAAAGAGAATAGTAAACCGATAAAATCTGTCAGGCATCAAAATTTAAAAATATATAATAAAATTTGTAAAAATTAAACCTACGAATATTACTTTCAGAGTCTCTTCTTACATGAAACACCCTCCAGGACAAAATTGGAATTACTGAGGACTTATTTTGTTTGAGAAAACGCTTTAATAAAAAATCCCCATACTTCAATTTGTTTCCTGTAATCAAGGTGTGCAGGAAATCTTTGAAAAAAACGTTGTAGTCACCATTTTCTAGACAAATCTTTGAATACAGTACATTTAAAACAAAGTAGCATTTTTAATTTTTATAATTGTAAAAATAAGGAATAAAAATTGAAAATATTTTTTCAAACAAAGCCTATTCCAACTAGATGCAATCAGCTAGACGAATCAAACAACACAGTTGAATTCAGTCAAAAACAAATTTGTTATAGAGGCCACATAGATCTAAAATATTTTTAACTATTTCACCAATAGTTTTTCTTGCACTTGCTCTTCCTCTTCCTTTGATTGTTGGACTAATCTTACATCTGATAAGCTCTTCTAAATGAACATCTATTGGTCTTCTTCACACATCCAACCCGTCTTAGATCCAATTCTACAATTCTTCTCAATAGATGCTTTTCCTACTTTTTCTTAGTACATTCATTCATGAACTTACATTTTCTGTTATGACCACTTCTCCATGATTTGTCACAACACTCATACAATGTACTGATCTTATGCTCCCAGTTGGCACTGTATTACCTAATATCTATGAAGCACCGACTACAACACGGACAATGGACACAGACAATAAGACACTGCAAATTCTAAAATACGGGACACTGTATATAAATAATTGAAAAGATAACTAAATCGATAAACACACCCATCTGATCAACAAGAAAAAAATCAAAATTGAGAATTAAAATTTATCAATTCACCTTTTAAAAACAAAGTTGATAAGTTTTATGAGGTTTGTTGAAGATAAAAGGAAAAAAATAAGTATAAAAAGTTCAAAATTTCAAGAAGTTAATTTCTCTTTTTTAAAAATATTATGAAAGGAGTGTCTGAGAGATGTCTAAGAGGTGTCTAGGAGAGTGTCCAAATCGGGAAAAAAAATAGAAAATTTCAAATGTGACACCCTAGAGAGGTGTCTGACGTGTGTCGTGTTGGAGTCTAATGAGTCTGGGTGTCCGTCTCCAACACAAAGTCACGGACAAGCAGCACGACATCATGAAGGAGCGTATGTGCTTCATAGCCTAATATTCAATAACAAAAATCATTGACTACTACAGGAGAAGGGTCTTGAGAAGGGTTCGGCCCATTGAAAGTTTATCAAGAGACTGATTTCATGACCCAAACATATACTTCCTAGTCACATGATGGCAAATCTTGTTCCCTTATCCAGACTGATTTCATTGAGCCAATGTTTCTCTTCTATTGTTGGTATTATAGCAATGAAATAAAAAATTCTCTTAGCTTAGGAGACCATCACAAATGACACCTAAAGCGTTCTGCAATCATCATCTTAGCAAATGTAAAAGCTTCACGAAACTTCAATACTTTAGAAATACAACCTAACCCCACAAATCCCTTGCAATTGCAGCTACAAGAGAATTTTAAGAGTAACCAAACTATTTACCTCCAGAATTGCATGGAACTCCTCCTTAGCTATCACAAGCCTGTCAGTGTCACTCGAATCCACAACATAAATTATTGCTTGAGTATTTGGAAAATAACACCTCCAATATGGCCTATGGACAAAAAAATAAAAGAAAATAAAAATCAAACCCAAAAAAGGTTGGAGAAATTGATGGAGACTACACATGTGCATGTTAGAGCATTTTTAGGGATATGTTTGGGTCATTTGAAGAATAATTATAAGTTACACACACACACACACACACACACATATAGGTTGGCTGAGCAATTGGAAAACAAAAGAGAGGGAAACTGGCCCAATTAGAAAGAAGAAGGTAAGGCCCATGTGACCAAATCAGGTATCGCACGAAAAATACAAAAAGGAGGGATGATCACGTTTCTAAAAAAGAGCACAGCATTGAATGGAGAGAGGCTGCAGGAGAGATTTGACGTAACTGAGACTGATGCAAGAGAGTTTCACACAGAGAGAAGAGCGCACACACAAATACCCACAGACACGCTTAACCCATGCCCACATTCACCCACCCACACGCACCCCCACCCATGCACACACACCCAACTACAAAACACTAACAATAAATTAATTAACATCAGAGAAATTCATCTTTGATCCACAAAGCACTGCTACTTGATGTTTCATCTTAGAAATAGGTTTCTTTCCACAATGGGCAGCTACCAAAATTTCAAACAAATATGATTGTGTTAGGTGTCTGTTAATCGGTTAGTGAGAGCAAGTGTGTGAGTGAGTTAGGTCAGTTGGACTGCAGTGATCAGAATAAATAAGGCATGCTGCCTAAAATTAAGAGGAAAGCGAGATCATCCTGTCATTTTGAGAGAGAATTGGAGTCATTGGGCATAAGGAGTGCAGACCCTGAGTTCTGCAACAGCTTTGGGTGACGGAGAGATTTCTTTCTGATAAAATACCAGGTTCCTAACAGATTAGTTGGCATAGCACGCACAGAGACAGACAGTATAAGGATTAGTATCTTCTTAATAGAAACACACATATCAAGGACTATATAACAGGATCTTGTACATGTAAACAAACCTACACCCCACCCATGAGCACACATATCAAGGACTTTATAATAATGTGGGAGAGTCAAAGGATTCAAAAAAAGGTAATCGCATGATATAGAGTAGCCACAATTGTTGTACAAAAATGTTCGACATGTCAACCAATGACAATCGAGGTGCGTCCTCATGTGAAATAAGAGTGAAAAAAAGAATAAAATTGGTGTGACATTGTAACCCATCAAAATTCACCCGCTGCTCTATCAAAATTAAAATATTATACATCCTCCATCAGGCAAAAGAAGCAAGAGTGAAACTAAAAGGCTTACCTGATACTTGTTTGCCCACCTGCATAAACAAAAGTTTGATGTTAGAATTAGAAAATGAAATAAGCCCTCCTATGTTATATTGAGTCTGATGCATATATGATAGTAAGAAATAAACAATATTTAATGTTTGATAGGCTAAGATTCATCTGTCGTTAAAGGTGTTTATTTTATTTCAAAGCATACAAATGAAATGGCTTGACACAGGAAAAAAAATCCCATTGTCAAAGTTTTCAACCTATTTATATCTTCTCATGCACTAGCAATATTCAAATTCAAAATACGAAACAGATGAAAAGTACCTAAGGCCAGAAGAGGATAAGATTATCCCAACTCATTTGCTGCACTTACAGTACCCAAAATTAAAACTAGCAGAGTTCAAGTTTAAAACAGGCTAATATCTATGTTGACACATGGTCCTCTAGGTCGGGCTGGAGGTGAGTCAAGCCAGGATCATAAGTCCATGAACAGATAAAGTCGGCTTGAATTATCATATATTTGGCTCGCTAACTCGTGGGACAGTCTTGTGCAGTGACTGAACCACATAGAGTTCAGGGTGTGCACTTGCACACTCTGAAAAATAAATATTAGCACTAAACATCTTATGTAATTTTTATTTTGACCCCCCTGAGTTTAATATTTTGCACCTAGATCCTTCAATTTTTTCAACTTTGACGGTTAAATAAAGATTGAACTCTCAATTTAATTCCTAAACTTCCACTTTCTTTTCTACTTGATCCTTAAAGTATATAAATGAATTAGTCCCTAAAATTTGTGAAATCTGTCAAATTAGTTTCTAAGATTTTAAAAAAACTTGTCTCATCCGTCTCTGTAATTGACTACTTATCAAACTTTACAAATTAGTTTGATTTATATTTCAAATTTTAGGGACTACTTGAGCTTGGAAACTAAATTGAGAATTTACTCTTAATTTGGTTTCTTAATTGCATTGATTCAAGACAAAATATATGAAAATGAAATTTCAAACAAATTACACCCCCTGACCCAGGGTTTTAGATCCGCCACTGGCCATGTGTGTGTGTTATAATAATGACTTCAATATGGGTAGAAAGCAGAGGAGGCAAAGCGGCTCCTCAACGCTAAGGAGTTTGCATAGAATAAGTGTTTCATTTTTTATTAGCGGTGGAAGCGGCTGCAAAGCTTACCCACATTTCCTCTTCAATTGTAGAAACAACTTATACATAAGGTGTGTAATCTCTTAAAATGATTAGCATTTATTAAATACGCACTTAATTAAGTTGCATATCCAAACACCCCTGTAATACATATTCTCTGTATTTTTGGTTTTTTATAATTCAGAATTGAAATAGTATTGGTATGTTTATTTTAGTAGTTTGTAAAAGCAACACAGATTGAAGCATTTTTTGAAGAAGGAAAATGTATTGTAATGTTGCGTTTATAGCGACCACGCAGTAGCTGTATGCATACTTGAATAATCATATCATAGTGTATCTCATATCTCCTAATTAATTACAATGAGTTAACATCTCTGAAGCATAGGTACTTCAAAGTCAGTGTCGTACTTAAACCGGGTACAATCCCGGTATCGGTACTCATTGGGTATTCATGAGTACTTTTCGGTCTACATCTGTGGTCCAATATATGTTTGTCGTATAGTAAAAACTTGGATTTTTCATTCTTTTTTTGGTGATACTGAAACTTTTTCTATTAGAATGTATGTTCTTCTATTTTCTGCTATATGAATAGTTTTTTTCCTATATTTCATTGTATATTTTTCTGTTATTATATGTTTTACTTATTTGTGTTTCCTATCATTTACTCATGTTTATATTAAATTTTATGTTACACACATGTATCCTGGATTTTGAAAAACCACGTAGCCCGTACCAACACTAATACCATACCCGTACACATGCAACCTAGGTTAGCATCTACTCACCATCTAATATACACATATTAAACACATGTTTAATGTGTTAATGTGTTATTCGAACACTCCTTCTCAAGCTAGGGCATATATATGTCATATGATCTCATCTTGTTGCAGATAAGGTAAATTCTTGAGCCTCTGAAGGACTTAGTGAACATATATCAGTCAGTGGTTCAACAGATTTGACAAAGTTAAGAGTATTTCTCCTGAGAGTATTTTCTATCTTGTGTTCACGGAATACTAGATTTTATGCAATGTGAAGTACACCTTGATTGTCACGGAATAAGCTGTGTACCCTCGAGGTCTCCCAATTCAAGCAGTGGGAGTAGTTGCCTAAGTCATGTCGAAGGTAGCAGCTGTTGCTTTAGCTAGGTATTCAACTTTGGCACCGAATTTGGCTCGTGTTATTTTTCTAGCTTCTCCATGAGAGCATGTTTCCTCCAATGAGTATCCAAAAGTGGATCTCCTATCCCATGGTGAATCTGCTCAGTCTGCATCAGAGTAACAGGTGATTTTGGCATGGCCTTCCTCTTCATATATAACATTCATCACCATGGTGCATTCTCAATATACCAAAGAATATGGGTGACCACATCCCAATGGCTATCACAAGGGCGTTTATAAACTGACTTACAACACTAACTACAAATGGATATCCGGTCTAGTAACAGCGGGGGGTCTCCCAATTCAAGCAGCCGGAGTAGTTGCCTGAACCATGTAAGCTCGAAGGTAGCATCTGTTGCTATCACTAGGTATTCAGCTTTAGCACCGGATTTGGTTCGTGTTATTTTTCTAGCTTCTTCATGAGATCATGTTTCCTCCAATGAGTATCAAAAAATGGATCTCCTATCCCATGGTGAACCTGCTCAATTTGCATCAGAGTAACATGTGATTTTTGCATTGGCTTCATCTTCATTCTTCATATATAACATTCATCACCAAGGTGCATTCTCAATATACCGAAGAATATGGGTGACCACATCCCAATGGCTATCATAAGGGAGTTTATAAACTGACTTACAATTCTAACTGCAAATGGATATCTGATCTAGTAACAATGAGATAATTGAGCCAGCCTACAAGGCGTCGATATCTTCTCAGGTCTTTCAATGGCTCCCCCTAATCTAGAAGAAGTTTGACATTATGAGTATGAACAGGATGCCAATCAAACATATCAGTCTCATTGAAAATATCTAGAGCATACTTTTGTTGGTTAATGACAATGCTCATACCAAATTGTATTAAGGTAGAGCTAGAACGTTCAAACCAAGCACAAAGAGTTTGCTTCAATCTAAAGAGGGGTCGACAGAGCCAAAAAAACAAGTTGATAGTCGCTTGGAATAGTAAAATCTGGGGGGCGGTCCATATCCGGCAACTCGCCATGCAAAAGTGCATTTTTACTATCCGTCTAATGAAGAGGCCAATGATGAATAGCAACATGGCAAGAAACAAGCGGACAAGGGTGATTTTGGCCCCTGGTTAAAAGGTCTCCGCTTAATCTAGCACAAAAAATTGTGTACAAACTTTAACCACTAGACGAGTTTTGTAACATTCAATTTGACCACTTCTCCCTTCATCGCTCTGATATCATGTAAGAAGGAAATTGTATTGTCAAGGTTGTCAAATTCGAGTCTACGTAAACTCGTGAAACATATGTAGACTCGACTCGTAGACTCTTACGAAAAGAAACCCATAAATGACATGTATACATGATATGATGGAGGTTGACACAACAATAATATAGTGTACTCATTGCAGTAGCTGTATTTACACTTACATAATCATATCATAGTGTACTCCTAATTACTTATGATGAGTCAGCGATCAACATCTACGAAACACATATTAAACACATGTTTAATGTGTTATTCTAACACATTTAATCAAAAACCATGCAGGTTATGTCTACGTGTGGATTCTTATCTCAAATCTCAAACGTCAATACAAACACAGGTACTTAAATACTTACTATTCCCATCCCTATACTAAATTCAGGATGCAAACTTTGAAAACATAACATGGTCATCTCTGCGACTTTGTAGTTGGTTTAAAATATGTTTAGTATAACGAGCAATAAAACAGATGTCATAAAAGATACATAAAATATAAAGAATTCGTGTGAACCAAGGTGATTAGAATCATTACCTAAATCCCAAACTTGAAATTTGATGTTGTTATATTGCACTGTTTCAACATTAAACCCGATCGCTGGATAAAATAATCAAAAAACCTGTCAGCCACTATATAAAAGGATAAATTGAAAAACAGAAATATCATCCTTCAATGCATTGGTAACACTTACAAGCAGCATGTATAGATGCGTGTATGAGAAAAAAACAGCATTCATAATTGATTTACATTCTATTCCAAGGAATAATATGTCGAACACATTAGTAACTTTATTTAATACATACAGTTGAATTGAGGATAATGTTCGGTTTTAATAGAATTTGTAAGAATCAACATGATTGGCCAAATGCATGTAAGTGCAAGTGAGGAGTATCACTACCTCTCAACTTTTTTCTTTGACCTCACCCGTGTATTGTTATGCATTATTCTAAATGTCCAACTCTAATTTTTCTTTTGAACTAAAATAGCATTACTGATAACTAGAAATGAAAATCTGGATTAGTTAATACAATGTAGTCAAAGAATAAAGCAACTTAAAATTCAAAATCAAATCACAAGTAACTTCTAAACGAACAAACTAAAAATTCAAGAAAATGCAGACGTTGAGATTGAAGAAAATGCAAAACGAGATCGAGTACCAACTTGGAATGGTGGAGACAACTTCACCCATCTGAAGCCGATCTGAAAAGTAAGGCAAAAAATCCCAACAAATTAATACGAAAGTCAGCGAATTCGATGAGGAAGACGCACGGAGGTAGGTAACTTACAGAGAATAGTGGTTTTTCCGGCATTGTCAAGACCGAGAACAAGGATTCGAGCTTCCTTGTTACCGAAAAGAGAGGAAAACAATTTCGTGAACACTATTCCCATCTTCCGATTCGGCAGAGGGACGACCTGAGTGCAGGAATGATTAGAACATCAATCAGTTGCCAATTTTTGTTCCTGACAATTCGTTTCTTTTCTGACAGAAACGAATTAAAATCGGATCAGATCTCAAAGCAGAAATCCTGAATCTGAGAAGATGAAGTGCATGCTAGTGAGAATCTGATACGTGTTTTGGTGACTACAATGGTGAATTTGAAAATCTGAGAAGGGAGAAGAATGGGCTAGGTTTCGCGAGATTTTCCGAGAGAGGAATGGAATCGAAAACGGAAGAAAAGGGAAGAACGATAATGGAAATGAGGAGGAAATTACGATGATTTCGATTCCCTCGCCCTCCACCTTTTGCTTATGGGATCTCGCAGCTACTGTCATTTCATTTTGCGAATTTACCACGGTACAATAAAATAAAATAAATTGGTTAAAAAAATAAAATAAAATAAAATAAAATTTGGGAGCAAATCAAATCTCAAACCGAATCATTAAAATTGATCGTAGGATATTGTATAAACGGAAATGCTCTTTCTCGTGAGAGTTTCCACGAATTACTACCCACGAATGACGTGTTGGGCTATGCATATATATAACTTATATATATATATATATATATATATATATATATATATATATATATATATATATATATTTCAACACCAATTCATGTAATTTTATGTATGGCTGGATTTACATACACGTGTATTCGTGGGTCGTTTTAACGAAAAGTCTTCGTGGGAAATAGTAGCACTGTTGTATAAAATACTATGAGTGATTAAGATTGAATAAATTAGTATTAAATCTCTCAACCGTTGATGAATTTGTATACAACATCCTACGATCATATTTGATGGTTCACCGGTGAGGGATTAGATTTGTTCTTTCACCCTAGAAGCGCCATAAAATTTGGGCCTAGAAAGTTCATTTCATTTTAATTATTATATTGGACCCATTTAATGGTTAAGATAAGGAGACCGATATGATAAGTCTATCATATCTTGTGTTTAATTCTATGTCTTATCCTATCATGTCTCTCTAATTAAAATTTTATTCTATTTGGTTAGAAACCAGCAGAATAAAATAAGAAAATAATTTATTCATTTACTCTTCTAAAATATATTTTAAAATGCAATCAATGAGATCTAATAATAAATAAATATAAATTTAAAATCAAAAATATAACTAAACTTTGATATTAAATTAAAAATTAAAAATATTAATACTTAGTTTAAAAAATAAAGTATAATTTTATGATAAAGGTAATTTTTCATTTTATATAATCTAAAAATTATAAATCTAATTAAATTTTAAAAAATTAAAAAAAGTGATGAAAAATAAATTTATTATTAAAATTTCTAAAAATAGAAAACTAATTTACGTTTTCTACAAATGAAATATAATTGTTACATGGTATCACATAATTATTTATAAGCTTATTTAAAATAAATAATAGAATTATTTAGTTGCTTGTACAATTTTTTAAATTTGAAATTATCTACTTAATAATGCCAATGATTTTTTTAAAAAGTTGTATAAAATTATTTCATTAGTGTTTATTAGTAATTTATAAATATTTCTAGTTTGTTTGGACAAATAAATATTTCAAGTTAATTTTTTTTTAAAAAAAGTTAATATGCATTTGTTAAAAAAAATTATATGCAATTTATTCTCAAGGAAAATTTTGTAATTTAAAAATGATATATATATATATATATATATATATATATATATATATATATATATATATATATATATATATATATATATATATCATATACTATCATTATTTGGTGTCTACCAAACGCTAGATATGATAAGTGCTATCCTACCACTATCTTATCCTAACCCTATCCTATTGTCTATTCTATCTTGTCTCTATCATATCATGTGTACCAAACAGACCTTTAAAATTGGAGTTGCTTCCTGCATTCACCTATTTGCTAATAGATTCCTCCCCAACCCTATTTTTCCAACACACCTATGATTCCATAAAATATAAATAAAAAAATAAATTGGGTCTTCTAAATTATAAGAAAAATATTTTTTAAAATTAATTAATGGTAGTAAATCAAAAAAAAAAATCTTCATTTATGATTGAACATGAAATATTAGAGATCTTTTTTACACAATTAAATGAGATGAAAGGTATAACAGATTGCCAATACTGAGAGCTAGTTGATCATTGAATTTGTGCTTGAGATCTATAGACTTTGAATAAAATAATGGCTTAAATCATTTACCCTTGCAAATATCACTAAAATCCATTTACCCTCTGCAAAAAAAGTTTTAAAATGCCCCTTGCAAATATAAATTGTTTACACTTTACGGTTATCCCCCTGCTGTTTGATTATGTTGACAGCGTTAAGTGTATAATGGGTATAAAATGTTTACGGTTAACCCCCTGCAAAATATAAATCGTTTACAATTACCCCATGTAGGGGTGACTAAAAACACTTATTATTTGCAAGGAGAATTATAAAACTTTTATTTTTACAAGGGAGGTAAATAGATTATGGTGATATTTGCATGGTAAATGATATTTAAGTCTAAAATAATATCACTATCGCAGAAAGAGTGGAATGCGTGTAAAAACTAGTCGATATGAATACTCATTTTGAGGTTGCATAAGTGTTTTCAAATTTGAATCGCCTCGAATTTTTAACTACTATCATTACTTAAAAAATTAAAAAACCTCGCAACTTCATCTCTTCAAAAGCGACTAGAGTAAAGTATGTATTGTTTTTTTCATTCATTTATAATGAATTATAAATGATTATAGATGATTCCGGTCAAAAAAAATGGTTATAGATGAATGAAAAAAAATCTAATTCATCATCATTTTTTTTCAATGTAAACCAGTCCAGCAGATCCATTTTAAACATGTAAACAAACAACCATCCGATTTAGAAACTAATCTCTTGACTAATGATATTTTTTTGGAAAGAAAATGTGAATGAACAAAATAAAGACACAAAGAATTCGAAGATACTACAAACTCTGCATTCCAGGGGCTCTTTTATTACCAGGGAAGGTATTCATCATGATATTTATTACATAAGTGACCATACACTTCACCAGGATGCTGAGGAGCCCAGCAGATATTAGCTCCACTCATTATTTATCCCAACGAAAACTAAGTAGCTTATAAGTTAATCTAACTTTAAGTTCATCATATAACAACCTTATCATGCTAAACTACACCTAACAAAAAAACATGAAAAATAGCTGCCACAAAGAGCTAGATGCTGCTTTCTAAAGAACAGACTGCAAGATCATCTCAGCTAGCTCCTGTAATGTATACCACAAAGACCTTAATTAGAATCTATGTGAAACATTCAAAGTAGGTGATAAATAGATAAATACTGCAAGAGTAACATCCTGACTTCACCTTTATGTTACAGAAAATTTAAAGTTCTAGTTACCTGTTTTGCAGAAGCAACCTTTGGTTCTCCCCATTCCTTGACCTTATTCTCAAGCATTTCAAAGTCGGCTTTTCCAGCCTATGACAACATCAAGAAAATTAAGGACAAAAAGCACTAAATATAGATGTGGAAAAGAAAAGGTAAGAATAAAAAAAGTTTACCTCTATTTTAGCCCCAATTTCTGTGTCAAAACTCTGATATCGCTTGCGGACAAGCTCGGCCAGAGAACCATCCTTTTGGTCCAACATAATGAGAAATGATTAGTTCAATTGTCATGAGAGATTGAAAAGCAGCTTTCAGGTTGACTTTACACATCTGACGTAATAATATAAGTTGATACAAGGGAGGATACAGTGTATCACCTCAATTAGCTTGGCAGCATTCCTGAGGCCGCGGGCCATTGTATCCATTCCAAGAATATGTGCTATGAACAGGTCTTCAACATCCGTGCTCTCTCTCCGCCTAAAATACTGCTCAGTAAAGAAATGGCAGAAATAAAAAGGGACAATAAGTACAGAAGATGGTAAAGGACTCACAATTTGGCATCAAAGTTGAATCCACCTGGTGCAATTCCTCCCTGGAAAAAAGCAAGAAAAATACAATAATAACCCAGTCAGATGAGTTTTATTTTCCCCAAGGTTGTAGAGTGTTGCACTTCCTGAGGTAGGTTAAAAAAACAAGCATTTTCATACATTTCTGATGACACTGAGCATGATCATTGTTGCCTCTTGGATATCAACAAGAAACTGATCTGTGTCCCAACCTGCAGTAACGATAGCAGCTTCGGATTACAACTTCGGAACTTTCTATCTTGTGAAATGTTAACAGAGTCTTCCACAGCAGATGTTACATTATTTGTTACATAACAGAGAATTTACACATACCAACTTGAGGATCGCCAGTATTTGCATCAACATTCCCCAACAATCCATTAATCCTTGCAGTTTCAAGCTCGTGATGACAACTATCATGTATGACAGGCATTGGAAAGTACAAAAACATGTTCAACTTAAGTAATGAACATCTAATTTAAAAAGTAAATTATGATCAAAAACTTCACATCTGAACACAAATAAAATGAAAGATTCACCTGTGACCAGAGAGGGTGGCATGGTTGCACTCTATGTTAAGTTTGAACTCCCCTACAAAAGAAGAAATGAGTCAGGGAGAAATTAGTGAAGTGATTTAACAAGCTCTTAACGATGAAATTGGAGAAACATTTTTAAGTCTATGCAACCAGTGAAGAGACTCACCCTGCTGGTTTTAGTACTATATTGACTAAATTTAAGCATAATAATATTGGAGATCATGTGACTATTAAATTGAAATGTAAATTATTTTTTTCTGACTCAAGAAGACTGAAAAAAATGCTCTCCTGTTGAGGAGTGGGGACAGACCAACATACAGTGCTTACAGATCAGTGACTAGATTTAAAAGCAAAATTAACGGAGGCAGCGGAAAAAGATAAACAACATATTAGTTCTTTAATAAGCACATTTAGAAAGTTATATGCATTTCAAGCTTCAAAATATTTATTGTGTGCTAATTTCCATTACAGAAAGACATCACAGTTAACACTCTTTTTTTGGTTTGTAGGGAAACCATTGGATGATGAACGCAAGTAAATATTACCTATAAGATCATTCTTTCGCAGGAAATTAGCTGTGGTTGCAGCATCCCAATCATATCTGAAGGAATAGAAGTTTTTAATGTAGGTAACAACAGGTGCTGTAATATCAGTGACAGAATAGGTAAGACGCTTACTGGTGTTTTGTTGGTTCTTGTGGCTTTGGTTCAATTAGCAGTGTCCCTAAAAACATAAGAACATGAAATTATGTAAGATAAATTCATTTATTGAGATCAGGGCAAAATATAGAAGTTCAAATAGAGATAAAAATAACGTAGTTATAAAACTTTTAATCATCTAGCTATTAAGGTGATTAGTTGTGCTCTACTCTATGTGTGTTTCATAGTTAGTGCTATACAATGTCCATCTAGTTGCAATTCCAGGGGAACTTACCATTGAATCCAATCTTCTTTTTGTACGCAACAGCAGCTTGAAGAAACCTAGCCTGTAACCAGGTAAATAAGCAGAGCATTGTTAATAAAAGTTACAACACACTGAACATAAAAAAGTAAAACTATTCAAACAAATTAAAGTGTAGGCAATGGATTGTTGAAAGCCCGTACTGCCTCGCTCTTTTTATATGTAAACCACTATGAAGAGACGGAAAATTCCTATTCAAGATATTATCGTCTAATTCCATTAAACTTCATGCTGTGGGATTGATTACATTCTTTAACATTTGCAATGAGACTTGGTTCTTACTGTTGTAGCGTGAATATGAGACTGTTACTTAATTGTTTTCAGGGATATTTCTTATAAATTGTTTGCTGATACAAGAGCCGTAAATGGAGCAAACTGATAAGTTTGCTAAAGGAAAGGTGTATACAAGAAAGAAGAAAAGAGGGTGTATGGTAGGTCATGTTGTAGGAGAGCAAGTCTCCAATAACTAACTAATGATTATCATATGGTGGGAATGGCATGGGAGTGCTGAGGTGGCTGCTGGACGTGTCCGTGGAGAGAGAAAAAAGTAGGATATTAGGAGATTTGTTGGTTAGAGAGAATCAGTTTGGAATTTGGCTAGTCCATAAGAGAGTTTAGGCCTCTATAGTGCCTTCCCTTATTTGCTCTATTTTCTGCTACTGTTCTATTGTAATCAAACACAGAATCATACTGATTTCTGCACTTATATTACTATATAAATCAAATTATCAGTTCTGCAGTATTAGCAGGACTTGTTCTTCACTTTCTGTACTCTGTTTCTATCAATTGGTACCAGAGCACTATCCTGGTGCTTGTGAATGGTCACCGCGCGAGGAACAATGGAATCAAGAATGGATGGAGTTGACTTGCGAGTTGGAGGCGTTGAGGAAACGATACGTAAGATGATGGAACAGTTGACGACCATCAATACATCAGTGAACACGATGTCTGCTGCGATCACTGAGTTAGCGGGTCAGGTCGACCAGAAAAATGATAGCGATGGTGAAAATTCTCCATGACGAAGCATAGTGATCTCGCCAAACGATGAACAACAAACTTTCGCATCACAACACAGAGTAGGAAAACACAAGCTAGAAATTCCAGTTTTCAACCGTGATGAAGTTCTTGGGTGGCTCGTTCGGGTCGATCGTTATTTTCGTGTGAATGAGGTGAAGGAACGAGAGAAGATGGATGCGGTGGTGGTCGCTCATAGAGCACTGAATTGGTTTCAATGGTGGGACGCGCAAGCTCCGTTGCGTACATGGAGTGATTTTCAGACCGCGGTGATAAGGCGTTTCAACCCGGGTTCTCTTCACAACCCGATGGGACCATTGCTGCGTTTGAGACAGGACTCAACTGTTATGGCTTACCGCGATAAGTTTGAATTATTAGCTACCTCGTTGAAGAAGGAGGATTGTGTTATGCTCAGTAGCATTTTTTTGAATGGGTTGAAAGATGAAATACAAGCTGAATTGAAGATTGGTGCGTTGATGATTTGGATGCTATGATGGATAAAGCCATGTTGATTGAGGAGAAAAATCAAGCAATCAGTGGTAAGGGTGGAGGATGGAAGGAAAGAAATGAGGCCAAAACTTTCACTCCAAAGTTTCGTAGCACTTGGGATAGTAACAAAGAAAAGAAAGACTCTGTTGCAAACAATTCTAATAGTACAGTGAAGGCAGAGGAGAAACAAAATGAGATGAGTAAAGGACGGAGACTCAGTCAGGCTGAATTGGAAGATAGAACAAAGAAGGGTTTGTGTTTCAAATGTGGTGATAGGTGGGGAAAGGGGCATATTTGTAAAATGAAGCACATGAAACTCATGCTATGTGAAGGAGAGAGTAGGGATGAAGAGGAAGAGGAGGCAGAAACAGAAACTGAAAATGCAGGGGAGTTTAAGACCTTGCAATTATCTCTCCAAAGTAAGGAAGGCTTGACTTCAAACAAGTCTTTCAAGGTTTGGGTGATAATTAAAGGAGTGAAGGTAGCATTGATTGACTGTGTAGCTACTAGTAACTTCATTTCGTCTCAGCTTATTGAGAAATTGAAGTTGCAAGTATGTGACACTCCAATCTATATTGTGGAGATAGGAAATGGAGAACAAATCAAGAACCAAGGAGTGTGCAAGAAACTGAGTTTTGAGGTGCAGGGAATAGCTTTTGAGCAGAATTTTTTTATCATGAAGCTAGGAGGGACAGAGTTGGTTCTTGGATTTGATTGGTCGGCTAGTTTGGGGGATGTGGAGGCAAATTTTAGGAACTTGTGTTTGAAATGGAAGCAAGAAGGACAGAGGTACAGAATTGAGGGTGATCCAGCTTTGTGTCATGGACAAGCTTCTTGGAAAACTATGATCAAGGCTTTGAATGATGAAGGGGTGGGATTATATGTGCAGGAAGAAGTTGAACCAGAAGTTGCTGGTGTGAATGAGCAGTTGGACAGAAACTGGACCGAAGTAATTGATGAATTTGAAGATGTGTTCCAATTGCCACAAGGGTTGCCTCCTAACCGTGATCATGACCATTCCATTGTGTTGAAAACAGGGGCAGAAATTCCTCATATCAGGCCATACAGATACCCTCATTACCAAAAGAATGAGATTGAGAAGATAGTAAAAGAGATGTTGCAGGCAGGATATCTGGGTATCATCAAATACGTATGAAGGAGGAGGATATTCACAAAACAGCTTTTAGAACTCACTAGGACACACGCCCGTGCTATGCACGGGGAGGTGATTAACAGACCTACAGATGTACTTTCGAAAAAACATCAACATTTATTAGGGGGCATAAAAATACGCAACACATATATATAAGACGAAGAAGCAACAATAGCCCTTGGTGGGATGAGGCAACAATGTCGGTCCAAAAATATAGTGTGGGGGTATATTGGTAAACAGTGGGGTACAAAATGAGGGGTACATTTTGATAATAAAAAAAAGCCTTGGACAAAAAAACAATTTGTCAGGGGTATGTCGGTCCAAAAATATAGAGTGAGGATATATTGGTAAATAGTGAGGTACAAAATTAGGGGTATATTGGTAAATGGTGGGGTACAAAATATAGAGTGAGGGTATGTCGGTCCAAAAATATAGAGTAGGGGTATATTGGTAAACAGTGGGGTACAAATGAGGGGTATATTGGTAAATGGTGGGAATAAAATTTTCCCACCAAAAGTGGATAAAAAAAAGTGTTGGACAAAAAAAAATTGTCAGGGGTATGTCGGTCCAAAAATATAGAGTGGGGTATATTATAGTGGGGTTCAAAATGAGGGGTATATTGGTAAATGGTGAGAATAAAATTTTCCCACCAAAAGTGGATAAAAAAAAAGTTTTGGACAAATAAAAAATTTGTCAGGGGTATGTCGGTCCAAAAATATAGAGTGGGTGTATATTGGTAGACAGTGAGGTACAAAATGAGGAGTATATTGGTAAATGGTGGGGTACAAAATATAGAGTGGGGGTATGTCGATCCAAAAATATAGAATGAGTGTATATTGGTAAACAGTAGGGTACAAAATGAGAGGTATACGGATAAATGGTGGAAAAAAATTTTGGCGCTCAAAACGTGAAAACTCACGTTACTGTCTTAAATGATACTCACCATGCACTCTTGACAACATGAATGCATTGTAACATGGCCGAAATTTTGCCTCACTTCCCGCCTCCGTTACGGTAAAGTCGATGTTGCCTTATAATGGGGCGATGAGGGTCATTATGAGTACCTTGTTATGCCTTTTGGACTCACTAATGCACCCTCTACTTTTCAAGCTTTGATGAACTAAGTATTGATGTCTTACTTGAGGAGATATGTATTGGTGTTCTTTGATGATATATTGATCTATAGTGTTGATGAAGAAGCACCTCAGAGAGATTCTACATGTCCTGAGGCAGAATCATTTGTATGCTAACAAGAAGAAGTGCTCTTTTGGAAAGAAACAAATTGAATATCTTGGTCATTTGATTTCGGGAGAGGGGGTGGCAGCAGACCCTAAAAAGATACAAGATATGTTGAAATGGCCAGAACCTAAGGAGTTGAAAGGACTAAGAGGTTTTCTTGGTTTGACGAGATATTATAGAAAATTTGTGAAGAATTATGGAAAGATGGCTTGGCCATTAACTCAATTGTTGAAGAAAGAGTGCTTTTGAGCAACTGAAGGTTGCTATGACTACGGTACCTGTGCTTGCAATTCCTAATTTTGAGAAAGACTTTGTGGTGGAGACTGATGCTTCAGGCAAGGGTTTAAGAGCGGCATTGATGCAAGAAGGGAGACCAGTGGCTTACATGAGTCAAACACTCTCAGACAGAGCTCAAAATAAATCTGTGTATGAGAGAGTTGATGGCTATTGTGTTAGCAATTCAGAAATGGAGACCGTACTTATTGGGGAGACATTTTCAGGTGTTGACTGACCAAAAGAGCTTGAAATTTCTGACTGAGCAGAGAGTTATGGGAGAGGAACAGCAGAAGTGGATTTCTAAGCTTATGGGGTATGATTTTGAGATCAAATATAAGTCGGGGAAAGAAATTAGAGCTGCTGATGCTCTTTCCAGGCAGATGCAGTATTCTCAAATCACTACAATCCATTGTGCAGCGTCGGAGGGCCTTAAGGAGGAAGTACTTGAAGATGAGAAGCTAAAAGGGATTGTTCAAGACCTTTTGGGAGACTCTACTAGCCATTTTGGCTATCAATTGAAGAAGGGCAGGTTATACAAAGAAGATAGAATAGTAGTGCCCAGTAACTCTCCTAGAATTGATTGGTTGCTTCGTGAACTTCATGATTCTGCAGTTGGGGGACATTCTGGATTTTTCAGAACCTACAAACGCATTTCTGGGCTTGTGTATTGGGAGGGTATGCGTAAGAGGATTCAAGAGTATGTGAAGGCTTGTGAGGTGTGTCAAAGGAACAAATATCAAACTCTAAGTCCAGGAGGATTGTTGCAACCATTATCGATTCCTACTAAGGTATGGAGTGACATATCTATGGATTTCATTGGGGGACTTCCCAAGGCTATGGGTGTAGACACCATGTTAGTGGTGGTTGACCGATTCACTAAGTACGCTCACTTTATTCCTATATGTCACCCTTACACAGCTAAAGATATAGCTGAGGTGTTTTCTAAGGAAATTGTGAAGTTGCATGGATTTCCGGAGTCCATCGTTTCTGACAGAGACAAGGTCTTTCTGAGTGCTTTTTGGGCTGAGTTATTGAAGATGGCTGGCACTAAGATGAAATACAGTAGTGCTTACCACCCTCGGACTGATGGGCAAACAGAGGTGGTGAACCGGTGTCTTGAAAATTACTTGAGATGTGTGACTGGCAGCAGGCCCAAACAATGGCCAAAATGGATTGGTTGGGCTGAATATTGGTACAATACCAATTACCACTCATCCTTGAAGACTACACCATTTGAGGCATTGTATGGGAGAGCACCAATGTTATTAAACCCGGACCGACTCGGTCGGTCGGACCGTGGAACGGTGCCTAGATTGGTTCGAGTCACCTATTGGATCGTGGTTGTTCCAGACCCGGTGCGACCCGGTGTGACCCGTGAGCGGAAGGCCTCGACCCGGTGCGACCCGGTGTTGACCCGGTCCGGGTTGCTAATTTGTGTTTGTTTTTATTTTTAAGTAAAACGACGCCGTTTTGCTGTTTTTTTTTAAAACAAAAGCTAAATTTGAATTCAATATTTCTTGTTCAATTTAACTTTAAGGTTTTTATTCAATTTCTGATGCATCTTTTATGAGTTTTATCGTTGCTCTAGCTTTCTTCAATCTTTCTTTTTTCTAATTCAATTTAACTTTAACATTAAGGTTGTTATTCATCTTTCATTTCAGTTTAGAAGCACCGTTTTGATTTATCTTTAAGTTCTTTCATAATTTCAATTTTAAGTTATGTGTAATGTTGAAGTTGTTGAATGTAGATGCTGAATCTTTAATCTTGAAGTTTGTTTTCAATGAAGAATGATATTTAGTTGCTGTAGTTGTTGTTGAGTTGAATATTATTCAATTTTAAGTTATGTGTAATGTTGAAGTTTGTTTTCAATGATGAATGAGTAGAGAGTTTTTGGACAATTTTATTGTATGGTAAAAAAATTCATAGCTCTGGGATATGTGAATATACAACATGCCTAATTTTAACAGGTTTTAGTAGTGTCACGGGTCATGCGGGTCAACTACTAACCCCTCGGTCCGCCCATTGACCCAGTGACCCAGTGACTTGCTCGGGTCGACCTCCGGTTCGATTTTAATAACATTGGAGAGCACCACCAGCTTTGATCCGTGGTGATGAGCATCATTCTGCAGTGGAGGAAGTGAGTAGACTCACTGTAGAAAGGAATGACATGATCAGAGAGTTACATGAGCAGTTGGTGAAGACCCAAGAGCGTATGAGGGTGCAAGCCAACAAACATAGAAGAGATGTGGAATATCAAGTAGGAGACTTAGCTAAAAGGATCAATCAAAAATTGAGTCCTAGATACTATGGTCCATATGAAGTTTTGGAGAGAATTGGCTCTATTGCTTATAAGTTAAAGTTGCCTGAAGATAGCAAAGCGCATCCTGTTTTTCATCCTTCACTGTTGAAGCCATCGGTGTCACCTGCAAGTGTGTCACAGCCTCTGCCTGCCTGCTTAAATGAAGACTGGTTGCTAGAACCAGAGCCTGAAATGGTAAAGGAATGGAGGAGAAATGCCCAGAATGAGTGGGAGGTGCTGCTACAGTGGAAAGGCCTCCCTGAGTTTGAGAATTCGTGGGAATTGGCTGAGAAAGTGAAGCTGGAATTTCCAGAATTCCTCCTTGAGGACAAGGAGAGTCTTGAAGGGGAAGGTATTGATAAGTTTGCTAAAGGAAAGGTGTATACAAGAAAGAAGAAAAGAGGGTGTATGGTAGGTCATGTTGTAGGAGAGCAAGTCTCCAATAACTAACTAATGATTATCAGATGGTGGGAATGCGTGGGAGTGCTGAGGTGGCTGCTGGACGTGTCCGTGGAGAGAGAAAAAAGTAGGATATTAGGAGATTTGTTGGTTAGAGAGAATCAGTTTGGAATTTGGCTAGTCCATAGGAGAGTTTAGGCCTCTAGTGCCTTCCCTTATTTTCTCTATTTTCTGCTACTGTTCTATTGTAATCAAACACAGAATCATACTGATTTCTGCACTTATATTACTATATAAATCAAATTATCAGTTCTGCAGTATTAGCAGGACTTGTTATTCACTTTCGGACTCTGTTTCTATCACAAACTTAGATAATTACTTTAAGCACAGAAGGATTCACTTACAAAATGGTTAAGCTCTCGTTCCATATCTGTGTTCAAAAGAGATTGATAGCCCTCACGACCACCCCAAAACACATAATTTTCTCCACCCAGATAATGTGTCACCTGCAATATATTTAAATCAGAAAAATGAACAAAGGTTCTGAAAACACAATAGACCTTCTTACGACTTCATGTATCCACACAAATATACCTCTATGGCTTTCTTCACTTGAGCAGCAGCATATGCAAACACCTCTAATTCAGAGCTGTAAACAGTTCATTTCGTGAGTCATGAACTCGATAGGCATAAGGATCGTTTATACAAGCCAGATGGTAATGGTATACATGTTACCTAGTAGCAGCACCATGCATATAGCGAGGATGCATGAACAGCTGAGCTGTTCCCCACAGAACACTCTTTTTATTCTATATAGTAAAAAGAACAACATTGTTAGTGCATTATGGATGTACCAAGCCAAAAAAAAAACATGTGAACCTATTTCATGGGCAAAAAATTGTACAACTGATTAGAGTATAGATGAAGACAGAGGGAAAAGGAAAAAGAGTTTACATTTGAATGCTCAAAGTCATCATATTTTTCTTCTGTTCCCACTTTATAACATACCAGTTAATGCAATGGCGTGTTATATTACTATAGGGGAATTTTTTTGTCATTCCATTACACTTAGGCAAGGAAAAAGAAAAACCTGTGCTATCAGCATATAAAAACCACACACAATTGACTACACAAATCTTAAATTTCTGCATTCCATTAGTTCCAAAACAGATCATATAATTTATTTGAAGTGGCAAAGCATAATTAAAGGAATTCTGTAATGATTTGAGCCTTAGCATTAATTGAAAAAGAAGAGAGTCTTTCTCTTCCTACTTTAAACTGATGTGTCTGAAAACTATTGTATATTTAATGATCCGTTCATGCCAAATTACCTTAGTCTGAAGCTCTTTGGCAAGGGCAACCACTTCGTCCAAGTTTGCATTTGCTTCCTAAGAAAAAGCCAACAAGTGCAACTCAATAGCTCAGAAAGCATATTTAAACCTTAAATAAAGTAGCAGCAGAGCATTAGTCAAGAAGGCACATTCCACCAACTATGAGTCTATGACCAATGATCATAGTTTGAATATTCCAGATATATAAAATGAGTACACATATGCCACTGCATCTAAATCATCTCTAAAAATTGTAGTTAAGTAAAGTTGAGAAACTTTAAAGATTTACTAACCTCAAGAGTTTGCCCATCAGGGGCTATATCCCTGTCATGGAAGCACCAAAAGTCGACACCAAGTTTGTTTATGAACTCGAAATTCGCTCTCACTGCGTTAATTAAGAGACTTTTATTTTTATCACATACAAATTTGAATATTAAGTATATATCAAATTGGAGGGTGAAGAATTAACATACTTCTTCTTTTAGCCATCTTCAATGAATTGGTACCATCTTCCCATGGCCAGTTTTTGGTAGCGGCACCAAATGGGTCACCACCTGTTCCACGGAATGTATGCCAAAATGCAACACTAAATCTGAACCAATCCTGCAGTTACAAAGAGTAAATTCAAATCAAAATCCAACAGTTTTTACTATATTAAAAATAGCAAGGTTGGGGCATAAATAAAAACAAACCTTCATCTTCTTCCCAAGAATTTCCTCCTCTGCATTATACCATTTATATGCAAGCGGTTTCTTACTGGAAGGACCCTGAAAATTAAATGCACGCACTAATAATCAAATTTAGGCATTACCACTTAAACACCAGAACCTCCCTCTATTAATTTTGATCAACAGGTTCAAATTTCCAAAAATCCGGAGGAGTGTAAATTCTAAATAATCAAATTAACCTTTACTTTCCTCCCTTCCTTTCCCTTTTCATATATTTTCAATCCCATAACACCTTTCAATTCCCTTCTCCTCGCTCCAAAACACATCCCCAATGACATTGAAGGGAAAAAGATAGACGTTTAATTAAACTAAATCTAGTACAATCACTATAATCCTCGCATTATCATGGTTTTTTTTTTTTTGCAATGAGAAAGTCTACCTCATATTTGATTTTGGGAATGTCAGGGAAAAATTCCCCTTTCCATTCATCTGCATCGCCACATTTACCAATATCGCTAGCAGGGCATGTCTCAGGAGCAGCAATCTGATTACCATCAAACAATATATAAATCGCATTTGCATATCTCAAAAAATGAATAAACACTACCAATTAAAAAAAAAATAGGGAAAAATGTATTAGTAAGAGTAATAGTACCACTGAATAGCAGAAGACATTCAAACAAAGAAGCAGTAATATATTCGCAGATTTCATTTTCACGGATTTACGAAATTCCTGCACAGTTAAGAGTGAGAAAACCGATCGTCAATAAACAAATTCGGTTCTACAGAAGAAAAAGGTGAAAACCTAGCTAAAAACAATTTGAAATAAGAATAAGAAATCGGTGAAGAGTGTAATGCAAGTGTAAGAGATTGAATTCACCGATTGAAACTTGTTTGTTCTGCGATTTCTCTCAACGGAGAAAATACTACTTGATGATCAATATATAATTGTAAATCGCTGATTTCTCTCTTTGTTGTCGTGTGATGCTGAAATGTCGAAAAACTACGACAATGAATTTGAAATTTTCATTTTCATAATTGATATATATAGCTTCAGTAATTTAGTGGATAAGAACGATTTCAATGATGAGGGGATAGATAGATATATCACGACAAGTAACTGAGTCACGACGGCCAAGTGTATGTGTTTCTGATTTTTATCTCTCCTTTGTTTGGGTTGGTTTGAAGAAGAAAGTTAATGGAAAGTCATAAAGAGAGGAAAGAAAATAGAAAAAGTGAAAGAAATGTTTTTAAAATTGGGCAATAGATTGATTCGTGTTTTAAACGAACTTTATTTTCGGACTTATATAATTTTTATGTGACTTAAAAAATTTTAAAAATACAATGAAAGTATATATACACTGAGGGTATATATACGAATTGATTACACTCCCAAGGCGTATATACGACAAGGTTTAACCCAATCGTATATACGCCTTGGGGTGTATTAATTATTAATAAAAAGTATATACGATTGGTCTTTACGTTTTCAAAAGAGGAAAAAAGAAAAACCCAAATAGAAAAAGTGAAAGAAATGTTTTTAAAATTGGGCCATAGATTGATTCGTCGAGACTTTTGGATCATGGTTCAATTGATTTACTCGGTTCAACCATTAATTATTAATAAAAAGTATTAACTTTTGAGGAAAAAATATATGTCTGGCAGTTCAACTCGAGCCAATTGACTGTTCAACCAATTCAATCTAGTTTTGGGCGGTTTACCCAGACTACAGGTTAAGGGTTAAATGGGTTTGAACCAACTAAAGTCTCGGATTCGAATATTGGGTGTGGCAAATACTCTGTTGGGTGGGAAGAACCACACAGGTGGGCAAAGCCGGGTACTCGTGGCCACCAGTTCCCGGCATAGATTACTCATCGGCAAAGCCGGTGAAAACTGCGCACCAACAATATAGTAACCAAAAACAATAGGTAATGTTTGTTACTTAATAATTGGTTTAGTGAAAAAGTCATAATTTTCAAACAAAATATGTAAAGTACAATATTAAACAGTGTGTTTTTGAGTACCATAGAGGTTAAAAAAATTAACTATTCAAATACGCAAAATTTGTTACTCAATAACTAGTTTAGTGAAAAAAATTGTCACGAAATTCGTAAAGTGTGTGCTAAGTAGTATGTTTTAGGGTACTTTAGAGTCCATACAAAGAATTAGATGTTTAAATACGCGAAGTTCGTTCCTAATAACCAGTTTGGTGAAAAATAATACGCATAGTAGTGTGACATAATGCGTAAAGTGCGGCGCTAAGTAGTATGTTTTGGGGTACTTTAGAGTCTAGAAATATTGTACTATTCAAATGTACGAAGTTCGTTTCTCAATAATCAGTTTTGTGAAAAGAAAAAATAATTTTGTCACGAAATACGTAAAGTGTGTGCTAAGCGGTATGTTTTACGCAAATTTGTTTCTCAATAATCAGTTTAGTGGAAACAAAAAAATAATTCTATAACAATTATATAAAGTGTGATACTAAGTAGTGAGTTTTGGAGTACTTTGGAGTCCAAAAAAAACTCAACTGTTCAAATACGCGAAGTTCGTTCTTCAATAACCAATTTGATTAAAAAAAAAAATATTTGCATGACTAAATACGTAAAATATGATGCTAAACAATGTGTTTTCGGTACTTTAGACTCGAAAAAATGTTTAGATGTTTGGACGTGAAATTAAATGGTAACTGTTTCAACCTTCAATATCGAAGTTCTCAAAGAAAACAAATTGCAAGCCGGTGACGTTCTTAAATGTGCCTATGCAGCCCCTCTGACGAATGTTGTTTACGTCCCTATCATTAAAAGGGACATCAAGAAGCAAAGTTGATTTTCGCTTCGCATAATTTTATATTATATATGTAATAAGAGTAATAAATTTGTCTTAGGGTTCTTCTACAAAATTCAGTTACGTAAATATACTTGAATATATCGATAGATAACATTACAATTAAAAATAATATAATATAATGTAGGTCGAGCCTGTGTGGAGCACAGGTCATAGCACTGGTGTGTTGAATTTCAAGGAATATTTTTTATTTTTAAGTTGAACCAACTTATTAAATTATAAACTTAAAATTTAGGCTCACAACCGGCAAGAGTGTGGGTTCAACTCCCGCTGCCAATGTAATGACTTCTTTAGTGGGTGATCTGTAAGCGTTCAAAAAACCTTAAGACTTCCTTTGACCCTAGTGAGCCTTTAGAGTCCAACTCACTTAACCTATTTGTAACCAAACAAATATAAACTTCAAATTTAAAAAAGTGTGGCCGTTTGTTCACATTTTCTATTTATTTCACTTAGCTTTTAGGTTGTAGCACAACCCCAACAATGAGTTTTCCCTTGTCAATAGCTTTTCTTTTCTTTTGGTCAAAGAGAAAAATAGCTTTTCTTTCTCCACTTCTCATTTCCCTCCACCTTTTTATTTCACTCCCTCTTCCATATCTATTTCCCTTTCTCCTCTTTACATTCCCTTTCCCTCAACATTGTGTGTAGTTTTTTTTCGAGAAGTAGGGAATTTAATTTTTTTAAAACAGAGTAATTCTCCACGACAATTATGGAGACTAATCATTATCTTTTGAGGTATTAGAGATTCATTATAAGACTAAATGGTTGATATCTTCCAACAAATATTTTTTCATATGCACCGGCCATGGACCGAACCCAAGACTAAATGGTTAAAAGACTTAAGTATCTACCACTTATGTAATATCATGTGAATTTAATTTTATTCAAAAGGCAATGTGTGTAGTAGTGTCAAAATGACCTATTTGACCATTGGATATTCGATTCGTCCATAACAAAATTCATCTTATTCGTTCGTTACAAAAAAAATCAAATTTCAAGGATGCAATCCAAAATCGAGTCTTACAACATGTTATATTTGGGTCAAATGATTTTTTGTCTCAAAAACTGATCACAATTTATCCACGAATACTCCAAGATAAAAAGAGCACCTAATTTTCAAACAAATAAATCTTAAATTATTGTTTTACTTGATCATAATGTTACTCCTATAGTTTCAACTTTCAACTATGGGTGTTTTTCATAATCTTAGTCTAATTTTTTTTACTTGAAGTAGCATCTAAAAAACGCTAAACGCTATCAGAAAAATGCTAAACGTTAGTACTTAACAAACACGTGTATTCTTCACCCACTAGTTTCAACAGCTAGCGGATGAGACACGCCAAATATGAGTTTTTTGTTTTAATTTCTCATAAGATTTCACCAACTTTTGACCCTTATATTTTATGTTTTCATCCGTTTTAGTCTTTCATGACTTTTAATAATACTTTATGATTTTTAATAGCATTTTTGACCTTTTGTAATCACTATTAAAAGTCATGAGCGACTAAAGCTGATGAAAAAAATAAAACTTGAGGGACTAAAAGCAGGTGAAACTTTTTTGAAGGGTTAAAACAAAAAATCCCATATTTTATAGAGACCAAAAACATATTTAACCATTAAAAAAATGTAATGTGATGTTGTGTGGTGTTGTGGCAACCATTAACTAAGCCCAACGATCAATCGGTGATCCAAGTGGTAATTTGACTTGGATCCCACCTCAAGGTCTCGGGTTTGAATATTGGGTGTGGCAAAAACTCTGTTTGGAGGGGAGAACCACACGCGCCCGCAAAAACTGAGATTTCGTGGCCAAATGCTGCTTCTCCCGTAGAATACCATCGACAAAACCGGCGAAAAATCACAGCATCAAAAATATGGTAACAAAAAAAACCATTAACTAAGCCTTTGAGAGACCTCCATCACCTGGGTTCAAAATCAAAATGTAAATTTTGAAATTTCCATGATTTACAACTGACTGACTGATCTAGTTCGCCAATTTTTATTGAAAACCAATCTTCAACCCGGGTTGCACCAGTTCACACAGAGTCAATTGCACAATTGATCAAATACATAAGTTGAATTTGTTATGCCACCAATTCGTGGTTGGATCAGATAGAGCAGTTTAGTATACATCTCTTATGACATGTTAATTAGTTTCTTTTTTTCAGGGAAAAGTGGAATGCAAACATCACTATATATAGCAAGACATTCTAACTAGGTTAGCACCCTAACCTCTACTAATTATATGTTGCAAACCATAATAGAAGTTAACTCATATGGCATAGTTGAATTAATGGTATTGATGATCGGAAGACACTGGTTATACCAACATAGCTTGATTCAGTTTGTATATCTAGCTAATATCTCACAAGGACGTGGTTCAATTTTTGTTATCACCTTGTTGGGGATAATATGTAAGTACCTTTATATATATTTTTAAAGCGTTGATGCATTTGCCTCTTATGAAAAAAGGTAGTGGATTATGTTCCTAGTCCCTCTGAACATAAGCAAATACAAAGGATAAATCTACAACGAAACTTACAACACCCAAGTTAATAGCGTAAAACAGCAAAATGTGTACAATAATTGTGACGAAACAAAAGTCACTAGAGTACCATGCTTCCGGATCTAGAACTTTGAGACTCTAGTCATTAGTTGAATCTGAAATCGATCGAAGTTGATCTATCGATCTGAACCAAACGAACACCGCAATAAGACGAGAAATCAAACACGCCACACGAAGACGACAAACAACAATAACACTGCACTCAGACGACGAATCAAGAAAAATACGAAATAAAAGATAGATCTATGTGATAACCACTTATTTAGATAAAAAAAGACGAGAAAAAATAATATAGAGGGTGATTTCAGGTAAAAAGCTGACCTAAAACCACATCTTTTTGGTAGTGCACTAAAGAAGAAAAAAGTAGAGAGGAAGTATAGAGAGAGGACTAGGGTTTGAGAACTTTAAAACTTAAAAAGGCAATCATTTTCTTTTTTTGACAATATAAATTATAGTCAGATATAATGTCTCTACAGTTGTCTGTGCACAGAAGATATCAAACACAGATGATACCTCGTTTATAAAAAAATAAAATAAAATCCTAGTCGGCTGATTATTTCAGCATTAAAGTGATGAATCAATCAAATCAATCAAATACTATTAATGTGAATTATGCGATCACCGTATATCACGTCAGAAGTGATGTCCTAATTATTTCAGCATTTGCGGTGATAATTACTACAGCATTAGTATCTGCTTCCAAATCTAACTTCCATTCAAAAAAGCACGTTCCCTCGGTCTAAACAACTAGCCAACACCTACCTACCTACCAGACACCCTATCTACTTCCCATTCTATGGACACTGGATTGGAACTTCATATCAAATTAATCTCTTTTATTAACTTTTAACTTTTCTATTTCATTTAATTTCTTTCTTCTAGCCGAGTATGACAAAGTCTCGTATTTGATAAGTTGTCTAATATCTTTACTGATTTGGTAGATAGTGTAAAACATTCGTACACCTATTATTTATATAAAAATCATTATTTTATTTCTTTTTTTGATGAAGTATTTTCTTTTAGACAAAACGCAATCGCAAGATTATGAGTTCAAACCCGAGTGATGATATTCGGTTTAACAATTTATTTCCATTAATTGATTAAGTGATTTTATTTCTGTTAAGTGATTAAGTGATAACATGTACGTAAATATGACGTGGTTAATCCTATCCAAAAAAAATATGTGATCATTAATTAATATTATAAAGAAAAAATCGCATCATTAATGACAGACTAATCATAACAATCAAAACGCAAAAATAATGCGATTGTTAATGACAAAAAACTTTAAACAAAAATTAAGTGAAGCATTCTTACACATTGATTCATCCATGGACACTCACTTAACCTGATCCTCTCCAGTTTTTTTCTCCAATTGATGCATTCTCAAACACTCACATAGTCGTTGCGAGAGAATTAGTCACTGTTTTTGGCGATAGATACCTTAGTCTCGTTCAAAAAAACACTCACATAGTGAGACATGAGTGAATTCGTGTACTGAATTTCATGTAAAAATAGCTCGTCTCTCATCTCTTTCAACATATACTTCTTCATATACACACGGGTACGAAATTTAAACATTTTTTTGTATATATTTTGCTTTCCATAAATATAATATATAATTTTTTAGATTTGGATTAAGTGACTTTAAGCTATTTTTAAAGAGACAAATTAAAATAAAATTAGATGAGAAAGTATTAGTTTAAAAAGACAGACACAAAGAAACTATGTTTTTTCTTGTCTAAAGTCACTGAATTCCTCCCAAAGTTTTTTAGTCCTTCATTAGTTTATATTTTATTCTTAATCAATCCATTAATATAATAGGTGGCATTGATCACGTGAGAATTGGTGGATTGAAAATTAGATAAGATGGTGAGAATCAACAATCTCTCCATAATGAAATTATGTTAGTCCTTCATTAGTTTACATTTTATTCTCACCATCTTATCTAACAATTGTCCTCTAAAGATAACCACATAAATTGAAAATTAGAAATAACAATACAAATGATATACATGATTAAAACATGAACTTAGTGTATGGACCAAAACTGTTTCCCAAAAAAAAAAATCCTTCCAAATAAATAGGATTCAGATTTGAGAGTCAAAGCAAAAATAACATAAGCTGCACACACACTGCACAAAGGTCATATATAGGCCTGTTCATAGTTCAGTTCAGAAGCGGTATTAAGAAAAGTGAAGAGAAGAAGAGTGAGTGATGGGGTCTGAAAAATACATAGGGAAGTACAGGCTTGGAAAGACAATAGGAGAAGGTACATTCTCTAAGGTTAAGGTGGCTTTCAATGGTGACAATGGTGACAAGGTTGCAATCAAGGTCATTGACAAACAAATGGTCATCAAAAGCAAACTTAAGCATCAGGTTCACTTTAATTTTTTTCTAGTCTTTTGTTTTCCATTCTATTCTACAAGTAGAAGTTAGAAAAGTTATTGTTAATTACTTCTACTAATCAATGCAAAGGAGACAACATATAATTTCAGGTACAAAGAGAGATTAGAACAATGAAACTTTTGCATCATCCCAATATTGTGAGAATTCATGAGGTTATTGGTACAAAAACAAAGATATACATTGTGATGGAATATGTATCAGGAGGGCAATTGTTAGATAAGATGGTGAGAATCAACAATCTCTCCATAATGAAATGTTATGATGTTACAATACTTCAATTCTGTTAAGACGCAGAAAGTGTTAGAGAGTGTGTTGCTAATATTTCTCTTATGATAATTGTTGTGCAGTTGTATGCACAGAAGTTGGAAGAACATGAGGCAAGGAAACTATTCCAGCAACTTATTGATGCTGTTGATTATTGCCATGATAAAGGAGTTTATCATAGAGATCTCAAGGTGAGTTAAATAAACCTGCTCTTCTCTGTTTGAATCAGAGTTTTGAAAACTAACTTGAATCTTGTGATATGATATGGTATAACAGCCAGAAAACTTGCTCCTTGACAGCAAGGGAAATCTTAAAGTGTCTGATTTTGGATTAAGTGCATTGAAAAAGGTAACACTTTTCTTTAAATCTTATCAATAGTTCAACTATAAGTCTTTTTGATTGATATTGAGGTTCTGATACATTGGCAGTCTGATGATGTCTTGAACACGAGGTGCGGATCCCCATGCTATGTCGCACCTGAGGTAAGATAGGGCGAGGAAAAGAGAGCTAGTGTAATGACTTTTATGTTATACTCCCTCTGATCCTATTTATAAGAAAAATTTGTTGTTTTAGGTTAATTGCATAACTGATGTATCTGGTCTATAATACCAGATAAATCAATTACTCAATCAACCTAAAACTACAGTTTTTTCTTATAAATAGGACCAGAGGGAGTACACACGTGTATTATTGATTCTGCGACTCTTAATCTTATACTTCCTCATGCACAGCTTCTAATGAGCCAAGGGTATGATGGAGCAGCTGCTGATGTTTGGTCATGTGGAGTGATCCTTTTTGAATTACTTGCTGGTTTTCTTCCATTTGATGACCATAACTTGATGAGCTTATATCATAAGGTATAATGCAAATATACTATACCATATGATATAATCATAACAATAATCATAATAATCATAATAATAGTATAAAAGAAAATACCTAGTGCCTGATAACTCTTATGTGTGAAAAAGATATGCAGGGCAGAATACACATGTCCATCATGGTTTACTCAAAGTCAAAAGAAACTAATTGCCAAAATACTTGAACCACGTTCTGGAAAGGTAAAAATTCAACAGCTACAGCACTTTGTTTAAAAAGTGTAACTGATAGTTAATAGTTTCTTACACTTCCTCTTCGTCGCTCTTGCAGCGGATAACTACATCAGATATTATTGAAGATGAATGGTTTCAAACAGATTATAAGCCTACTTGTGGATCTGAATTTGATCCAATCACTAACTTGGATAGTGATACTGTTGCTTTCGATTCAATTGAGGTAATTTGTTAACAAATACTCCCTCTGGTCTCTTTTATAAGCAAAAGTTGGTTAACATAAGCTGATGTATTGAGTCCAAATTTTAGATTAAACACATCAACTTTTGTTGACCAGTTTTTGCTTATAAAAGAGACTAGAGAGTATAAGACAGTAATAGGAACACTCAATTGTAGTCATGGACTAATTTTTTTAATAATATGTGCTATAGGAGAAAACTACAGAGTCAAAGATATCCAAGTCCTCAAGTTTCATTAATGCATTTCAACTCATAGCCTTGTTTCAAGATCTTAATCTGTCTGGCCTTTTTGAAGAACAGGCAAGTCTACAAATCTGAAAGAGAACATAGTTTATCTATGTCATTTAATTATAATTCCTAAGCTAATGTTGTGAGTTACTTGTTTAGGATCAGAAAACGCAGACAACAAGGCTTGGATCCCAACACACAATCACTGAAACAATAGAAAAAATAGAAGCTGCTGCAACAGATGTTAAACTGTTGGTTGAGAAAACAAACCAATTTAAGGTATATAGTACTGTGTTTACTTTGATTCATAAATAAATGCATCCATGAAAGATGTTGTACTTACCCTTTTCATGAGTATTTTGCTCTTAATATATCAGATAAAAATGCACCCGAAAAAGTCAATGACTAGGTGTTCTAGATCATACTTTGACCTATCAGCTCAGGTAATCCTCATTTTATTATTACACACTCTTCCTCTTTTCCTTTTTATCTTGTTTCATTTTTGAACTAACTTCAATTCTTTGCAAATATGTGTGAAATCTGTTAGGTGATAGAAGTTGCTCCAACTCATTGTGTTGTAGAAATATCAAAATCTGCAGGAGATCTAAGAATGTACAATGAAGTAAGAAAACATTCTGTTAGCTGAATATGCAAGCTCATCAATATAGTTACTGATTTTAATTTTGATTTTCAGTTTTGTGAAAGTTTATCAAGTCTGCTGAATGAAAAATCTGCTGTGACATCACAAAGCCAACAATATTCTCTGGATCAATGCGACACTGGCATAAAAAAGCAACATGCTGAATGGTAGTAGTAATAAACCTATTTTACATTTCTAAATGGTGATGATATTGTTGACTGCCACCATTTGCTTATTAGAGTTTTCATTTATCTATTACAGCTATGAAAAGCTAAACAGTGAAGATCTTCGTGGATATAAATCTGCTTGAAGATTGATTTAATCCATGTCTCCATTCAATTTTGAAGTTCACATGTAACATGTTTATGTGAGACCATCATTTAGTGAAATTGATTTGAATTTCAACTAATAAGAGAGTATGCGCCGAGATAAGTGTGCTGAGAGCACTCATCTTACTTTAATATTGCGTTTTTTGATTAAACCAAAGTATTCTCTACGTGCGCAACTGTTGCAGAGACTAATTCCCCGAGGTACTGCTTTAATATTGCGCTTAAAGCACAACTAGCTGAAATAAAACAAAATCTCACAATCCAGCAATCAATTGTGCTGCCAGCAAGGCATGGCAAATTAAATGCTGCTGTACCACGAAAACAAATGTTGTCTAGTTTCCTTTCCTTAAAGTTTTAATTGCCTTTAGGCGGTGGGAAATGGATGGCAAGTCGTTAAGGTGGTGCCATCAGTGTTGTCTAATTTACTTAAAACTAGTAACTTACCCGTGCATCCGCACGGGTCTTACGGGTTGATCTTTTTAGATTTGATGTTATGTAGAAGTAGTATGATGTGTATGGTATTAAGAAAAAATTAAAAGGGGGTAATATTAAGATAAAAGATGAAGAAAAATATGGATTGTAAAGTTGAAATTTGTAAATGTCGACGTACGTAATAGGTTTAAGATGAGGAAATTAATGTGGAAATTGTAGGAATTGAATACATTCGAAACTGTAACATAGTTAAAGAGATAAAAATAATAACTGTTAAAAGTCTTACAATAAGAATGTAGTCAACTCAAATAAAAGTAAAAGTGGAATCTAAAGGGAAATAGAGTAGTGAGGTAACATAAAAGACACATATAGTTAAGATATAACTTTTGCAACTTCAGCCAAGTTATTTGCTTTAACATTGATCATATTAAAGTTGAGTGTATCTTCATTTTGAAAGCCATGAATGTGACAAAACTCCTTCCAAGGGGTACCAATTTTTGTTAAGCATTGGTTTGGAGGTTCAGATAGTAGGGTGCAGTCTGTAATGCATCCATTAGGACCTCGTAACATCAAGTGTTGATAGTTTAATTTTGTTAGAATTTCAACTACATCATTTGGAAGTTCCTGAAATTGTCAATTATTAGTGTCACAAAAAATGTAAAATTAATGTAAAATTAATGGAGTAAGGAAATAGAAAAGGAAAAAATGTTACCAATTGATCTTCATTTGCTTTGTACCCCGTCAATTTGAGTTGAAAGATAAGACATGGCAGTTTTCTAGAACATATAGTGCCATGGTGGAAATATTTCCGTTGATGTATTTTTTGTCTTTTCGATTGTTATATGAAAAGTATTTTCCTTCAGGTATCTAAAAATAATGTGATGGTTTTTTTTCAAACCATAAGAGTCTCGTAAGTCATACCAACTGTTTGTTAAACAGGGAGTTTCTTTGTCACTGTTGAACCAGACAATGTGACGCAGTCCTTCTGAATCAATCAGATACCATTTATCCGCACGGGTCGATCGCATTACGTGATATGATTTATACTCAAATTGAAATTCAAATTTAGAAACATCTGTTTAAATGGTAATTTAATAACAGTGTGATCATAGGCAAACCTAAGGATAGCGGAGGGGGGGTCACTTGAAACCACTTGAAGCACATGCAAAGTTGGCTGACAGTTGAACCTGATTTTCATTGATATTAATTGTCATAACTCAAGGATTAGTTATTTGTTGAAATGTGTAGTTATTTTGAACTAAGCATATCCTTCCAAGAGTACATCAATGTGAATAATCCTTTTTTTAATGGTACAAATTAGTTCATTTTCTATCTGATGAGAAAATACCCGTAGCTGTAATAATAAAAATAAAAGGATAACCAAAAAAATGCCTTTAAGCTATTGGCGATTACCAAATAGAGGTAAAGATGCACCACAGTTATTATTGTTCAAAAATAGCTATTATTGCAAATAGTTCTCTCATACCCACACTTCATACTGAGTACTGATCTACTAATAAGCTGAGTTACTACTGCTGAGCTACGAATAAGCTAAGTTACTACTAATCTGCATAGAAATTGACGATGTCAGCAATGTGTGCAATCAGGAGAGGTTGTCCTCACCATCAACTCTAAGTGAACTCGGCAATAAGAAATCCATGCATGTACTATTGAACATTGAGGGAAATGATTTCTTGTTGAAGAACTAATTAACAAAGTCAAAATTATAAATTGTAGTTATAGTTCCAACCATAGAAAAGGCATGATGTAGTAGTTAACATGAATAAAAAAACTTGGAAGTATCAATAGATAAATGTTTTCTTTTAAAACAATGAAAGCGTGGCCTGTGAATGAATACAAAATCATATAGTAAACACAAAATCTTCTCCTATGCAGAAAATTGCAATGTAATACTAAATAAAGACATCAGGTTACTTGGATACTTACAATCTTATTATGCACTAAAAGAACACATGTAAATGGGAACGATACTCACAATGATATACTGAGGAGTGACATTCCTATTTCCAATTCTTGTGCTGCCAAATCAGCAAACCTCTCACTGTTTTAGTATATTGTATAAACCCAATTTCGATTCAAAAACATCATGCGAGATTGACAAATGAAATAAATTTAAAGGAAACATATGAAGTGATTCCAAAATATATTCAGCAGAGAAAGAGAGGGAGAGCAAAAATCAACGAAACTTACTATCCAAAAGTCTTCTCTCCCGATGCAGTAAACACCAAGTTTCAAAATCGAACAAAAATAATAACAAAAAAAGAACATCACATTATTTTCTATATCTATTCCAAGCAGCAAACAGATATTAGTAAATTGAATAATTGAGACATGTAAGGTTGAGATGAAACATGTGCAAATGGAAAGACTAATTTGCAACCATTTTACACCACAGTTAGTAGAGAACAAAAACTAATAATAAAAGAATGTTTTAATGGATACAATCTCATGAAAGTCTTCCCATGTATGTAATTCTATATTGTCTATTTTAGAAATGACTCGCAAAAGACAATCGTAATGTAATCAAAGACAAATAACAGTTGAATCATAGATGAGATGAAATTGGTTTGAGATTAAACCAATCCCCTCTTTATTAAGAGAGGGTCGCATATTATATGTGATTTGGGGGGAAAAAAATTTATCCACCATTTACCAATATACCCCTCATTTTGTACCCTACTGTTTACCAATATACCCCCACTCTATATTTTTGGACCGACATACCCCTGACAAATTTTTTATTTGTCCAACACTATTTTTTTTTCCACGTTTGGTGGGAAAATTTTATTCCCACCATTTACCAATATACCCTTCATTTTGTACCTCACTCCAATATACCTCCACTCTATATTTTTGGACCGACATACCCACGATAATTTTTTTTCCCAACACTCTTTTTTTTTTATCCACTTTTGGTGCGAAAATTTTATTCCCACTATTTACCAATATACCCATCATTTGTACCCCACTTGCTTACCAACATACCCCACTCTATATTTTTTGGAACGACATACCCCCACTCTATATTTTGTACCCCACCATTTACCAATATACCCTCATTTTGTACCTCACTATTTACCAATATACCCTCACTCTATATTTTTGGACCGACATACCCCAGCAATTTTTTTTTTTGTCCAACACTTTTTTTATTATCAAAATGTATCCTCATTTTGTACCCCACTGCTTACCAAATATACCCCCACTCTATATTTTTGGATCGACATTGTTGCCTCATCCCACCAAGGGCTATTGTTGCATCTTCGCCTTATATATATGTGTTGCGTATTTTTATACCCCTTATAAAATGTTGATGTTTTTGAAACTACATCCAGCAAATCATTAATCACCTCCTCCTCGCATAGCACTGCAGACACATGTCCTAGTATGACTTGAAATGAAAGCTTTGGGCCTTGTTTCAATTGTTTAACTTTTTGTTACTTTGCTAATAGTTAATGCAATCAAATGAGATGCTATGTAAAACAATCTATTAACATTTAAGGGGCTCAGGTTTGGCCATTTTGAGTCATACAACTATTAACCAATCTGCTTTTGTAGTTAGAGGGAGAGAAACAAAATTGGCTTGAATCAATCTGCTTTGAAATTATGTTGTGCTGATATACATAAATTTGGCTGATTCTTGCAAGATACAACAACAACAACAAATTATTCATTAAACATTTAATAGAAATGATACTCATGACAAACAACAAATTCTTATATGCATATATAATGAAAGTCTTACCCAATTCAATCCACAATCCTTGATTTTCAACACCCCCTGTCAATAAATAAACATATCCAAAGCCTATAAATTTTATGATACATGTCAAGAAACTCTTTATATTTAGGCCATTCAAAAACGTTAGGCTCAAGTTGCAATACCACTTCCTTTCTATCAGGAACTATCCTCAATAGCTTAAAGTATAGAGTAAAATACTGCAAGTTTTTTTTATCAAAATCAAAGCTGCATCAAAATTCAAAGTATAGAAATTTTGGATAAATCAACAAACTCAACAATCAAAACATAAAGTAACTGCTTTTTTTTGGTGAGAACATAAAGTAACTGCTTGTCACTATGAAGTGATGTACCAATATGTGAAGTTTATGTTAGCAAGTAATTCTCCACACAAAAGAAGGAAAGCAGATTATAGCACATAATTGTTCTATTTTTTTGGTTCTATTTTTGAAGGGTATTTCAATAATTTTGCTTAAAACCAAATCTTTTATGCGGGAGACAAACTAACTGTGTACCTCAATACTTCTCTATACTTCACTCCTCTTCTCCATGCTTTAGCTGTAATACAAATAAATCCAATTTAAAACCCTAAAATACAATATATCAGTGTCCAAAGCCACAAAGCAAGTACAAAAAAGATTAATCTTAAGTTAGACCCAGAATCAACAAATGGAAGGTATGGCTAAATTTTTTGCTGTCAAATAAATAAGAAGAAGGAGAGGTATGGTCACACAGAAGAAGGAGAAATAATTAAAAAACAGAATGAAGAATACAGGAAAGGTCACGCAGGAGAATAAGAAGATAAATACTTACTACCATGGATACAACACATCTCCTGAAGCAATGTAAACAATTTGTAGAAGGGAATGTAACCCTAAACACTAAGAAGTAAAGAGTATTCTGATGAAGAAAAAAAAAACCCTAAAAGAGAGATTGGGGGTAAAGAAAATATTTACATTGAAGTAGAGATAGCCTGAAGTTCTACCTTTGATTGAAGCTGCAAAGCAAAATGTATAAGGATTAGTTAGAGATAAAGGATAAAGCATTTCATTGTAAATAAAAGAGGGTCGAAAACAGCGATTTTGGCTATTCCCATTTCTGAAAAATGGAAGCTTTGTTTTCCAATAGACTTACTTTGATAGAAGATGAAGCTTCAGATCAGTGGAAGAAGGTGAGACCAGAAGCAGCGCCATTTTTCGTTAATGGAGGTGAAAGGAAGAAGAAATGTAGAGAAGGAAGAAGAAAGGTTGAGAAGGGAAATAGAGTTCAAAGGGGGGTTGAGATCGAAGGGTGCCTTCAAACTTGCTGTTTGAAGTGATTGTCTGAGTGATTAAAAGGTGACTGACACTCAGTATTGTCCCGTCAAACAGGAAACCAGATTTGAATAAATCTCCGATCAAAAAGACTTATGTACCCTTATTAAAGAGTTCTACTTATAACTAAAAAACAAATGGAAGATAGATATGGAGGTTATTTTAGGTTGTTTAAGTGTTGGTAAATTGAATAAATAGAAGATATTAGATAATAGAATGTTTATTTATAGCACCTCGTTCAGGACATCAATGACAGGTCAGGTGGTGTTTCGTAGTATTTTATAACCAACAATCATTTAGGCAGAGAAGATATATTGTTTCCATCTAAATATTGCTGCACAATGATTTTAAAGGTTCATGTGATAAATACTGAGTTGATTCCATTCATATGCCAACATGTAAAACACCTCAGAAACAGGGAAATTGAGCAATTAAAAGGACTTCAGCAGAACAAAAATAGTCCTAAATTAACCAAACATATCAGTTGCAGCTTCTTATCACATAAGTAAAAGCAGATTCTAATCTAAACACATTTTCAATGTAAAATTCTCAATTACATATGAACAAGTTTTTAGCAATGCGTAAATGAAGGTCATCACAGCACGCTAATGAAGTAATCGACTTTCCAAGCTAACAAACGACAAAACATCCTGTTACAACATTTTTTTTTGGTGCGCCGTTGTTCACAACATTGATTTGTTGATGCTAGACTTTGATAAAATAGCCGGTGATTAGATAAGGAAGTTATCTATCATATGGAAAATCACATCAGTACCATCTGAATTGAACCAGTAGGTTTTTACCTGAGAACAAAACCGGACAAATAAAAAAATAAGAATAACAAGGAACATTGAGCTGAAGCTGTGGCCATTACTTTTTAATAACTTCAGCTCAAAATAAATACATCATCTTCAAATAATATCTTAAACTACACATTCTCTTCTGTATAACAAAATCCCTTTCCATCTCAAGCTGGGGTTCTAAAGTAGTTGATACTCACACTATAGTCACCAAAAGGGAAAGCATCAGCTATTTCTTAGGAAAGCTAGAAAATTAAAACTTTACCTGGATTGTACTGTGAGCAACATATCGCTGTCTACTCTTCTGAAAGCTAACATCCACACGCTCCCAAGGAGCCTGAGTGAGACCTCTTATCATCTCCTCTACAAGGGAAAAAAAGAGAAAGAAAATACTCATAAAAGAAGGAATTTGACAATACTCCAAGATCAAATGAATCAGCCACTTAATTTAATGTAGGATTGAAAGAGCTACATTCAAGCATGCAGCTTACTGCACATTTTCACCCAATATAAATATATAATAATATTGCTATGATTCCAGTGGGAGTAGCTAAGTTGAATCTGTAGAATGTATGCAATGAATACATTGATAATGGTTAGTTATGAGTACAGAGTTCAGATACACAGAAGTTCCTCATCAAAATTTTACCAGATAGAGCAATTATATTTGTTTATAATGTTAAATATGAAATACAAGTTCTCAAATTGGGACCTCAACATTTTAAACTTTTATTCCTTTGTCACGTAAGCGAATTTTTAATACTTCCTGGTTGATTGCCTTTCCACTTTCTTTTTACAACATCTCTATTCCATTGAATGTCTTTTCAACTTTATTTTAACAACTTCCATTATCTCCCTAATTAAAAAGATACCAAATCATATGATTATTATATCTCTTGGACCAGAAGCCTGAGAGAATGAATTTTTACATTTTTAAAACTGTTATATGTCGTTGAGAGTCCTATATCAACTAGAGATATGGTCTAGATATGCTTTAAGGCTTGGGCGGTCCTCGCTTCACAAGTCGATTATGTGGGGTTGAGTGAGACCCTAAGCCCAAATTCAAAAATGGCACCAAAGTCTATCCTAGATTTGTCATTGGGACAAGATCTCTATTACTCCTCCTGCATTTGTCCACACTCTAGATGTCTAGTTTAGTCTGGGAGGGAGTGTGTTATTGAGATCCTTATTATTCCATCCACATTAGACCATGTTTCAGATGTCCAGTATTAAGGTGTGGTTGTGTGTTGAGAAACCCACATCTAGTAAAGATATGGCCTAAGTAGTGCTTACAAGGCTTGGACAATCTTCACCTTGCAAGCGAGCGGTAGTGTGTGGTTGAGTTAGACCCAAAATCTAAGAGTCAAACTCTGAGATTATATCAGAACCTATCCTAGATTTGTTATTGGGCCAAAGTCATTGTTATTCCCACATTTTGCCCACCTCCAAATGGCATGAGTGAGATGTGTTGAGATATATATTATTCCACACGCATTAGCCTACGCTTCGATAACCAATCCTAAGTGTGACAGGGGGGTGTTAAAAGTCCAACATCAACCAAAAATATGACCAATATAGTGACTACAAGGCTTTGGTAGTCCCCACCTCTTGAACTAGATACTACTAATAATTCTACCAAAACCTGAGTTGAAAAAATCCTCACCATAAGTATAATAATACGTCCTACTTCTTCCACGAGAGCCAAAAGACAGGAAAAAGAGCTTTTCATTGCAAAATAGATAGGGGTAAAAACAAAAACGAACCTTCCAAGTCAATTGTTTGGCCTCTAACATAAGAAGATTCTTTATTGGATATATCATCAGCATTCCCACCTTTGACGTGTACAATGTGCGGGTATTTCTCATCAATTACTTGAAGGTTAGACTAGCACAAAAGAAGGAATGTAAATTTACTATCCATAAACCATGTAAAGCATTAAGATTGTGTATCATCAGAAAATTTATATACCTTTGGAAGTTCATGTTGGCGCCGAATTGATGAGGTACGCCATCCAACCATATCTTCAAGGTAAGTCAAGAAACATACAAGAATTTGATAATTATTGCTCTATCTTAATTTTAGATCGGCATCATTGTCACAATTTCGGTTTCAGGAAAATTATTAGCCCATGTGACAGTGAAGCATGGGCCTGCATGGCTGGCAATAAAGCCCCAAGTTCCACTTCATAATACACATAAGCTGCATCAGCTAACTTTGACAGGGGCTATAGACTCTATATTCATTAAGCTTAAGCTTCTGTAAGAAACAAAAAGAAAACACATCCATCTCAAAAGTAATTTGAAAAGAGGATACTATCAAAGTTTGCATTTGCATATGCTACACGACGCTTAAACGCGCATAAAGCCGACCTACACAATCATTAACGATTAGATCAGAAGTAATGCAGAATTATATGTTAGTATCTGACAAACCTAATGAGACAGTTGTACTAACATAAATTTTAAATCATCAGAATCATCAACCATTCGGAGAAGAAGGGGAGGCTTTCCATCATCATTGTCCATAAGGAAGAGATGCTTCCCAGTTCTCCCTGCAACTAAATGTGCAGTTTGAGACGCTCTTCTTTCAAGGAAAGGAAGACCACAAAGAAGTGGAAGCTACAAGAGCCACGCAAAAAAAGCAAAAATAAGAGATAGCAGTATATATACTTCTGGTCCTAGATCCAATACATGAATGAAAAAATGCAACCATTTTTTTCTCATACTGCAAATAGAATAATAAAAACATAGATGACTAATGAAGGCCAAAAGGAAAGAAGGTATATCATGATAAACTTGATAAAAGACTGTTCATTGAAAACACAAAATTACCTGTCTATGTCCTCTTGAGCCAAGATGTGGTGTTGCAAATGTTATAAAGTTCATTGGCTCTAAACCAGCTATTCTGGCTTCATAATGTTCTTTAGTGAAATTCTTCTTACATTCTGTCTCCTCTTTGCTGTCGCAATTTGGGCCGGTAACTTCAACTTCCAATGTTGAAGAGTATTCTAGAAGTCTCCCAATGGCATATCTTGCCACCAAGCCTCCCAAAGAATGAGCCACAAAGGAGATCTTCTGCAACCCCGGCCAGCGTCTAATAACAGATCGTATCTAGATAAACATGAATTAATTTTCAAACAGGAGATTCAGGTGTGACTGAATCATCAAAAGGTCAACAACAACAAAAGCCTTTTTCCACTGTGACAAAAAAGTTCAGAAAGTATGATAGATCTAAAGGATCACACTGTTATACCAAAATACCTCTTCAGCTAGCCTCTCACCCATTGTATCAACACCATCAAACGTCAATTTTGAAGAATTGCATTCACTGCCTGTCCACAAAATATAATGTAAATCAAAACTTCTATAGTTCATATGTATAATGCACGAGACAAAGTCACCAATTGATGGACATGGCCATATCAGCAAGATTTTTGGGGGAACTAAAGAACCAACAGACAATCTTTTGCAATCTATCAGTTACTTTTATTTGTGTGCTCATCATTCACCAAAACGAGAGGTATCCTCTTGCCATTTATATGTATCAAAACTAACAAATTTATTGTTTACACTGGTTGTGATTTTTAATTAGCATATTCAAATCTGCAACGTCCCTCATTATTGGTTGGCTTGGCAATTTCAGCGACATGGAGACGTCGGCTCCTGGGTTCGAACTCGGATGTGAGCAGTGGTAGTGTGTGTGGGTGGTGTTTATTCAAATCTGCAACAATTTCGTTTTGTGGAAATTTAAAATTAATCAATTTAAGTGTCTGATTATGATATATATATATATATATATATATTAACTTGATAGTAACTCGATGACCATATATATACACAAAAACTTAGACATTAATCATTGGTAGTATTTACTTTAACAATAAATAAGCATCATTAAATTGAAGTTTGGGTGAGAGAGAAATGGAAGGAAGAAGGAAAAATTACGGTGCACGATAACTTTATCTGGAAGCTTCTTTAGAAACTGGTCGGCAGCGTATCTCCAATCTGCAGAACTGAAAAAATAGCGAGTGAGAAAAACCAAGTGTTAAACTAAAAAGCGAAGCTTTATGATATTTATGAATGAAGTTGATGGTTACCTTACCTGCCAATGATGCCATTAACCATAATAACAAGGTGTGGAGGGAGTGGCTTGGGATTGGGATTGGGATTGGGATCAATGCATGTGTCAGTGTCACTACTCTCTTCTGCCTTGGGGTTCATCAAACAACCCCCTCCCAATCGCCGAAATAATTCCATTCTGATCTGATTGCGATCTCAAAGCCCAAAGCCCGATGATGAAGCCCACAAATTCATTCAGTTAATATCGTTTCTTTTTCCTACTTTCGCCAACACAAATCAAATACTCTGATTTCTTTGTTCTGTAAAAGTTATGGTTTTATATTACTAGTTTTTTATTCGAAATAAGTATTAGAAATTGAAGAACTAATAACTACTACTTTTCTTTAAAGAGCGAGCAAACAAAGACAGGCGGGGTGAACCATAGATCTTCTTATACTCCAATCAATCTATCTGAAACCATTTGGCACATGATCATCGAGATTTGTTTCCATATCATCCTTACTTTTCTTTTGCTTCTCTTTTAAGCAACTTCTATACAAGTGTTTCAAAAACTTTAACAATGTCGGATTGACAAGTGGCATTAAAAATCGAGTAGCTATAACTTATTACCTTCGCTCTAATTTTTAAAATGCAATTTGATGTGTATAGACTATATACATCAGTTATTCAATTAATTTAAAAATATATATTTTTCTTATAAGATACTCCATTCGTCCCATATTATATGTCATTTAAGGTTGTGGTACAGGAATTAAGAAAAATAGTTAATTTTGTATGGGAAAGAGAGATTGTGAGTTAGTTTACCAAATTGTCCTTCATTAATGACATTGGAAACATAAAAAGTAGAATTGTAAGAAGAGATATATTAAATAATGAAGGGTATGACTGGAAAAGAAAAATTGATGTTGCATTGGTATTGTAAAAAGTCATGTATTATGAGACAAATTTTTTTGCCTAGAAAGTCATATAATATGGGACAGAGGGAGTAGATTAGAGATAGTACTTTTTAGTAACACTCATTTGAAAAACACTTACATATACTCAAATAAAACAAGTTACAATAGACACAACCAATTAAATACTTCAACCTCACCAAAAAAAATTTACAAGCAAAAAAATAAAAATGTAAGTTAAATGTAAATTTTCAACCGAGTTTACATAGGCCAATATGTCTTAAGTTCTCATAGAGCAAAAAACCAAAGGGCTAGAGAATATCTTAAATTCTTCCTACACCTCTTAATTTCTCATTTTTTGCTTCAGAGTAAGCAACAACAAATGAGTTGTTGGTTGCCTTAACAAAATATGGTTGATTAGATGAGCCTTCTAAGAAAAAGGAAGGGTATATTTTGCCTAGGGCTAAGCTGGTGAATGTTAAATTGTCAAGGGTTATCAATTCTGGTGAGATCCAGTCCTTCTGAGGCCTATTAAGAATTAAAAAATTCTTGCCGAGAGTGGTGAAGAGGGCTACACTGAAAAGGAATTCTTTTGAAGAACCTCAATATTATGCTCAGACTCAACCCTTATGCTAAGACAACTAAGATGATGTCTTTGCTTGCTGAAGCCTAGGGTGTTCGCGGGCTGGTTTGGATCGGTTTGGCCAAATCAGTTGCTCGGACCAATTTCAATTACTCAGTTTGGGTTGGTTCGGATTTTAAATTTTTTTCTCTAAAATCCGAACCAAACTTACATTCAAGTCCCACTGATTTTCTTGCCTCAGTCCTTTTGTCGAAGTAACCTTCTCTTATGGGCAAATTTTCCACTGTGCACAAAAAAAAAAAAATTTACCTAAATAATACAGCTTTTAGATTAAAGACCAAACTAGGCAATTTTTTTTTTTCCTTTGGGAACTCGCCCCCACCACTAGTTCACCAAAGAAATTTTTCAATTTTTTTATCCCTTTGGTGAACTCGCCCCACCCCTAGTTCTCCACATGGTTTTTTAATTTTTTGATTTTCTTGTATTTAATTTAATTAAAATCTAAATTTATTTAATTTAATTACAATAATTATTTTAAATAATTAGATTAATTAATAAAATTATTTATAAAATAATTAATGTTAAAAATACGGTAAATAATTAAGATATTAATAAGTGGAACATAATTTAATATTCGATAAAAACAAAAAGGAAAAACACAAATTGCAAAAATACAAGCATAGGAAATTTAAAACGAAACAACAGGAAAACCTAATACAACCTAGTTCTAATTAGAACTACTACCTCTAATTCTACGGCGGAGGGTTCGAGAGATTCTTACATTTCGACGAACAATTCGAGATAAGGTTCAATGAAACCTTGGAATTCTTCGTGTTTCTCAAACATTTGACGTGACGTGTTCGTCATTCTTGATAGGCTTAAGGCACTTCGAATACGATTACGTGGGTTCCAAACACGATGTAGGGGATTCACATTCGATTTTTTTAATTTCTTCTTTGAACACCATCTAGTTTCACATTTTGGTTTAGTTTTTCTTTCAATTCTGCGAAGGTGATGTTGTTCTTAAGCTCCGAAAGATTTTGTTTTACTACCACGGCTAGTAATTGGTAAAAGACAATGGTCGTTCCAAATAGCGTGTAAGTCATCCGATACTCAACTTTACAGGTGCGCGTAAGTATCGGTTGTTGTGGTGCGGGTGGTGGTGGTTGAAGAAGATGCATGATCTCTTCTCGAGTTCGCCTTGTGTTCACATACACTCTAAGATTTGTCGCCCCATTGGAGCGTTAGCTAGATGTTCCATCATTGCGCGGACGTCCTCGTCGCCGGATCTCCATGATCGAATCTTTGGGCGGTCCCCATCATCTCTACAATTGAACTTTACAAACGTAGACGATCGACGTCTTTACGCCACGCTCCCTCTGGGCGAATCTTCCTCTCAGCCTTCTCCTTGAGTTGGGCCAATGTGATGTCCTTATTCATCCTGCATAACACATGGTTAGGACAACGAAACACAGCGCCATGTTCGCTCGGTGGTAGCGGTTCCATTGTGATAAAGAGGCGGTTAGGAATTTGTCGTTTGAGTCTTCGGTTTGCACAACTGCCATTCCATTGTAGCGGGTGGGGCGATGGTTTTTGGGGAAGAAGCAGAGACGAGAAGATGAGTCAGAAGGCAAGGGTAGGTTGAGGGTAAACTGGTGGTGTTATGTTAGTGTAATTTGAGAATGTATTTATAATAGACGTGATAGTGTGTGAGCCGTTGATCTAGGGTGATCATAACCGTTGATTGTAGGGTTTAGTGTCGGCAAAATCTACGCCGTTAAATTGTGTCGGCAAAATCTTGGCCGTTTAATAACGTCGGCAAAATGTAGGCCGTTAAATAATGTTGGGATAATCTGGGCCGTTAAATAAAAAAAATACTTCAGCACTATGCACACTCTGCACAATGCAAAGATGCACACTCTACGCGATGCAAAGATGCACACTCGCCTAATGCAAAGACTATGCACAATGCAAAGACTCGCACAATGCACACTCGCACAATGCACACTCGCACAATGTACACTCGCACAACGCATTATTAAAGATTGAAGATAAATTATTTAATAAGTGATCCAACTTAATTCAATTTTACTTAACATTAAAACCTTAAATTTAAATATTGATCAAAATAGTAATATGAAAAGTACACTTCAAAACTAATAATACATTAAACAACATTGATTTAAAGACATTAATTGATTAAAAAGACTAATACGAAAAAAATACAGTAGTAGTAAATGTGACTAGTTGACATTGCGGTTAGAGGCGATTATTTTTGTTGTGACCTCATTTCTACAAATTCCGCATCTTTTGGTGCGGGTTGTCGCTTTCTTTGATCCATCTCTGCATTTAATACGAGTAGACGTGGACGACCCTTTTTATCTCTTCGTTTAGTTGGATCATCTTTGTAGTTCAATAGTCTCAAATCGAGGCCATGAGGTCTCATTTGGCAAGGTGGGAACTCCACAATGTAAGTATTGAAAACATGATGCATTGTGTATGGTGGATCGACAAACTTGAAGTGGTCGACATTGCATTTTGCGCATCTTTGCGATTGCATGTGAACAAGGGTAATGAAGTGCACCGAAATTCCCACACTCACGAGTTGATGCTCTAAGGTCGACCACAAATGTGTTCGCGGTCTACCACTTTGTGGTCGTACTTGTTCCCGAACTCGCAACAATTGCACAGCACGATCGTGAATTGCGACGGTATGCGTTTGTGAGACTTTAATGTTTTCAACAATGTTTTTCATCAATTTCTCGAGAGAACATTGTTCGGATTTCATCATCGCTTCGCCTCTGTTCCGTTTCACAAAGATCTCGTTCATCCTAAAATATGTTGCATCTATTAATGAACGGATCGGAGATTCCGCACTTCTTAAGGACATTGTTGATGCACTCGCAAGGTTTGTTGTCAAGTGCCCCCAACGGCAACCTCCATCTTGCGATATCAACAAGCTGCTCGGGTTAATGTCTTCAACCCAATGCACGCCATCGTGACCTACTTCCGTCGGCAATTTTATTTTTGTAGTGATTAGGCCGATCTCTCCGTCATTGAGTATCTTTGAAGCAAGTAAAGTAAGATGTTGGTAATTATGGAATGCAAAATACATAATAAAAATTAATAAAGTTTCAAAGATACTGACCCATATTGACGAGATGTTTCCTGGCAGGAGTGTTCTTAAAGTGTCTCATGAAGTTCTGTGCTATGTGGCGGATACAGAATACGTGTTTCCAGTTGGTGTTTACACGCCTAACAGCACTTTTGATAGACTCGTGTCTATCCGATATCAAACAGAGTCCTCCCGTGGTGTCACAAATTGTCTTAAACGAGACAGAAGAAATACCAAGCCTCCATTGTCTCACCTCGACACAACCGCATACGCAATTGGGAAGGTTCCGTTTCTTCCGTCTTGGGCGATTGCCAAAGAAGGACCCCTTTGTACCTACCATACAACCACGTTCCATCAACACCACCACCGGTTTTGCGTAATTTAAAGCCTTGTATGCACGGGCCAAAACTCCAAAAGATGCGGTGGAAAACACCTTTGTTGGTGACTTGTTGTTCGTTCTCATAGAATGGTTTGTACTGCCAGTCGATAACTGTGCCTGGTATATAGTGAGAGAAACCCACTAGGCATCTGGTTACCTCCTTGTAAGAGTCTTCCCAATTACCGTATACACTTTCGATTGCTTTTTGTTTACCAATCCAAGCCTTCCCTGTAGGAAGTCGGTAACGTGAATCGCTCCTTGATGTGTCGCGATCAACACAGCATCGAAATTGTTGGGTCCCGCCTTACAAGTGGAAGGATATGAGAACATATGAAGGAAGACGCTCATCCGGAGGTGATCTTGGGAAATATTGGATCTTTGTACATGTGTGTGGGTGAGTCAACTGTGTAATCCCCACAAACCAGTTTTTGCTCAGAGCCTCACAACACACCTCCACAAACACGTATCGTGAACACATGAAACCTCCCAAACTCTAGTAGTAGATCTCAGAGACTTGGTATGAAACAGAATTGTTTAGGTGGTATGTTTGGATGAATTCCATGGCTATTTGTTTTGTGGGAAATTGCATTTTCAGTTTCAGTTCGTTTGGGTCTTCATTGGATAAATGTTGGTTCCGTTCCATTGGATGGGCAAACTCTAAATCATAAGGTTACGGGCTATAAGTCGTGACGCTTTGAAAGTGTGGGACAAAGCTCGCGAAATGCAACACCTAGGTTGGGGGTAGTTTGAATTGGTTCCTCAGCGTCTTCACGCTGAAGAATTTCATCTTCATCATCGCTATAATCCCCAACGTCCTCATTATGGACACCAACAAACATACTAAACGGTGGGGTATTAGTTTGATTCTTTGGAGGGTTAGTTGTATTAAGGTCAATGGGGTTTTCTCGAGGATGATGGTGCGAGTGATGGTGATGTGTAGAAGGACTATAATGCATGTTCGTTTGGGATGATGAAGGATTGAAGTGAGGGTAAAAAACAGGTGGGATGAAATCGGTGTATGGTTCAAATGTTTGTTGAGAAAAAGGGATGGTGTGTGGTGGTGGAGATGGAATAGAGTGGGGTTCACTTACAGGTATAGTTTGGAGGAGCATCAACCACCTCTGCAGATATTTGTGGTGTCTGAGATACCTTGAACTCTACATTCTTGGCAATGCTCCATCATCAATTCAAGTTGTTCATCGGTTGTAATTTGAAACCCGAATAAAAGTCACAACCACCATGAGAGTGTAGTGGGTACCGATATGTAATACTAGAAACAATTTGGGAGCAGTCGGAGATATTATTTTTTCAATGGCTTCTTTAACTTGAGGTAGTTTGAAATTAGACATGAGTTTGACAAGGGTGTGGTTTTGACATGTAAACAACATACCCCGAGTATCAGAATTTTCTACATAACCATTGTAAAACACGGTGATAAAAACTCGGGCTGGAGTTGGAGCCATTGATGAAGTTGGGAGTAGGAGGGTGTGTTTCAGTTTTAGTTGGTAGTAGGAGGATTTGTAAAGGTGTGGTTAGTGGTGAGAGATGTAGTGGGTATTTATTGAAATTCTAACGGTGTAGATTGCCCCTAGGGGTTTTGGTTTTGAAGGCCAGGATTGCACCGAGACATTTGACGGCTACGATTGCACCGACAGAATTAATGGCCAGGATTCCACCGACACTTTTTAAAAATTCAATGTGCATGCACACTCTGCCCAATGCAGCACTCTGCACAATGCAGCACTATGCACAATGCAGCACTCTGCACAATGCACACTCTGCACAATGCAGCACTCTGCACAACGCATTATTAAAGATTGAAGATAAACTAATTAAGAACTGATCCAACTTAATTAAATTTGACTTAAGATTAAAACCAGCACTTTTAATAATTGATCAAAATAGTAATATGAAAAGTACACTTCTGAAACTAATAATACATTAAAAGTATAAAAAAAAAATTAGTGTAAATAATGGGAAAAAAATAAATTTGGGGAAAAAATTTGGGCAAAAAAACATGTTAAGTTTAGGTGAAAAAAATGATTTTTAACACACTTTCTAGTAAATAATTTACTTATTAAAACATTTTTTTAATTTTTTTTTCCAAAACAACACTTTAGTATTACACTTTCTCTACAAGGTATAATATTTAAAAAAATATAATACAAATTAAATTTGTGGGAAAAATGTTCCTAAACTTAGGTAAAAACCATTTTTGATACTTAGTCAAAACCTACAAAGTAATACAATAACTATTAAATGGATGAGACCTCATTTAATTCAGGACCTCTCCTATTCTTGAAGAAGTGCAATGTAGGGTATATTTATTTAAAATTATAAAAAAATATTAGGGAAATCATGGGAAAAAATTAGGGCAAAAAACCATTTGAAGTTTAGGTGAAAAAATTATTTTTAGCACACATTCTAGTATTCCACCGACAGTTTTGAATATTTCAATGTGCATTATCAGAACAATCATGACAACCACTAATGAAGGCATCTTGACAAAGCCTAGTGGACAAACCCCAGTGGCCCCATTGTCTCCCACTATCAGAAGGTGAAATGCGTGTGAATAATTATTGAAAGTCAGAACGGTTTAGATTGCACCGACAATTTGAACTAAGTTAGGATTCCACCGACCGTTTTGTTTCTTGCAATCCTACACCCATTATGGTCGTGGCAATGTAGGGTAAATTTTGTGAAAATAATGCACATAAAAAATTAGGGGAGAAAAGGGGAAAAAGTAGGGAAAATAACCATGTTAATTTTAGGTGAAAAAAATGATTTTTAGCACACTTTCTAGTAAATAAATTACTCATTAAAACATTTTTAAATTTTTTTTTTCCAACACAACACTTTAGTATTACACTTTCTCTACAAGATATAATATTTACAAAATTAAAATACAAATTACATTCGTGGGGAAAAATGTTCCTAAACTTAGGTAAAAACCCTTTTTATACTTAGTGAAAAAATTTCAATCTTCAATTCCTTTCTTCTACACTTACAAAGTAATACAATAAATATTAAATCAATGAGATTTCATTGACCTCAGTACCTCTCCTATCATGTCATATAAAATTTTGAATTTTATTAAATTTTTAACCTAACTTAAATTCATTTAACTTAGACAATACTATGACACTTCCTTATGGACAAATGCATGTGAATACTTGTCACAAACATTGTGAAAGACATATGAACAACCTAGAGACAAGCAACTTGACAAAGGCATGTGAATTAGTGTCATAAAGGGTTATTAGAGTCATGTGAATAACTTAGACACAAGTATATGGACAAACACATGTGAACTACTTTAATAATAGTTGAACACAAAAATCAAAATCATCATTTACACCACTATACCCATTTTGGTCGTGGCAATATAGGGCATTTTTATTAAATTATAAAAAAATTAGGGGTAAAAATTAGGGAAAAAATTAGGGCAAAAAACCATGGTAAGTTTAGGTGAAAAAATGATTTTTAGCACACTTTCTAGTAAATAAATTACTCATGAAAACATTTTTAATTTTTTTTTCCAACACAACACTTTAGTATTACACTTTCTCTACAAGGTATAATATTTACAAAATTAAAATACAAATTACATTCGTGGGAAAAATGTTCCTAAACTTAGGTAAAAACCCTTTTTATACTTAGTCAATGAGACCTCATTTACTTCAGGACCTCTCCTATTCTGAAGAAGAAGATCACACAACTTGTTTCAAGAAAGAATTAATTTAAAAATGTGGCTTGAATGGGAAAAAATTAGGGCAATCTACACCGCTTAAACCGTCTTGCAATCTGGGCTTTTAAAAACTTTGGTGCAATCTACACCGCTTTAACCGTCGGTCTGCAATCTGAACCATCCATAAATATCGGTTTTCAAAAATAAAATTTACTTTCGTGGACCTCTCCCGATGGCCCCCTTGTCTCCCACTTATCGTAAGGTGACATAATTGCATTTTGGAATCCAAGACCCATTATTGCGCTTTTTCCCCACCAACCACCGAACAATCTTGAAATTCATTGGTTTCCCACAAAACCGTGTGCTCAAACAAAACCATGGGCTGAAACAAAACCATGGGCTGAAACCATCTTTCAATACCATTATATATTCAACCATATATTCATTGCTTTCATTCACACAAAAATCAAACCATCTTCTCTTCTCTCGCTTCTTCACCTTCCACAAGCCCTCGCTTACAACCATCTTCTCTTCTCTCTGCCTTTTCATCTCTTGGTCTAACACGCAACCGACTTTACTTTCTTTATCACTCTCTTCATCTCCATCCAAAAATGTCTACCCTACTAAACCAACCTAATCATATTTCCAACTATCTCAACAATGACCCCATGGATGTTCATCACAAATTCACACTTCCCACACCGAGATGAATCTATACTACCTTTGATAGAAAGAGCTGGTTTGGTAAAATTCTTTCAATTGGCTCGTTCAAAATCCAACCAACCTTGGTGGCGAAGAATGATCGAACGGAGACCGAAACACACACGCGTTTCATCTTCCGGTGAGGAGTGCACAATAACTCTCCAAGACGTCCGATTGCGGTTGGGCTTTACGTTGACGGAGATGCCATTCTCGGCGATACCTCAAAAACTTGGCCCGAACTATGCGAACAATATTTGGGTAAAGTTGTCCCACCTAATGGAAAAGATGGCCATCGTCTTAAGTTGACGTGGCTACGTCGTGAATTTATGGAGGTTCCACAGGTGCTTCCATGACAGCTTCTTAAACAATATTGTAGGGCTTGGTTGTTGCTTTTGATCGGGGTACATACTCCCGCACAAAACACATCAAACAGTCGTCAAGATGAAATACCTACTCCCCTTGATAAATTTCGACAAAATATCCAAATTTAGTTGGGGTCGCGATGTTTGACAAACTTATACCGGATGTTGTGTACGACATCTACAACGCATACGGAAGGGCTATGGGTGGATGTACTCTTTTGTTCTGATCTTGGAGTCCAGTACCGCATGCCTTTCCTAGCACCGCTCTTGCACACTTTCATATGATTGGCCACTAGCAAAGAGGTAAAAATTTGACACTTTTTTTAAAAATACTAACAATTACATTTGATCTTTATGTTAACGGTTCCTTTATTTACTAGATGGGCAACACCACCACTTAATCACACCAGATGTCCAAGAGACCTTGTTTCGTACAGAACAAGGATCGATCACATGACAGCTGAGGATTTTAAGTGGTTGCCTTATGAGGATTTCAACCTTCCACCTGACGCATATGAGGGCTCGGCCATATGGACTACAAACACAAATATGGTGTGTTTCCATATGGTGGAATGGCACCACGCAGATAGGGTTAAATTGCAATACCGACTTCTGCAAGAGATACCACCAACCACGAGGATTTGACTCGCTGCCACGTAATCACCATGCGGGGAAAGACGATGACACCGATTGGACTCGATATCACACTCGCTGGATCGATCGTTGGAATGATAGAGAAAATCGGTGTGTTGTCGGTCGACCGCTGCTATGGAACACCAAAGCGATCGATAGATACATGCGCCGGTTTTTCAAAAATTCTCGCCATACATTTACGCCGACCAACGGCTAAGGATCCTCGTCTTTGCTTTGGTGTTGTGGCCGATGTGGAAGAATCGGATGAAGAACAACCACCACCTCCCCAAGAACTCAAATCGAGCGTCGAGAACGTAATCAGTCGTCGTTATCGACGTCCCGCACAAATCAAGATCGGAACCAAACAAATGTGTGAGACGGAAGAATATGTGCCCCACCGCCACTCTATCTCACACACACCAACATCTCGGGACACCGATATGTTCACCTCTCTGTTTGTTTTGGCACAGACACCGGAGTCGCGATTTATGCTCGTGAACTTCAAGAGAGGCCGCGGTGCTAGTTCTTCATCGCTGCCACAATATTATCAATACCCACCTCCCCTCGAGCCCACTGTGTGCTAGTTCTTCATCATCGCCCAATATTATCAATACCCACCTCCCGAGCTCGGCCGTGCAAGTTTTTCATCGGTGGCGAATATTATCAATACCAACATGCCCCGAGCCCCAACCCCAATTATTTCGGACCCACCTCCCCTGTCACGGCGAGGAAGAACCCGAACAACCACAACGGCGGCGTCAACGTCCACAACGTAATCCCCGTCCTAGACGGTGTGGAACTGGTCTCATCTTCTTCGTTAATAATTTAATGTATTATTAGTTTGACAAGTTGTATTTCATAGCAAAGAAGTTGTATTTTTATGACTTATTAAATTCAAGGTTTTAATTAATGGTCTACATCTTACCGAAAATCGCTGTTTAACTACTTAGATTTTGCCGCAATTTTTAATATCTTCATTTTTACCCCAATTATTTTATAAATAATTAATCTAATTATTTAAAATAATTATTGTAATTAAATTAAATAAATTTAGATTTTAATTAAATTAAATACAAGAAAATCAAAAATTAAAAAACCATGTGGAGAACTAGGGGTGGGGCGAGTTCACCAAAGGGATAAAAAAAAAATTGAAAAATTTCTTTGGTGAACTAGTGGTGGGGCGAGTTCCCCAAAGGAAAAAAAAAAAAATTGCTGGATTTGGTGCTTTAATCTAAAAGTTTGTATTATTTAGGTAAATTTTTTTTTTTTTTTGTGCACAGTGGAAAATTTGCCTCTCTTATGGACTGCCATTGACTAAAATTGAAACTGAACCACAAAACACACATTCCCTCTTCCAACTTAACCACTTATCTCTAAATCCCATCCCCTGCTTCCATCATATTATAAGCAAAATTTCTAATTAATAAAATTGTACACTTTCTCAAAATCAGCCTTCATATTAACTCTGACTTCAAACATCTGCATATATATTATATGTGCCAGTTCTTTATGTTCAACTACTCTTCTAACTACACATCTATATATCTACATACATGTGCAAATAAGTATGCAGAAATAACTTAATTAGTTACGTGACCCTTTTTGTCAACTGTGAGCTAGTCACGGACATGAAATTTACCATCATACAGACATGAATATTTCAATTTTCATGATCTATGACACACGTGATCATTTCTAGAATGTAGTATGGTGGGCACTCTTCCCATAATGAGGACAAGAAAGCTCTCACGGGCACAACAGAGGCCTAGTTCACGGGCACAACCTTCCATCAATCATCATTCATCAAACACAGAACATAATCTCTAATATTGCCAACCACATCATAATATTCCTGAACCAAAAGTTCATATATATATAAATTAAGGCACAGACAGACCTAAACCAAACTATATAGAAACAATGAAACCCCATTTGCTCCTCTTCTTGTTATTCCTTCTTGTAAACTTCACCACCAAAACTCTCTCATCAACTACTCCCCAATCTTCTGTTACTCAAATATATGACCAATTATTGAGTCAGAAAAAGATGCCTAACAATGAGACAATATACAAGGTATCAAAGCAACTATGTTGGGGTTGCATGGCAGAGTCACTAGAATTCCTTTTCAGACACAACTTAGTAAGAGCAACAAAATGGGAACTTCCATTAATGTGGGATTTTCAGCTTGAACAATACGCAAAGTGGTGGGCTAGTCAAAGGAAACCAGATTGTAAAGTGGAACATTCATTCCCTGAAGATGATTTCAAGTTAGGTGAGAACATATTTTGGGGTAGTGGTTCCACGTGGACACCAACGGATGCTGTAATAGCATGGGCTGATGAAGAGAAATATTATACCTATCAGACTAATACTTGTGTGGCAGGGGAGATGTGTGGACATTATACTCAGATAGTTTGGAAGAGTACTAGAAGCATTGGTTGTGCACGTGTTGTTTGTGATGATGGAGATGTTTTCATGACTTGTAATTATGATCCTGTTGGTAATTATGTTGGTGAACGACCATATTAGATTAATACTTATTAGTAGAATATTTATTATACTCCATGCTGCTAAAATTGTATGAATGTATATAGTTGGGTGAAGTGGGATGATTATGGGATTGATTGGAAAACGTCATTTAGTATCGGTCATTTGGCACATTTAGTATCGGTTATCTGTCGATACTAATTCGACCGATACTAAATGTATGACATTTAAGTATCGGTTAAATAACCGATACTAAAGGTGACATTTAGTATCGGATTTTCAAAAACCGATACTAAATGACGCTTTTTAGTGATTTTTATGCCTTGAAAACGTACTTTTATTAGTATCGGTTATTTAATTAACCGATACTAAATGTCACTTTTAGTATCGGTTAATTTAAATAACCGATACTGTATTTTCAACATTGTTTTTGCTGTCAAAAAATGACATTTAGTATCGGTTATTTAAATTAACCGATACTAAAAGTGACATTTAGTATCGGTTAATTAAATAACCGATACTAAATGTCTTTTCAACATTGTGTTTGTTGTCAAAAATGACATTTAGTATCGGTTATTTAAATTAACCGATACTAAAAGTGACATTTAGTATCGGTTATTTAAACAACCGATACTAAAAGTCATTTTTAGGACATTTAGTATCGGTTGTTTAAAACAACCGATGCTAAAAGTCAACTTTTTAAAAAAAAATTTCTCAGCTCACATCTTACCACACACTACATATAGTAGTGTGTGGTTAAGATATGAACTGAGAACAAGATTCCCAGTTACTCTGGTTTGAATTCAACACCTATATTTATTTTCTAAAGAATAATTGAACGGTCAAAACATTGCACAATTCAATCTACATTTTATGTATTAAAACTTAAAAACATCCACTGAGAAAAGGCAATATAAAAGCAAAATTAAGGTATGTACAACAACAAAAAAGCATCCAACTTGAAACCTTCAATCCATTCCATAACACTATGAAAGCTAGTAAATTGTCCAATCTATGAAGCATCCTATCCTAGCATAAATGGATTGTAGAGCTTCTCAAGCTAATAAAGCTGTTCTTTCCTGTCATGTAACCATCTCCACCTGTGGAAAAAGCAAACCATGCAAGAATTATTTTTACCACATGAATAAAGTTTCACACAATTCAATAAAGACATTAGACATGTTGATATAAAGACTACAATGTTTAATAATATTCAATTTAAAGGGGTAGACTTTGCTCCAACAAATCATAGAGTATCTTACCCCAAGCAATCGTAGAAAAGGAAAACAAAATTGCCGACATTTTCATTTGGGATTTAATCTTTTACATGAAAAGAAGGCATAGCAAAGGTATAGCTATAACCCTTCAAGCTTGTATCAAATTGCAATAAATTGAGCTATATCCCATTAATGTATACATACAAATTGTTGCAGTAAAACAGTTTCTATCTGCACTATATTTGTAACTTAATGCTTTGACAAAATTTTCAATGACTACATGTCTTTATAAATTTCAAATTTAAGAAGATTGCAACAAGAAAACAACGAAAAGAAACGGGAGAAAATGGCAGCACTAGGCCTGGACTTGTAAGATGAAAATTCTGCATACCTGAGCATCGCATGTTGAAAAGGAATCTCCAAATCATTACAAAGACCCGTAAAGTAGCCTGCAAATTAACATCAATACAAATTGTGGTCTTATTTATGTAAACAACGTAATTGTTCAAGAAAAGAAGATAGTAACTTAATTCAGTCAAGCTTTCCATTCATTTCGAATGAGGGGTATGGAAGGGAAAGAAATGCATAACGTAGAACACATAACCATAAATACAGAGCACATATAAAACAATTATCAAAGGATGCTATAACCATAAATATCCCAGAAACCACATAGGATGCTATATCATTGAGTCAAATAAATAGCATGTGAACAAAATTCAGCAATAACAACTGCTAAAGCCAGGTGTAAGTTTGATCAAATAAAGTGGAAAGTAATGGGAGAGATTTGGATTCCGAGTTGGTATAGTTTTTATGCAACCAAATGGAATGCTTTTCCTACCCCCTTTCTCTATTAGTTCTGAATAGACAGATCACATTGAAGCAAACCAAATGAACTGCAAGTTTTAAGTGTATTATTGAGAATTGAAAGATTGATAATGATCAGCACCTTCATTTTTAAGTAGCTTATTGAGTTGTCAGCAAAATGATCCTGCAAGCACAAAAAGACAAAGAAAGCTTAAAAATCATTGCAACTAAATCAAGTATAGAAATATGATTGACGTTGCAGCTATTAAGAGTTTTCAAGCCGAACAATTTCCAGGTATATATGTACCCTTCACTTTTTGACTGCGAACCTATATTCTTTCATCCATATATTTGCTTTTCCCTGCAAAGGTCAACTCCAAATGTTGCTTTTGGTCTTTGGCAACTGGATCAGACTGCATACTAATGTAGGAGTTCTTTAAGAATTATTCTAATCCAAGATAAAACTAATCTAATATCATAATGCTATTAATGAAGTTCCAAAAAAGTTAGGAGCAAGGCTACAATCAATTCAATATCTCCAAATATGCCGGCACATATTTTCCATACAGAGCCTGCTAAAGCTATTAGTAAAAATATACTCAAAGCTAAGCTTATCAAATTCTCAAATCCAATTGTTGGTATCTGAATGATAGTCATGCAGATACATAATACAAAGGTGTGTTCTCAGAACAAAATTCAACACTTTCTAAGATTTCACATTTGAAAATTCTTATGGCATCACTACCTGTTAATATAAGGAATGTTAAAGATGTTTTCAAACATTTGACAACTGAAAATTGTATGGCATCTGTGCAATTAATGTAATGAGTGTTCCTAAGAGTCTACACCACTATGGAAGCATGTTGGTAGTAGTAAGGCAAAAGAAAAAGCACAACAAAACAGATGAGAATGAATAACAACAGACCACTGCCGATTTTGCCACCCATATCCACAATAGAGCATTCATATGATCTCTTGATAAAGATAAAATTCTAAGTTACTTGAATGAATAAAAGACCCATGGCCTTTTATTTTTTTACGCATAATCACCAATGTTCCTCGCATTCAGAGTCATGATTCCTAAAATTTCTTGTTGCCTCTGCAGCTTTATGTATATGAACATTTCTTCTTGGAAACTCTTTATCTTAGTGCCTATAGGAAAAGTTATTCATACATGTTAAGGAGGAGGAACTAAAAGACAGTGAATGAAAAGGAGTAGACAAAAAAGAACTACAAAGCAGAAATCAAAAGAGAGAGAAACAGTAATACTGAATCAAGCATATTCAAAAGCTGAAATACCTCAGGATCTTTTTCAAGTTCTGCAGCATCAATAACAGGTGGTGGTTTTCCAATCTCACTGAGTTCATTGTATATACAAACTAGCTCTGCCAAACCCAACTCAAAGAATGATGGAGGGACAACCTTGTCAAAAGATGGCTGGAAGACACACGATCAGGTGGAACATACAGCACAAACATAGTCAGCCAGTGACCAGAAAAACAGACAGAAAACTACACACGAGCATGCAAGAAACAATTCACAGCACTGACCCTTTCAATTCAGTGCGAAACCACAAATCAAATTGAAAAACCTCCTGCTTCTTGTTATTCATGAATATGAAAGACAAATTACCAATATGTCAAGAGGATTTCTTATCAGTATGAAGTGCTTTCCTTTCTTCATTAGATCCTCAGGCAACCCAAGCACCCTTTGTTTTGATATATGCTGAAAAAAGCAACAAAGTAATGACAAGTGATATAGTTAGAGATATATATCATAAAATTAATTGGCATTGGATTTTACCCTAGAAACTTGACAACAAAGGAAACCAATCAGTCAAACGACTGAAAGATAAGAACTCAAGATGTGGTTTACCTTACAGAATCTATACTTTTTTGCTTCCTGGACTAAAAATTATATCGTTAACGACCTTATTTCCATCAGGTTCCTGTTAGCACCATTCATAATAACTGAGAAAAGACAGATAATAATGGGAAGCAGGGAAAGAGGGATTGTGATAGGGATACCTAGAAATATAAGAAAACATGATTATCATAGCACAACAAGGAAAAAACATGTTCAACAGAGAACTTATAGAATTTTCAATATTTGTACTTAGTTGTAAGAACAACATACGGTTCTTATTGAGCCAATAGTCTGCTCAACTACATGTGCAGCTTTTGCATAAGCAGTTTGACCTCTGGAAGCCATCCTGCCAATGATGAAGGCCATAGCAGCACCGGACACAACAAGAAGTGGAAGCGTGGACAACATAACAACGGTTAGAAGCCACCCTTTTATAAATGCTATCACAAATCCCCCAATAAATGTTGCTATTAACTGCAGAAATTTCCCAACCTGTTTTTTAAAAACAAAACAAAGGGGTTCAGTAAATTCTGCTGCAAAATCCTTATTTACATTCAACTCAGCTCTTGCAGTATATACAACAAGTACTATTACCTTTTCACCCATGGCATCTTGAATTAGAACTGTGTCACCTGACATTCTCCCTACTACCTCTCCAGTGTTTGTTTCCTTATCAAAGAAAGCAACATCTTGTCTCAGTATAGTTTTCAAATACAGCCCCCTTATTCTTGCGGCCTGTTTTTCCCCTGTGACCATCCAACAAGCAGGAAAAGACAGAATTTATACTTTTTGCTTCCTGGACTAAAAATTATATCGTTAACGACCTTATTTCCCGGCGATTACTCCGTCGTAGCAATCTACCAGATTTGCAGAAACAGACCAGATCTGTGAAAAATCCATCAAAAGCAAAATTAGGGTTTTAAGAGAGAGAAAAGAGTGACGAAAGGGAGAGTACCATTATCCTTGTCGGCGAGAGAGCGTCGTTCTGAAACTTAGGGTTTCGTGAGAGAGCGCCGTTCTGAAAACTTAGGGTTTTGTGAGAGAGCGTCGTGAGTGAGAGAGAGACGTGAGTGAGGAAGACGAAAGATGAGAACGGCGACGGCGAGAGAACGGCGACGGCAAGAGAACGGCGACGGCAAGAGAACGGTGAGAGAGAGTCGTGTGAGGAAGACAAGTCGTTCAGAGTGAGAGAGCGTTGTGTTTGTGTGACTAATTCGTGAGTGTAGAGAGAGTGAGACTAGAGAACGCGTTTGGAAAAATTAGACGTAACCTTTAGTATCGGTTGACTAAAAACTCGATACTAAATGTGTTTGAGACACACATTTAGTATCGGTTGTTTAAACAACCGATACTAAATGTAAGCGTGAAAATTGAAAACTTCCATTTAATTTCAAAATTGCCACCGCGTCTACATTTAGTATCGGCTGTTTAAACAATCGATACTAAATGGTGTTGTCTAAAGTCATTTTTGCACTAGTGATTGATTAGTACTTGGGTCAATAATTCAAAGTAAGGAGAAATTGAGAAAAAGGGTATGTTGAGATTTGTCGACGCTTGAGGGCTCTTTATAAGGTGTCTTTTAATTAATATAGTTGATATCCTTTAGTTTTTTAGTGTTTTCTATGTGACATTTGTTGTTTTTTTTAGTTATTGAGGCCTCTTATATGAAGGACTTTGTTGAAAGGTTCCTTATCAATTATAAATTATTTTTCATCAACCAGCTCTTCAATAAGTATTAAAGTATAGAATATGAGAATCGATACGGGTTAGTACAAACGCGGTAATTGGGTTCGGATCTCACGTCAAGATCTCAAATTCGAGTCTTGGATATGGCAAAAACTCTATTGATAAAGAAGAACCACACGGACCAACAAAATTGCTCACCAATATGTTGGAATTATAATCTAAACCCTAAACTAATCAAACAAAACTACAACGGCTACTTAAACAAAAATTAGAGCCGTTGGAATAAAATAGTTAAGTTGGTTGGATCTACTTAACTAACTAGTTTGTTAGAGAGTCTAACAAACTGAGTTTGTAACTAACAACAAGCTCTAACTAACAGTTAAATTCCATGTGAAAGCATATAAATACATACATGTACAGTTTATCATACACGGTTAATAAAATTTACAGTTTGTTTTACAAGTCTCTACACTGCTGCTATTCTAAATTTCTTCAATACTCCATGTTAACCGTATGCTCCTCCTGCACTTGTGTTTCTGGATTTGCAAGTTCTTCAACAGAGGGTTGTTACCTTGCAAACAAGAGAAAATAGAGTGATTAGGTTGAATTTGTTGGTGACTGTAAACTAATACAATGAAAAATAGAGAGTGAGAGGGGGAAAGATTACCTTCTAAGTTGTGTGAAACTCCATTGGTGAGGTCTTGAGAGTTGTGTTCAACAAGAATACAGTTTGAAGTTGCATGCACAAAAAGAACAAGAGTTAGAATTAGGGTTTCAGTTTAAAGAAGGAAATAAGGGAAAATCACATAGAGTTGTGATTTTACCTTTATTGAAATCTTTGAAACCTTTATTTGAGAACTTGAGTACTTGCAATTCAACAAACAGAAAGTTAGGGTTTGGTAAAAATCTGAAACTGTGAAATAGTGATTGAAAGTAAGATTAGAGGCCTAATCTTACGTTTGTGGTGCTTCGCTTGAAGCTTGGTTGCAAGATTCAAGCAATCTTGGTGTGTTCGTTACGAACGGGTGATAAGTTGTATCGCAAGCCTCAGATCGTGTTTATTCAGAACAAAACCTTAGGGGTTTTGTTTCATCATCATCAAAGATCATCACGGGAGCAAAATCGAAAGAGATTGAAGCTTCAATCACCGTTAGGGTGAGAGCTTCAAAGTCTACATCAGTTGTTTCTGTGAGAAGAAGAGGAACAGAGAATCAAGAAGAATAGAGAGAGAGTTCTTGAGTTTCAAGAGAGTGAACTGAGTTAGAAGCTTTATATACGTCGGGTTAGTTTAACCCACGTGTATCCATTTCCATCGAGTTTGGGTTCCGCAATAACCCGGTGAAGTGTTATTTGTTTGGTATGCGTTGCACAAGTGGACTTGGGTTGGGCTAGTTGTACTTGGGTTTTACTATTGGCATCACGTGTGTTTGTGTGTTACACCCCCTGCAAGAGAAACAAAAGGTTAAGAAAGTGAAAAATTCAACACAATAATACTGTAAAAAATAATAGTATAGCATATGAGAACCCTTATTGGACGCACTTAAAAGAATCAAGCATTGTAGCAAATACTAAAGGGGTATATGAGTAATTTCCACAATAATTAAAAATTTCGGTAACCACTAATATGAAGTCTGTGGTTTGTGGCCACTAACCACAAACTTCATATTTGTGGTTAGTGGCATCCAACTAGTGTTTGTGCATATATGTGGTTTGTGGCATATTTGCAAAACAAGAACATAATAGCATTTTCAAAATTTATATTTAAGACTGAAACAATAACATAATCAAACTAGAAACACTAGTTGGATTCCACTAACTATAAACTTCATATTTATGGTTATCGAATTTTTTTAATTATTGTGGAAATGACTCATATACCTCTTTAGTATTTGTTACTAAACTTTTGACTTATAAGTATCCTAAATCAAATTCGTGCCCATACCTTTCTCTATTGGTATTTTTACACCACCATCAAGATAAAAATGGAAAAAAAATAAGTTAATATCAAGTTGTAAAGATAAAACGAAAATCATTGTACTCCCCACAATCCTAGCTATAAGAGAATTTTTAGGTTTCATTCATAAAAAAAAAAGTTACAAATTTTACGATATATTTATTGTTTAGGTTATTTTTTACTCGCATTTAAAATATTTGTATTTTTAATATTAGTATGTATTTTTCTTGACCAAAATATTAGTATGTATATATAATATTAGTATGTATGTATATATAATATAATAATAACATCTCCCAATTTTTTGTGAGGATATAATATTAGTAAGGGTTTTTTTTTACCCCCACCCCTTCTTCATATATCCCCACCCAAATGTGAAATCTCAAAATGCCATTTTAAAAACGTATTTTTTTTTAAAAAAAATTGGCCAATCGTATATACACTTGGGGGGTATATATACGACTTTTACATTTGGCTATCGTATATACACCCCCATAGGCGTATATACGATTGGCAAACCCCCACCATAATCATCAGGGGTCATCAAGTCACAAACCATCAGATTATGCCTTGACCGGCTAGACCGTGAGGAGGTGACCCGGGACCCTTACACAGTCCATAGGGAGGTGAGACCCTTTGAGGAGTTGGCCAGGTTCAGAGGGTTCATTCGGAGTGGTGGCTGCATGATGCGCCATTTGCCAGATCGAGTGCTCAGACAGTTTGGGCAGGTCCATCACATTCCGGAGGATCCCAGACCTGCTACTAGGGTCGCCCTGCAGTACTATATCCGAGTGTGATGAGAGGTGACACACGATTCGAGGACCACTTGGTGGCGCAGGGGCCTCCACGTGTGTCGTACTCCTCAAACACGGTCTTGGGCTACTTTCCATGGTACTCTGGGGTCTCACATCCCTTTCTCTTCCCTCAATTATGTACGACTTTGGCGATGAGCGGATGTCGGCGTGATACGTGTCTTTTATGTTAATTGCGGTGATAATGTTTCTTAATCTTCTATTTATTTAAATAATAATGTTATGTTATTTGGTTGATGATGCTACCGTGAGTCACTGGATTTGGTTGATGAGATGGATGAGACCATCGATGACTGTAACACCCCCTTTTCTAATTATAATTTAAACGCGCAATTATCAGAGTCACCACGAGGGCGCTACATTTTTCACCATATAAAAACTCCAAATTGATTTAAAATAAATCCTCAAAAACATAAATAATTAATCTCTAAGCAGCGGAATCACAAACTCATTTAACACCTCCAAAAATAATTAAACATTAAACCAAAACTCCAAAAATAAATGATAATAGTTCGAAAAGCGGTAACTACGACCCTCCCGGTTGCTACGCATCGTAGTGACACTGCACTCCAACGAGAAGGAGACTACACCTAGCAATCCTCCACGAGTACTAACGATCACCGCAACGCTGCCACATAAAGAGCAACATTCCAAGCAGAAGGGGTGAGCTTAACAGAAAGAATAGGTAAATGATAGCAGTATATAAGTAGCAGGTAAATCACGATAACACAAAAGTCAATACATCATAACACCACGCAAACTCAAACTATTTAATTAATGGATATTACATCATCATGTCTCGTTATAACTCACTTCATAAAGATACCACGTGTTGTAGCATCACAAATACCCTCGTGAACGAAAACATCACACAAGACACCGACTCGTAACACAGAAAGTCAACACCAAGACACGTTATATATTTATGTATGGACTATGCAACAATGCAACCCCTCTGGGCATATACATGCGGTACCGATCTCGTAAGATAAGCCACGACGGGCAAACCACCAAAATAATCATGTGTTGTAGCATCACAGCTACCTCGAAGATGCATATGACAATGCGACTCATGACTCATGCACCAGTTATACAACTCAAAGTATTTAATTAATAAATACTATAATATCATATCTCATTATAAATCACCTCATAAAATATCACGTGGTGTAGCATCACAACTACTTCGTAATTTTAATTAATAACTACTATAACGTCGTATCTCCTTATAATTCACTTCATAAGATATCTCGTGTTGTAGTATCACAACTACCTCGTAAAACGACATAAGAACAACATAGAAATAGTGGCAATACATGCTAAACACGTCGACAAGTATGTGCTAAACAACACTAACAACAGCACAAGAACAGTAGCACGACAACACGTAAGACAACATTATTTATACTCAACAACGGCAGCAAGGACAACTGTAACACCCCAAAATTAGTTAGATGAGTATTTAACTAATTTAATTAGGTGATTATTTAATTTACTTAATTAAGTGATTATTTGACTAATTTAATTAAGTAATATTTTGGTTGTCGATATTAAAATAAATATAGGGTAAGTAATTTAATTAAGGAGTAGTTGTAGTGAAGTTGAGTTTTAAAAATGATTTAAAATGAACTTTAGGTTATTTTACTTGCATACAGCCCCTGCCTTCGATAAACGCACCCTAGCACACATTTAACTTCACCCGTATTGTTGTACAGCCCCAAACACGCCATTGGGCTCGGACCGAACCGACCCACCTCGCCCCAGCCTTCTTTTCTTCTTCCCTCGCGATAGGTATTATTTAAAAAAAGCAGAAAAAACCCTCAGCGCCATTCCTCTTTCTCTCTTGCGTTCTCCTTCCTCCCTCCATGATCGAACTCCAAACTTCACCTTCCCACTCGGATTTTGCCACTGATTCCGTTTCTGGCCTTAGTTTCTGTGTTTGAGGGGCCATTATCTCTGTTTCACGTCGCACACCACCGCCCCATTTGAACCAAGTTCCGCCATTTTCAACCAAATAGAAGCTCCTTCGTGAACCACCACGAACCCACACCGGCACGACGACATCAAGCTAACACACTCCGCATTTCTATAGCTCATTCTTGCTCTATAACTCGGCAAAGGTTCTGCGTGGTTTTTTCTGTTACGATGAAATCAACGAAGATGATAACCGAACACTTGGATTTGCTCCGCTCCAACCTTTCCCTTGTTTTGATTCCCGGATCTAACGATCACATCTTCAAGAACGAATGCTGCATTTCTTTCGACTCACCGATAAGCAGCATACCCAATGATATACAACATAGGAGGCAATAATATTTAACAAGTATTAGCAAGGTTATTGCTAGATGAAGATAAACTTGATGAGCTGTTGGAATTCTGTTTTGGGAGTATTTGGGTAGCTTGGTTTTCGGTTTTGAAGCGGTTGGACGAGTTAGGAGCGAGTTCGTGAAGTTCGGGTCGTGAGTTTCGGAACGTCTCGGTAGCTCCCAAGGTTAGGGGATTCTCATTATGTCTATGATAACTTGTAGAATATGTGTTGTGTAGGAAAATAGCCTAGCATGAATTGATTGTGTGGATTGTGTTCATTTTATGAGTGTTATTGTATGTGTGTTTGAATTGTTGCTACCATGTTACTTGTTGTTGGAAAATTATGTGTTGTGGATTTTGCATGTTATGTGTGTGAGGAAATGTTTCCATGAAGTGAAGTATGTGAATATGATAAATTGATGAAGTTGATTTGATACCTATATGTGTGTTGTTTATGTGAGGATCAAGTTGTTGAATAAAAATTAGGTTTAAGTTGATTTAGTGGAGGGGTTTGGGTGAGGGGCGCCAAATGCCTAGGCAAATGGCGCCTATGGTATTGTTCCTGTGTTGTGCGTGTAAGTGCAGGGGGAAGGGGCGCCATTTGCTAAGCAAAGTGGCGCCAGGGATGCTGTCTGTTGGGTTAGCAGTGTGCAGGGCGCCAATGTCCCATGAATATGGCGCCTGATGGAGTGAATTTGTGTTCTTTGTGTGGTTATGTAGCGGCGGGCGCCATTTGCTAGGCAAAGTGGCGCCCAGTTCACGGTTATGTGTTTGTGTGTCTCGGTTGGGGCTGGTCTGGCAGGGAGGGGCGCCAATTCCTGCGGAATATGGCGTCTGCGACTAGTGTGTGTGGCGTGTGTGTGCTGGAAGGGCACGGAACAGGGCGCCAAAATGGGCATCCCTGCGTGTGTGTGTGCGCCTGTGGATGGCGTGGTGCAGGGCGCCAACTGAGCGGCCCTTGTGCGCCTGTGAGTGTATGTTGCGCGTGTGTGTGTGTGTGTGTTGCACTAGTGGGGCGCCAAAGTGGCTGCCCCTTGGCGCCTAGGTGTCCAAAATGTGTCTAAGAGATGGTTTAGTCCCTAAGAATTAATTTAATCCTTGGCGTGACTAAATAGTCCCTAAGAATTAAATTAATCCTTGGCGTGACAAAATAATCCCTTAGAGTCTAATTAATCCTAATAGGTTAACATAAGTCCCTGAATACTAAATTAATCATAATGTGCCAAAATAATCCCTTGAGTATAAAATTAATCTTTGGTGGGTCAAAATAGTCCTTAAGTGTAGAAAATGTCCTTATGGAGTGGTTGGGCCTTTAAGTGAGAAATAACTTAATAATTGACCAAGTGGTGGTTAACAATTGATGAGGTGGTGGTTAACAATTGATGAGGTGGTGGTTAATAATTGATCAGGTGGTGGTTAACAATTGATGAGGTGGTGGTTAATAATTGATGTAATGTGCTTATTGCGTTGTGATGCATTGTCATAGTGTCACATAAATCATATGCATGGCTTCGGCCAAACAGTTGGTGAGTGGCTTCGGCCAAACAGTTGGTGGTTCCCGACGGGGTTTTTGAGGTGATTATGGATCCACATGCATATTGCACACATGCATACAATCATGCATCCCTTGGATTCTCATTGATGCTTAATTAATCCTTGTTGTGACTTGTTGATGTTCTAATTGAATGGTGAATGCTTAATTGCTATGGATTGTTGTTACTAGATGTTTTCCGAATATGATGCTTATCTTACTTGTTATTATTTATGTAAAGAGACTCACCCTAGCATTTTTATGTTGCACGCTCTCGTGGCGCGACATGCAGTGAATCTGAGTGAAGATATCTAGACTTTTTGGGGTTTGAGTCACTCGATCTAGTAACACCCGGGATTGGGGTCTTAGTATTGCTATCTTGTGTTATGGACTAAACTGATTTAAATTATGTATTGATGGTGTTGAACTCAATTTTATTTTCCGCTGCTGTGAACTATTTTTGGATTATTGTAAACATTAAACAGGTTTTAGGGTTTTATCCCATGTGACTATGATATGCAGTTTACGCACTAGATGCGTTTGGATTTTTTTTAATTATACCTTGATGAGGTTTTCGTAGATGTAGTATATTTATTTGAGGTGCGTGGAAAATGTTTTTGAAAAACTCTGATTTTTATTGAATAAATAATAAGAAGTAGAAGGGGGTGTTACAACAACAGCAAAACAGCAACATTAACAACATAAAAACGACACATTTTATTTCAACCGACAGCACATACTCTAGTGCAAACAACACTATTATTGTTCAAAGAAAAGAATAGACATGTTCCCTTATGAAATAACACTATTTATTCCAAGAAGAGAGCAACATATCCCATTATAAAACAACAACAATACAGCATGGGAATAATGACATTAAATTGCAAAACAACACTTATTCTTTACAAAAACACCAAGGCATTTCTTTTGTAAAAACAAAGAAAGACATTTCTCCAACAAGACAAAGAATCAAATCGGTTCCAAAAACAAAGAACATTTAATTGCATAACAAATCAAAACAACACATTTATAACATAAAAACAACATCTCATTTTCTGTACAACGGCACAAATTTATTTTTATAAAACAGCAGCTCATATACTAAATAAAAGCAGCAAGACAACAACATTTATTTTTATAAAACAGCAACTCATATAACAATTAAAAACAGCAAGACAGCAACAATAAACGGTTTATTTTGCCTTAAAAGTAGAACATTCAGTTAGGCCTCTGAATAAGCTTTCCAACGCATTTTAGAACACCTCAATCGGGTTCCCGGTTCGAAAGATATCCAAATTACAAAAAACAGTAACAGCACTTTATTTTTTGACAAACAGCAACCTTATTTTTAAAAACAGCAACAGCACCTTATTTTTAAAAAACAGCAACAGCAACCTTATTTTTTTGACAAACAGCAATAGCATACAAAACATACCATTCTTCACATCTCAAGCACACAATCCCACATTGCTCAATTTATTCACAAACTTATTGTATTTATTCACACAATCATAAACCAACAATTTGACTACTACATAAGTCTCAAATACTCAAATAAATTATAACACCACATAATTCACATCCTAATTCAATCTCAATCACTCCATCACATATTCTCATCATCACATAACATGAAATCGATCCTAAAGCTCATCAAATCACCCAACTCAATATTCAATTTTTTTATCTCATATAACAATCACAACACAAATTGATTTTACAAGCCCTAACTACCCATACACCCATCATAAACCCATTATCAACGTTAAACCCACCCTTACCTCAAATACGTAAGCTCCTAGCACGAAGAAGATGATCACGCATGCGAAAACACCGCAACACGAAAGCTCTTCCTTTCCCTCTTCTTCTCACCGCACCGTCGCACTCTTTCTTTCTCCTCTTCTTCTCTTCTCTTTTCTCTCTCTCTCACCGCACCTCTTTCTTCTCTCCCACGCTCTCTTCCTTTCTTTTCTTCTTTTCTTTCTTCTCTCCCTCTCACGGCGCAACTCTCTTTTCTTTTTGTTTCACTGATTCTCTCTTTTTTTTTTCTTTCTCAAGGAATGAGACCTTAATCCTAATACCCTAAGTAATTTGGGCCCTTAGACAATTGGGCCCTTTTTACACCCCACCAATTACTCTCACCACTCCCCTTTTTTTGTAATTAATTGTCACTCACCTCTTTACTACCCATCACTCCTCACTTAAATCAAATACTCTATTATTATTTTAATATAATTAACCACTATAACACCTAATTAAATTAATTAAATAAACACTCGAATTATGTTTGGGCGTTACAATGACAATGTCCTAGAGCCAACCAGGAGCGTCTTTCAGCGCATCAAGAGGCTGCTCAACCCCTTCCGTAGGTTTAGGAGGAGGTTCGGCAATGTGTATAATAGGAGGGGGCGCAACACCCAGTAGGATCATGTCTTAGGGGGGATATATGTTTGGAATTTTTGTATAATTTAAGTACTTTGTTTCATTCGGTTTTTTAAATTGAAATTCCCTTTACGTTGGTGCAAATTTATTGTCATTACAAAATACGAAAGACATCAAATACGAAATACATCAAATATGAAATACATCAAATACGAAAGACATAACACCAACATAAGCAAACAACTAAGTAATAAACTAGTGTTTCGGTAGTCCCTGTTCCAGAAGATAAATGACTGGAGTTCGTATTGTGTCCACGTACAACTCTAAGATTTGTCGCCCCATCGACATTAGCTAGATGTTCCATCATTGCGCGGACGTCGTCGCCGCTTTGGATCTCCATGATCGAATCTTTGGAAAGTCCCATCATCTCTACAATTGTACTTTTTGAAACGATACGCTCCACGCCTTTACGCCACGCTCCTCCGGGCGAATCTTCCTCTCGACCTTTTCCTTCACATGGGCGAAGGTGATGTCCTTACTCATCCTGCGAGAAGACATGGTTAGGACAACGAAACACAACACCATGTTCGCTTGGTGGTGACAAATCCCATGGTGATGAAGGGCGTTAGGAATTTGTCGTTTAGTCTTGGGTTGCGCCATTGCCATTCCATTTCGTGAGATCCGAGGATTTTGGTGAAGAAGATCGAGGTTGTGAACTCCCTTTTATAATAGGCATGGTGAAATGTCAGTCGTTGATTTCATTTTTAGATCACAAATCGAGCCGTTTAAATTCTATCCGTTCGGGCACATTTTCCAAAGGAAATGACATCCACTCCTTTATCGGACACATTTGATGATTGTAAACCGCTGATTAAAACCGCCGGTGGAATGCGAGACGCCCAATACTCGCTTTCTCGCGCAATTTTGCGAAGACTTGTTCGAACACCATCATTCGAACATGTTCGCATGACCCCATTCGAACTTGTTCGCATGACCCTATTCGAACAGGTGAAAAACACCCAAGAGGGTGTCTGTCCATATTAACACACTCGAACGGTCTCGTTCGAACTGCGCTCAAGGCCCGTGTTCGAACAGTGAAAATTTGTGAAAAAATAGGTTTCGCTTTGCTTTTTGGTCTTTTCACACCCTTATGGGGTGTGGGAAAAGCAAGCGCCTTATTTTATGGAAAATTCTATGGTCCAATCGTAAAAACAACAATATAGATAATGTCGTGAGTTGGATCAATAGTGTGTGTGTGTTTCGCTATATCATTTTAGGCGTTTGTTTTTCCCACACCCCCTCCTACTCAAAACACACCCCCACAAGGGTGTGAAAAGACCAAAAGGCCAGCCAAAACCTCTTTTTTTTCACGAAATTTCACTGTTGAACAACACGCCTTGAACAGTTCGAATGACATCGTTCGTGTGTGTTAAATCTTGACTTCACACTCTCTTTGGGCGTTTTTCACCTGTTCGCGTGATCTTGTTCGAACCTGTTCGCATGACCTTGTTCGAACCCGTTCGAACGACATCGTTCGAGTGTGTTAAATATTGACTTCACACCCTCTTGTGCGTAATTTCACCTGTTCGAACGAGGTCATTCGAACGTGTTCGAACGAGGTCGTTCGAACAGTCTTTAAACACGTGAACTCAGCGTTTCACGCGAGGTTATTTTTGGAATAAAATTTGTTAAGGGGTGTGAAAGAGTAGGAGGGAGTGTGGGAAAAGCAATGACCTCATTTTATCATTGTCAACTTCTATCTACGTCAGCTCTTCTTTAGGTAAAATTGCAATGTATTCTCCAACAAGATAAAAGTTTTTTATTTTTAACTTATTATTTTTATTCATCTTCAAAATAGACATATTATTGATCATCGTTTTTAATCCCTTGACCAGAAACTCTGCAACTCAAAGTGAGCGGAGAAAGTTTCTTCGTTCTTCATCCTTTGTCCTTCGCTCCCCCGACTTATAACAGAATCAAGTGGCGTTTTTTTCCTCTCGCTCACAACTTCTCTTAAAAGTTTGAAATTTGAACACATCCAAGTTAGTATTGTGTTTAACTCATTTTTGTCATCTCTTTATGATGTCTTCATGTATTATATAAATTAGTATGCTTAATAGATTTTCGATTTGTGTTTAATTAATGGATTTTGCATGTGTTTAATTGATTTTTGATTTAGATCACACATTTTGACTAAAACCCCCAAATTTGTATATATGTAGATGACTACCATTTCCATTGGCTCCACTAATAATGAAGTGTGTGAACGGGAAAAAACGGAATGATTTACTGAACAGTTTAAGAAGAGAAAGATAGACTCATTTAATAAAATAATACTATTATTTTAAAATATTATTATTTTATTTAAAGAGTCTATCTCCTCTTATCGAAAGTGTCCATTAGAGAGAATCTGCACCCATAAAGAAACATTCAAAAAGTTGAAACAATAATTAAGTTGATTAGGGTCCATTAAGATAATTGAGAGGAGAGGATAATTTTTCTTCCTCTAACATGACACTGTTTTGGGACAGAACAAGTAATAATACACATTATAATTAAACAAGCAATAAAGACAGAGATACAGATGATCATAATTAAAGTCACATGCCAAACAGACAATAACGAAGAGTTGGACATGACTACAGCGTAGCTACTACTATGACATTATTATTAATTATTAACTTTTGTCACTCACACTCACTCACTGCTTCCTCTTTTGCCTTTAACAATTTCAATAAGGTCTTTCACCATAGTAATTTCCAGGAGGATCATAATTACAAGTCATAAAAGTACCCTTATCACCAGAACAAACCACACTAGCACATCCAACTTTACTAGTACTTTTCCAAACAATCTGTGTATAATGTCCACACATTTCTCCACCTGAACATGAATTACGCCAATAATTGTAATATTGTTTCTCTATCACCCAAGCATCTACCGCTTGTGCAGGTTTCCATCCAGTTCCACTACCCCAAAAAATGTTCTCACCATATGGTCCATTAGAATGCTCTAATTCACAGTCGTTTCGTCTTTGATTAGCATACCATTGTGCATAATGTGCTAGTCTTGAATCCCACACTAATGGACGTAACCCTAATACAGATCTAGCTTTGTTTTGGGGTATTAAGAATTGGTTTATGAAGCTCATGCTTCTCGTTTTGCTTCCAATGATTGTGGAACTTGATATGGCATGGGAAGTTGTTGTTGTGAGGAGGAAAAGAAAGAGAAAGAGAATGAAACTGGAATTGTTCATTTTCAGGATGTTTTGTTTTGTTTTGCTGCTTGAATTGCTTTGAAGGGTGCTTGTTTATTTATATGTAAAATGTTGGGGTGTTAGATATAGAGAGAGAGAGAGAGAGAGGAGAGTGAGAAGTTGTATTGTCAACTGTTTTTTGGCATTGGTGGTGGCAACCATGTTCTGTTATCATTGCCGTTTTTCTACTTTTGCTAATAAAAGACATATATTTTAATTGAAACGGTTATCGGTTTATTTTGATTGGTTGGCTTTAAATATTTTTCCAACTTTGTAGGGCCAATGAGGATTGAAGCCCTTTTTTCAACTGGCACATGGGTTACTTTTTCCAATCTCCATCATTGGATAATGTTTGTCCAAATTTACAATTTAATCAAATTAAACTCCGCCCGTGATTTAAGTAGTTACTAGTTGGGACAAGTAATAATATTGTAAAAGTAGTTTTGCTTTTATCGATGGTGAGCAAGCGACGAGTTGAGACGAGTTATATTTGTCTCTAATTCAGCCATGAGACTTTATAAAACCTTTTTATAGACATTAATTTGTTTTTAGATCCGAACAAATCTGATGTATTTCGAATCGATCGGATCTATTTATTTAGGATGAAATCAGATTGATCCAAAAGATAGTTGAAACAAAATTATAAGGTGATAACTTATACTATATGATTAAAAAAAATTAGAAGTGAAAGGTTAGATTTTTTAAGTATTTTACCATTTATCTATTTTTTACAATAGTAGTTTATAATAACAAGATTTCTATTTTTTTGAAAGAAATATAAAGTAACATAGATTATTTCAAAAATAATAATATTTCTACTAAAATCGACATAGATTAACAATTTTAGGCGTTGGTTAGTTCGAAATTAGATCCTATAAATACGAGCATAGATTAGTTTTTCGTTGAAAGCGTTGGGACACTCTGTGAGTAACCAACAATGGTCTGCACCAAAAAAATAGATTAACATTTAGGGTTGAGAAGTGACTAAGGGACATGTTATATCTAACCCTATTTGGTCCCTATTTTTTGGTCAGGCCAACTCATTAAACATTAATCAATCATTAGACCTCCAAACAAACCCAATGTTTTGCCGGTTAAATTGGATGAAGACAGGACAAGTCTTAAGGTTGGGACATGTATTGCTTACCCTACTTTTTATAATATGGGTTTCTCCGCAAAAATATGGAGACTAATCCATGGAGTCGAAACAGACTTAGAGATACAGAGAAGCTAATGCAAGGAATTAGAGGCAGAGATACAGATAAGCTTATGCAATAAAGACAGAGATACAGGGAATACAACCTTTTTATAAAACCTTTTTTTAGATTTGAACAAATATGATGTATGTCAAGTCGACGGGATCTATTTAGAACGAAACTAGATTGATCCAAAAGATAGTTGAAACACAATTATAAGGTGATTACACATACTATATGAATAAAAACTTCAGTTTTGCAATAGTAGGGATATTTCATCCGGTACTCTTTAGCTCGCCAAGATTTCTATTTTTGAGATAGATATTCATCTTACCTACCTCAATGGGACATACATGTGTTGGCTAATTCATCTTACCTCTAGGGATGTCAACGCCGCGGGCGTCGGCACATGTAGTAGTTACCTGCTATCCGATCCGTTTAATATAAGTGCTACTTGTATCCGCCCCATACCCACGCGGGTACCCTGCTTAGCGAGTTTTCCACGGGTATTATCTCCTTGTGGGTGCCCACGAATACCCATTGATACTTCTAATATTAATTGATATATTTTATTTTGAAAATAAAACTTGAAATACCAAACAGAATTAACCTTTTGAACTCCTTTTTTTCTTTTCTCTTCATCAATATAAAAAAACTAGACATTTCGTTATACATTCATATAATAATAATTGAAATATTTTTTTTTAAATAAAATTTGAAATACCAAACAAAATTAACCGTTTGAACACCATTTTTCCTCTTCATTCATATAAAAAAATTAAGCATTTCATTGTACAATTATTTTATCAATTATTTGTTAGTTTATAGTAGTTACTGAAAGAAGATAAATAACACTTAAATTAATAATTAATAATAATGATAATAATAATAGAAAGTTTTCCAAATAAGTGTATTTATAACAGGTTTGGGTACCTGCGGGCATCGGTACCTTAGTATTCGACCCCACCCCATTTATTAATGGGTAGTCTAATTACCGTTTATTTAACGCATGTGTACCCATTAAACTACTCGTCCCGTACCCATCGCGGGTAATACTCACGAGTACCCACAAGTGCGAATTTTTCTATCATCCCTTAACCTATCACAATGAAATGTCCTCCACTCCTTCAATATCCCTTAACTCGAAAAAAAAAAGACTTTGGAACATCTCATTGAAGAGTTATTGAGACAGGTAAGATTGGTTTTTTAATGGAGTGCAATAGCCTTTCACGGGTTAGGTAAGAGTGGTTTTATATTACTTTATCATGATTAATCATCAAATATTTGTAGATTCCAAATTGATTATTTATAATGACCCGTAATAAAAAAATCATTAAAATCGTTGAAGTCAATTATGTTTTTTTTTTTGTGTGGTGAAGTCAATTATGTTTTATAACACCATCTAATATTGACTATGGGATCCAAAAACATTTGCTATATTAACCCACATAAATAATAGGTAACGCAATGTACCAAATAAAATAAAATAATAGGGCACGCAATGTGTCGTGCGGTAGTATCTGTTTCAAAATTTGAACCGGATACATCAATTTGATAAAACAAAAAAACAATAAAAAATCTTAAAGTTTCTTCCTTCTCATTTTTCATACTCATTTATTGGAGAGAGGTGATTTTGGGTCATTTTTTTGGGCTGAAATCACCGCTCCACATCGTTTTTTTTTTTTATATAATTAAGTGGCTATCACATAGATCTAGTTATTGTTTTGTGTTTTTCTTTGATTTCGTCGTCCAAGTGCGGCGTTGTTTTGTTTGTCATCTTGGCGTGTCGTTGTTTTCTTTCCCGTCGTGTTGCGGTGTTCATGCGGTTCAGATTTGCAGATCAACTTCGATCAATCACAAATTCAATCAATGACTTGGGTGTCAACGTTGTAGACACGGAAGCATGGGTATTGCGGTCACTTTTATTTTGTCATATTTGTAGGTGTTCTCGACTGGGCCAAGGGCCCCCTTCGCTTGGTGGGCCAGAGCCGACCCAAATATGCTCCCTGAAGCGCCCAGCTACAGGTAACACATTGTGACGCGTAATCGATCAATGGCCAGGATCGATCCTGTGCCAATCCGATGGCCACGAAGCGCCTCCAACCTCTATAAATAGAAGTCAACCCTCCCAAAAAGGTATACTTTCCATACCCCACTCACTTTTCTGCTTTGACTCTTTTCACCCCGACTTGGGCGTCAGAGTGTCTTTGCAGGTACAACCCGCTCGAGCTGATCCACTTCCAACTGATCATTAATAGCACGGCCTGACACCTCGACCAGTCCATTCTTGGGGCGCTCAGGTACATATCAGTATGCATTTTGTCGTTTTATGCTATTAACATGAGTGTTGTGAGTTTTTTCACGGATTCATCTTTTTTGTTTTTAGGGATATCGAGTTTGTATCATTTTCGATGTATTTTCCAGATTTGCATGACTGAATATATTTTTAGTCAAAAAAAATTATTAGTTCTTCTTTAGTAGTTCTGTCAAAAAAACTTTAACCAAAAAAAAGTTCTGTCAAAAAAAAAAAAACAATGTCCTTTAGTGTATCAAAGCACAGAATTGTGTTGTAAGTTTAGGTGCATGAATTAACGCCTTGATCCCTGGAATATTAATTAACGCCTGACTTATCGGAGAAGGAATGAAAGGAGACCCCGCCCGTACCTTATAATACATTTTAAATACGAATTAATCAAGGCTGTTATGAAAATAACCAAAACTATAGAAAGGAGAAATATGAAGAAGATAAGAACATGAACAAATATGAAAGATGATAGTATTTCTATTCATTTCAAGTGTATCCATACACATATGAGATAGCCCTATTTATAGGGTATGGATAGGCAAGTGAGTGATCTATCATCAAAAGCCACTACACAAGGGAGTAATGAGAGGGGAAGGAGAAAGCTAATGGACATCCACTAATATAAATATTCATAACACTCCCCTTGATGTCCATCGATATGCCTCATTAAAAACCTTACTAGAAAAAAACCAGTGATAAAAATCTAGTGAAGGAAAAGAGTACAATATCCCGCTGGGAATCGCCTCGTTAAAAACCTTTCCTGTGATAACCCAAAGGGGACAAAACCATGGCAAAGGAAAAAAGAGTGCAATTTTTCTCCCGAATGAAGCGCGCTGCCTCATAACATGCATTTCAACATCCGGAGTTTCTCCCCGAGTACATATGGAGCAATCTATTCCGCTTTCACTTGTGATGTATCCTATTTTAATGAAGCTTTGCATACAAGATATCTTCAAAAACATCTTCCTTGAATTGTTGGCATTGGGGCATTAAATGAAGAAGCAAGAACCATATATTGTTTTATAGATCATAAATATATTCCAAAGTGTCACCACATGCCTGACTTATCGGAGAAGGAATGAAAGGAGACCCCAACAACTAAATTATTATGATATGTAAACTATACCTTATAATACATTTTAAATACGAATTAATCAAGGCTTTTTTTTTACAAAATAATGATAACCTCATTATCACTCTCACTCCCATAAATAATTCATTGACAATCACCACAAAAATGCATGTCTTTTCCTTTACTCCAAGAATATAGTGAAAATTTGAATTACCTTCATTAGTTCTTCAGAACTATACCGCAGAAGAGGTATGAGCAGTAAGGATGCTTGAATATTTTCTTTCGTTGAGTTCTTCAAGAACTATCACAAATCTTCACAAACAATGATAAAGAAAATTATTCTTTGTGCAATCCTACAAAGATACTTGATTTCCAAATCATTAGGAACTATACCATAATCCTTCGTGGATGTTTGGATATTAAATTTTTTAAGTTCTTCAAGATCTATATCATAAACAATAAACATAGTTCTTCAGAATTAGTGGATAATGAATTTATCGTTCTTCTTAAGTTATATAACAAATATTCATCAACAATGATAAATAAATTGAAAATGAGATAAAACATAAAATGAGATAAAACATAAAACAATATCACAAATAAATAATAGTGAGAAGAAGAAAGAAGATGAAAAATTATTCTTGTATAGAACCCGAAGATGATTATGCCATCAATCATACTGTGGAGAGTCTAACGTGATAACGTGTTAACCATACACATATGAGATAGCCCTATTTATAGGGTATGGATAGGCAAGTGAGTGGTCTATCATCAAAAGCCACTACACAAGGGAGTAATGAGAGGAAGGAGAAAGCTAATTGACATCCACTAATAAAATATTCACAAACTCCCCTCACAAAAATACCGTAAAATTAATTAAAGCGCGGGGGTTTGCGTTTTGATGAGGTAATTCGAAAACGAAATAAAATAATAAAAGCAAATGAAAGTTAAAGACGCGAATGACAAAACGAAACAACAAAAACAAAACAAACAACAAAGAAAATGAAAAGATGGTAGAAATTAGTGAGATGGTGGTTGGAGACGTCGAAGGACCTCAAAGAACGGTCCTTCTGGTTTCGACATACAGCTGAATAGGACTCCGCATCTGAAATATGTCAAAACGATCCATCATTACTCGAACGCCATCGTTGTTCTTCACATCCATGGAGGACCACTGAACACGATTATTATCGCCCATAGTGGGGTTGCGATAAATGATCCGGGTGACTTCTTGCTCGTCACCCTCCAGCTGCACCTTCGTTGTTATTTTTTCTTTCAGAGCTTCAAAGGTGACATCGTCGTTAAGCCTGCATAAAATGGGGTTTGGACTCTCGAAATGGACACCATTTTCTCTGTTTGTGATTGTGCCCTGATTGACGTATTGTTATTTAAATCGTAAATCGTTCGTATCGTATTTTAAAAATAAAACGCGAGTAAATCTTAATTTAATATACAAACTTTTAAAAAAAAATTAAAAATGTAAATCCGAAATACCCCCTATTTTGAACCGGAATTACCTTTTTTAGAGGTAATTCCGAAATTTTTAATTTTAATTTTTTTTTAAAAACAAGAATATTTTGGGGTTTAATAGGGTTATGGGGGTGTATGAGAGAAGGAGGGGGGTGCGAAAAAAAAAGCCATTAATCAATCTTCCATCATTGGGAGTGGAGAGAAAACCAGAGAATCATGGACATAAGAAAAGGCTCTTGCTTTTCCCACACCCCCTCCTACTCCAAACACACCCCATAAGGGTGTGAAAAGACCAAAAGACCAGCCAAAACCTCTTTTTTTTTTCACGAAATTTCACTGCTCGAACACGCCTTCAACGAGTTCGAATGACATCGTTCGTGTGTGTTAAATCTTGATTTCACACCTCTTGTCGCGTAATTTCACCTGTTGAACGAGGTCATTCGAACAGTTCGCATGAGTGTTCGAACACCCCTATTTTATTACAAAAAATGGACTCTCACACCACATTCACCTTTTTTACCTGTTCGGTTGACCTCAACCGAATGGATTCGGTTGACCATCCCCGAATAGGTGAAAACACACACTCCACTTAAGGGTATTTTTGGAATATTTGGAGTTAAGGGGTGTGAAAGAGTAGGAGGGGGTGTGGGAAAAGCAACACCCTAAGAAAAACGTGACCAGCCTAAACATAAATGCTTCTATTCTGTTTAGACTTTGCACTCTATTGTGGACCTAAAGGTAATTCTTTATTGAAGTCCTTCAATTTGGTGAAGATTAATTATTGCATGTGGTGAAGAGGATAAGAAGAGTTGGAATTACTCGGTTTATATCCCAATTATATGGGACTATTTAGAGAAGAGAAATTTGAACTTGTCTTTAACTAAGACTAAAAAACTCAAATCGGATACATTAGTCATTCATATTTTCAAAATTGGATACGTTAGTCCATTTGTTAAAAAAGTCAAGTAATGTCTCCTACGTGGTTTGTTATTCTTGTGTCTCGTTATTTCGGCCCAAATCAATCCATGACTTTACTTATTCTGAATTCTTTTAATAATAGAACATATTGATTCTGAATTTTTTTGGGACAAGTTAGTCTCGCACGTCTTCATCAAATGGGTGCTTTTTGGAAACCTGAAACCAGTCGTCATCCATTTGCAAATGCAAAGGAGAGGGAGCAGTCATTGAAGGAGAAGGTGAATCCCATTTTTTCGTTTGGATCCAATTGTGTGTGATTTCTAGGTTGTTTAGGTAGTCTATCCTTCTTTGCAGTCTCCTTTTGCAAATAGAAATCACACACAAATATGGATCCAAATGTAAAAATAGGCTTCACCGTCTCCTTCTATGACTGCTCCCTTTCCTTCTGTGTTTGCAAGTGGTTGACTAGAATATGATCCAGAAACCACCCATTTGAAGAAGACATCTTGGAACTAATATATCTCAAAAAGTGTAGGGACCAATATGTCCCTTTTTTAAAATTTCAAAATATGTAAAGCCAGAAATCAATTTGGGATAAGATAATGTATGACTTGTTAGTTAACGAGATACGTTGGAACATAATGTGCTATGTAGGAGACATTACCTGACATTTTTAACACTTGATGGGTGGAGGGACTAATGTTTCCCGTTTTAAAAATGCGAAGGACTAATTAGTCCCGAAAAATTACCAGAGACGAATTTATCCCACGAGGAAATCGTCAAGGACCAATTTGAGTGTTTAGTATATAACTAAAGAAGGGATGAATTTTACCATTTATATTACTTTAAAATGTTTTAGCTAAAAATATTTATACTCATCAAACATACAACCATAGAGCGTATCCCAAGTAGGTAGCTCAGTTGGCGAGCTAATGGATACTGAAGGAGTGCACCAAATGAGTGCAAGAAGGAGGTCTCGTGTTCAAGTCCCGAAAACTAACATTTCCCCCACCCCCACTAACAATTGCCTATCTAAAAATAAAATAAAATAAAAATAAAATACAACCATAGAGCGTGGATGGTGGGAATTAGCGCGATTATTCGCAATCGACTTAATCTCCTATTTATTTATTTATAATATAAAAAATGTTGGTTGGAGGAAAACTTTATTTTGTTGAAAGGAGATAATCTAGAAGAGATATGTATTATAAAAAGGATTTGGTTTATTATTTATTTTATTTTTTAAAAAAAGAAGGAAAAAACGTAAAGGGGGGTGCAGTTAGTTGCAGGGGATTGTATCATTAAATAGGGCGTGCGAAAAGCTGCAACCCAGTTTTGCTTTGTTGGGCGTTTAGGTCTGTTACGTGAAAATCAAGCCACAAGGGGGGTGCTGCGTTAAACTGAGGGGGTGAGGAAAGGAATCTAATATTTTTTAATTTTAAAATAAAATAAAATATTAAAAAGGAGATATAAAAGGGAAAGTGAGTTGAAAAGAAACCCTATTTGCTTCCTCCGGTGCTTGATAACTCTATTTTATATAGAGTTATATATCCTCTAAATCTAAATAATTATAAAAATTCTCAGTAACAATATTTAAAATATGGAAATACAAAAGAAATACAACATTAAAGGTAGGTTTTGGCAAACAACTTGACAATTTTGTATATTTTGTGGTATTTTTAAGTGTTTGTTCAATGCTACAACATTAGATGCTCCAGCATTCGTGGCAGAATGAATTGCTCCAACATTCGTGGTAAACTAAAATGCCACAACATTCTCTTGATGATGTCATGATGCGCCAAAAGCAAAATCAAGTAGCCCAAGTGGATGATTTCGACGCCACCTTTTAGACATCATAGCTTACAAGTTGAACCTTTTCAGGGACACTTGTGCATTAACTATAGGACCTCTTTTCTTTAGTGGTGGAAGATCAAATCAACTTTTGGAGACAATTGGAAATAAAGTAACCCTAACTTCATCTCCAAGTAAACTTGGTGCTCAAGACTACTTCACTCAAGGAGCCTATATATACACCTTCACCTTCTCATTCAAAGATATACCTAGATAGATAATTAGAATCACTTACATATCACTTGTACGATTGAAAGAAATGAATTGACAAGTTCTCTCTCTTCTTCTACACAATTACATAGTGCGGATTGAGTGCTGCGAGGTGAATGCTACAACATTGCTAGGCTGACTCATGCAAAGGAACATCAACCGTGTATTTTCTACCTTATTTTCTCTCCTTTGTACAGTCAGAGATATGAACATGATTATCTCTGTTTGTATGTTCTTAGTAATGCCTAACATGAGCTAAACTTCTTTAGTTGGGATGCTTTAATTTTGTAATGATATTTTGATTGGTTCTTGTGTTATATATCGATGTTTGCATTTTAGTTCTTGTGTTATACTTCTTTCAAACTTATTTTGGGACTGGTCAACTAGAATACATAGAGTTATAACTACAAACATGGTTTACGATTAGAAATCAAGAACTAATGTGAATAAGTGTTTAGTAAAGGAAACTTTGTTATTCCATGCTAAAACCTATGCATAGGATAACCTAGTCCATAGAGTGATATTGTGGGTACTTCAATACAACAGTGAAACTTATTTAGAGCATATACATAATACTTGACAAAACTCTGACGTTAGTGACTGAAAGTCACGCATCAATTGCTACGGCATCCAATGTTGCAGCATCAATATAACATAATGCTGTCAAAAGTGACTTACATAGTAAAGAGCATTCTGACTATCTTCCTCACTTGATTTCCAACCTAAATTACTTAGCTTATTTAACTTCTGTTTTTTCAAAACATTGCTCCCATATTATTTTCTACTTTGTTACTTGTTCTCACGAATTGAAGCTATTATTTTTTAACCTTGAAAATTACTTACAATCCCTATGGGTACGATCTCAACTTTCTACTATATTACTTGTTAAAGATTGTGTATACTTGCACAACACTTTTCAGCACAACAATGTCGTCTCCCCTTCATGTGAGAGAGAGGGAGACAGAGATAAAACTCACATCATCTTGAGAGAGAGTGAGAAGAGAGAGAGAGAGAGAGAGAGCGACAGTGGGAGAGAAAAAGAGGGACTTCGAGTGAGAGAAAGAGGAAGAAAGGGAGAGTCGGGTGCGAACGCGGCAGTGAGAGGGGAGGTTCGCCGGAGGGTTGTCGGACCAAACTCCGATCTCGTTCGACGGCGATGAGAGAGCGAGAAGGCTACGCGAAGGAAGAGAGAGACTTCGCGAGGAGAGGGAGAAAAAAAGAGGAATCGCAACGGTGAGGGTCTCCGAAGGGGATGGTTCTGTTGCGGCGGTCCATGCCGGTGAGTCCGACAGCGATGGGAAGGGAGGCCATCGTCAGTGGTGGCCGGAGTTCGAAGGCAGCTTCTTCTCCTCTTTTTTGTGACAAATCTGGTTGTGTTTTTTTTTTTACCAAATCTATTTTTATCCTCTCCTCCTCTCCTAATCTGGTTGTGAGTGATAAAGTTGATGTGTTGTCATCTCTCACTCTCATCTTTCCATTAGAGTATGTTTGGGAGGTGGTTTTGTGAGGGGAATGGATGTGAGGGTTTGAAAAAGATTAGTCTATATTTTAATATGTATTTGAGATTTTAAGAAATTTAAAGAACAAGTTGATAGATATCAATATAACATTTTTAATAACTCCAAGCTTGGGTGCAAGTGGTTAATGCACTCCATCTAAAGGGGCGGATTCGGCTAGTACCCGAGTTCGATCCCCGGATCGAACAAATTCGAGCCAGGCTTTACTTACCTCCCTGTCATACCCCAATTTTGTCCGCCTAATTTGAAATCTTGCTGAAAAAAGGGTTGAGAGCGTTTGATTGTTGTCTCACGCGTTTAACTCACATTAGACATTGATTTCGCACAACTTATTCTCATCACCAACATTTGTCGTTTTGATCGCGTATACGTTATGTGCGCACGCTAGTCATGTGCGTGTTGCTCGTCTCGTCGCATTAGCATCTCATCGCATGTGTGATTTATTTTTAACAGTTGTATTTGCTAAATTGCTTTACACAAAAATCTGATTTCAAAATGTTGTTATTATTATTCATTAATCAGTTTTTTTTACAATGAATCATGTGACTACCTAAGTCAACTTTCTATTCAAGTACATAGATACAAAAGAAAAATAAAAACAGAATAAAATAAAACACAAAGAGAACTAAAACAATACAACTAGCAGGAGCCCGCTCCTCGCTTGCTCCGATCCCACAGCTTGCTCGCTTCATTTTTGACACTTTAGGCTAGAAGGTAATGGTGTTTTCAACTTGTCCCTTGGCTTTGAGCTTTTACGGCAAAGTCTCCTTTGTCCTTGCTCTTTTGCCTTTTCTGCTTTGCTTGTCTCCCAACAACCTTGGTATTATGCACTTCAAAGACACCTATATCACACACAAACCCACTATAAATACACACACAGCACACAAAAGAAAGAGAAGAAAACACAAACCAGAATTGATGTTGTAGGGAGAAAAGCAGAAAACACACGTAAGAAAAAAGATACACACTGAAGAAGAGGAAAAGAAACGAAACAGAGGAGAGGAAAAACAACAATACTGAGGAAATTTCAGCTCCAAATCAACTCACACAAACACAATACACACAATAAAACCAAAACAGAGAGAAAAGAAGAAAACAAACACACACCTCCATCATTCCCTCTTCACCAAACCACCACCGCAACCACCACCCAGAACAACCTCAAAACCACCGCCGAATATCACCACCCTGAACAACCTCAAAACCAACAACCGCCCACCACCGCCGCGGCGTCACGAATCAATCAGCGTGCGTTCGAACTCTCTCTCTCGGGCGCGCGCCACCGCCGTCACCACCGCGTCGCCGGCGGGCTTCCTCCGATCGCGCGACGTTCTCTCTCTCTCTCTCGCGCGACGTTCTCTCTCTCGCGCGACGTTCTCTGGTTCGTGTCTCTCTCTCTCAGATCCGTTTTTTTCCTTTTCTGGTAAATAAAAATGGAATGCGCAGGGGATGAGTCCAACGTTTAGCATTTTGTTTTCTGTTTTCAATGTTGGGCTACACATGTAATGGGCTTCCCTTTGTTTTTTTAGTTTTTTATCTGTTTGCTAATAACAACCCCATGTTTTGATTACAGCCTGTTTTTTTTTTTAAAATAAAATGTGGACCTATGTTTCCTTTGGTTCACATATTTATGATTAAAAATATTGTTAAGTTGATTTTGTTGTTGTTCTTTGCTTGATGATGTTTAATATTGTTATTAGTATTTCGTTTTAGTGTTAAATGTTATTTTATTGTTGGTTGATGATCTAGCAATATGTTATTAAGAAGTCATTGCTCACATGTTCATTAGTTTAACTAAGATCATTCTATGCCCATAATCAATTGTTTACTTGTTTTCGATGCCACTTAAATTGTCTTGACTTAACTGTGTGCCGTTCCCTCAACGTGTATGACCTCCTAATGAAGACGTAAGCCTGCATGCCTGTTGTAGCATAGAGTCATTAGGGTAAATGCACTTGTCCTCACACACACGCATTTGTTTTTGAGAAATTCACCTTGCATCCTTGACAATTGAATCTCTGATTGTATCGGCATGTTTAATCTTAGTTGATGTATGACATATGCATGATTATTTGATTATTGAATGCGCCTGAAGTTTGTAACCAATCATTGATAAAAACTTCACTCTTTTCCCCCAAAAATCATTCAAACTCTTTTCTAATTAACACAAGTTATTAGTGACTATCACCCAAAGCCTTGGCTTGTTTGATTGTCATGAACGCTATCATGGGTTATTAGTAATGATCACTCAAAGTCTTTGCTTGCTTGATCATTATGAAAGCTCTTCCCTTCTCCAAAATCCTTTCGAAACATTTTCGTCTTAAAGTTAGAACTACGTCGCTTTGATTCCCATTTGGGATACGTGGAGAGCGAGTCTCGCTCTCGTCAGCGCAATAAACAAAAGTCATTTTCATAAACACAAACGAAAAGAATTATTTTCAAACCCATTGTTGCTAGTGGCTAATCGTAACCTTTGTTCGCCTAGTCATTGGTGGCAATGACTTTTCCCAAAAGAACAATAAAGCGGTGATCACCCATAACCTCTGTTAGTTTGATCATTCGTGCAATCAATCTTTTTCAAAAATCATTTTCAAAAGAACAAATAAAAACGAAGTCGCTACTAACAATCAATCGTAACCTCTGCTCGTCGACTAAAGCGATGTGCTGACTCTCATTTTCAAGAGTACTTAGCGGTGGTTACTCATAACCTTTGTTAGTTTAATCATTCGCTGAATACTCGTCCTATTTCGAAAACTCATTAAACAAGATAAAAAACAAAAACCTTTTCACGAAAAATGAGAACTACGTAGCTTTGAATTCTCCATCGCACCCGGAGATACGTAGGAGCGAGAGGCTAACTCTCGTCAAGCGTCAAAAATAAAATTTTCATTAAGTTTTTCCATTTATCCTTAAATAAGAAATAAATAGGCAAATCTAGGTATTTTTCAAAATCAAACGTTAACACCATACACTTAATTAAAGGTTCCCTCTCAGTAGAGAGGACGCGTGGGGTGCTAACACCTTCCCCGCACGTAATCGACCCCCGAACCCATATCTCTAGTTTTCGAAAGACCATCCGCTTTGTTCAAAAGACCCTTTTTCAATGTTTTGGTCTTAAAATTAAAATATTGGTGGCGGCTCCATAATTTTTCCACGTTGTACATTGAGAAACCCAAACCGGATTTTTCGGGGTGCAACACTCCCGGCCGAACTTCGTATTATTCAGGGCCCCTTTCCCCTGGACACCGGAGTGGGGTCAAAGACCCCTACACCAAAAAAAAATAACATTTTTAATGACATTTAATTTATGTTTTGAGACATTTTATAACTTTCTTAATAAAGATTTAAAAATATGTCATTCCCTCCCAAACATAACCTTAAATTCTCTCACTCCCTCAATATGTAAACCACACTCAATCTCATTTGTCCGTCCCTCCTTCCTAAGATACCAAAATTTAACAAATCTCTAAATTTTGGCTGCACACCTCTTGCTTTACGTGTGTTTTCCATTCTATCTACTGTTGAGAATGTCAAACACTCAACTTCCATTTGCTTTTTTAAAATTTCCTTTTTCACCAAGTCAACATCACATGTAAACACACCCACACCAACATCATCAGATAACACACATGACCTTCACTTTAGATTCAAATTGCATTCAAAAAAGTTAGTTGGCAAATGAAAATTTCGTGAGACAATAGCCAAAATGATGAAAAAAGGGCGGCCAATTTTTAATAAAATTAATTAACGGATGGAGTATTAATGCTAAATGATTACTCCCTCCTGTCTCATTCATAAGCAAATAGACAAGAGTTAGGATAATGAACCTCAATGTAAGAAGTGTTTTTTTTTGCTCTTAAATAAGACCGGAGTAGTATTTAGTTACTCATATATAAAGAGAAGGACCAAAGATGCTACTGTAATCAAGAAAAAAAATTCATGATTTCCCAAATTGGAATTGTTGAATTATGTTTAAGTTATTGTTGTTTACTTGCAACAGTCGTTAATTTTGTGGCTGCCTATTGTTAGCATGTTTTCTTTAACTACTTTTTTGTGGTAAATATGTCTTACTAGCTATTTTTAGTCTATTTTCGTTAACTATGCATAAACCGAAATTTTTTCACTATTGTTCATTTCCAAACCACTAGTAAGAACCCTAACAAACCAACATTCAACATACCATTGTCAAAAAAACATTCTCATACCTCGTTGTTAACAGGTAGAATCTCTGCATTTAACATAACAAACTACTATGATTCTAGATTGGAAACTTATTAGTTAACGATTTGGTATACATTAATATATACCAACACACTCGCTCTTTGAAAATGCACCTTTCTCCAACTAAATGCATTCAATTTTCCATCTGTTTCAACGGTCACACTATTTATTCTACCTAGGAATACCATCTTCTTCTTGCTACCGAAACAAACTGCACTTGCATTTTGTTTCTAACAATTGTTAACAAATTAAAACAACCTCGTATATGTATATATGTCGAGGGTTGATAATCTACACGTGGCTGCTTTGGCGTTTCCGTTTGGAACACATGCAACACCACTCTTAAGCCTTGTAAGAAGAATTGCAACGGAATTTCCAACCGCGACGTTTTCGTTCTTTAGCACAAGCAAAACCAATGCAACGTTATTTTCTGACGAAGTGTTTTCTAATGTAAAGCCTTATAATGTGAATGATGGTTTACCAGAAGGTTATGTGCCTTCAAAGAATCCAATTGAACCGATGTGGTTGTTTATTAAGGCAATGCCTGATAATTATAAACGTGCAATTGATGAGGCTGTGGCTAAAACTGGGAAGAAAATTACTTGTTTGTTAACTGATGCTTTTTATTGGTTTGGTGCTGATTTAGCTGTTGAATTGAAGGCTAAATGGGTCCCTCTTTGGACTGCTGGCCCTCATTCTCTTCTTACTCATGTTTACACTGATCTTATCAGGGAAAAGATCTGCCTCGAGGATGGTAAGAATATTTAATTTCTTTTATACGTATTTAATTTGTTGTTCACAAAATTGATTTATCTCAAACCAACAACACCATTCGCCTAATGGCTTAAGCTACCTGGAACACATGGAGTCAATTTGGTGTTCTCAGGTTCGATCTCACAGCGAGAAAAACAACTTGGTGTTGATGAGTGTGAGATTTGCTACTCTATGGGTAGTGAGCAATAATCCAAATAAAAAAAATTGATTGATCTCAACTAGTGTTGTCAAATATCGGCCATGGCGGATTGCGGTGGCAGATTTCTTGACCACCACCATGGCTAATTTCTGAAGGATGGCGTTATATATGGCGGCCTAAAATGGCGTTTTTTTGGCTTGCTGCCATAAAACGCCATCCGACGCCATTGACAACACTGATCTCAACAAAAATATATTCTTTAATGTGCTTATAAAAGTCTTGGATTTTTAGTTTTATTTTTTCCCCTTTCTCTACACATATATTTCAAGTTCTATTTCATAAATTCTTCATCAGAAGGATCTGGTATTCTCTACAGCGCTCCACATTTGTATGACTGTTAGATCTTGGATCTTAAATCTAACGGCTCTATAGACTAATTTGATTGAAAATTTATTTTTTCAATCATATTAGTCATTTTTGGTAGATCAGATCATTTTATTTCCTGAGATTTCTCCTAGACTAATATGATGGAGAATCGTTATTTTTAGGGTCTAAATTGATTTTTCTGGTCTTGCAGTGGATAAAGTCCAAAGTGTGAATTTCCTTCCAGCTGGGTTTCCTGAACTAAAAGCTTCAGATTTACCAGAAGGTGTAATTGATGATATACAAGTACCATTTGCAATGATGTTATACAAAATGGGACTAGAATTACCAAAAGCAACTACAGTTTGCATAAACTCCTTTGCAAAATTACACACTCATGCTGAGAAAGAACTAGAATCAAAGTTCAAATCACTATTAAACGTTGGTCCATTCATTTTAACAACACCACAACCTAATATTCGAGATGAACATGGATTGTTACAATGGTTAGACAAACATGAAAAAGCTTCAGTGGTTTATGTTAGCTTTGGAAGTGTAATAGTACCAGCACCTCATGAACTAGCTGCATTATCAGAAGCCCTAGAAGAATGTGGATTTCCATTTATTTGGGCATTTAGAGGTGATATAGAGAAACAAATATCAAAAGGGTTTTTAGAAAAAACAAAAAATAAAGGTAAAGTTGTTGCATGGGCCCCACAAATGGAAATCCTTAAACATAAATCAGTTGGAGTTTGTTTAACACATAGTGGTTGGAATTCAGTGTTGGAATGTATTGTTGCTGGTGTTCCTATGATTAGTAGACCATTTTTTGGTGACCAGAAATTGAATGCTAGGATGTTGGAAAGTGTGTGGAATATTGGTGTTGGTGTTGATAATGGTGTTTTGACTAAAGAAGCAATTTTGAAAGCTTTCAAGTTAATTATGTCAAGTGAGAAAGGGAAGGTAATGAAAGAGAAGATTGTAAAACTTAAGGAAGTTGCTTTTGAAGCTGTTGAACCAAATGCTGGTACTTCTGCAAGGAATTTCATTACTTTGATACAGATTATTACTAGTTGAAATTTATGAATACTATATATGTAGTTTTATGAATTAATTGAGTTTTAATTTCTTAACAATAGTTTAATGAATGTGCACTACTGAACTTAAAAGAGAGTTCTGAGACTGACTCCTGATTGTATTGTTGAATTAATGTATGTATATTATTATTAGAAAATTCTTATTCTTTGAATTTCTGTATAGCATTTTCAATTTGGTTGTTATGCAGTTAATTATGTTGGTTGTTGGGAATTGAAGCATAGAACCAGTTCGTGTAAGGATGTGCAGATCAAACACAGATTATTACTGAGTCGAATTTGGTTGTTATGCAGTTAATTAAGTGTGTACTTAATTCATTATCGACAAGCATGGTCGTCGGTAACTTTTAATAAACACACTCCAGCACACACATAACCCTCATCTTTTTTCACTTTTTCTCTACGCTCTTCTCTCTTCTCTCCCTCATTCGCGACCAAGAAAGAGTAACTATTGTCACCCACCGTCGTCACCTTGTCGTTGTACATCCTTGCCCAATTCGACTCTAGGAAAAGATGGTGAGGATGTATAGAAAGATGCGGCAGAGGCCTCCTATCCCCAGCCAGAGCAGACATCTGAGTCCTTCAATAGTGATACGTTACGACTTGCCTCCAATGATGATGGTGATGATGGCGATGGTGGTGGCTTCGTCGGATATTAGGATTTCTTTTGTGTTTATTTTTATTTTTATAACAATTTGTTTTGAAGTAGGATTATTATGACATTTTGATATTTATATAATTTTTTATGGCTTTTTATATTTCTGATCGATGTAGTTTAATTTAGACTTTTTTTCTCGATTTCTATATAAATTAGAAAATGTTTGATAGTAAGAAGAATGGAAAAAATTAATCATATTGGTAATTATCGACGGGAAAAGCCGTTGATAATTTTGTCACAGTTACGCATTCCGACGGCCTTGTCCGTCTGTAATTACCGAGAGACAAAACAACCTTCGCTAATTACCGATGTTGTACCGTCGGACAACACCGTCACTAATTACTGACAGATCTCATTTGGCCGTTGGTGTGTTTTTCCGGCCAGCTTCCTTCCAACTTCCACGATCCTCTTCGGTACTCCGTCGGTACTTGCTAATTACCGACAGTTTTTTGAGCTTTATTTCGTCAGCTTTTGGCCTTCGATAATAACCCCTTATCTTGTAGTGATGTGGAATAATAAGGGTCTCAACAAACGCTCTGATCACACTCAAGACTTGACATTGGACAAATGAGTGAAATAAAGATCTTACCTCAATAACAAATTTAGGATAGGATAGCCTCTTAAATTTGAGCTATCGCCACAAATTAAAATTGATTAGTAAGGTAAAGACTACCCAAACATTATAAGGATTACTTTGGTCATAACTTTAGTCGTACGTCGATGTGAACTTCAACATCTCCCATCACAGGAGAATTAAGAATAAGAAACTGGCTAATTAAATTCTTGTTATGAAGAAACACTTAAGAAATCTGGCTAAATCTCAAATACATTTTAATGGCACGCCATGAATTAAATATATATAATTATATCTAGGCTTCCCAAATCCCAATATTATCGAAGTTCTCATGAACCCGTTATCACCGTCCTAAGGTGAATTTTAGTGCATGCACTAGTAGCTTAAAATATATACAAAATTGTACTTTGGAATTGTTCTGGACAGACTATACCAAAAGAGTAGTCTAATTTAATTTCTACATTACTCAAACACAGATATACATTATTAAATATATGTTCACCACATTGTTTTACAAGAACTTTTAATTACTCAATCTTCTCTTCTCTTATGAGCATAATGCAACAAATTACAAAAGCCAAACTATTAAATTAAAGCCATGTTACTGCTGTAACCTAGTTCATAATCTTGAAACATCCCTAGTGGCTGCAGAAGAACTGGAACAGTAGTTGATGAATCCCATGAATTTGAAGATGCTGATTTAGTATCAGAAATAGAATCATTTGACCACCATACCAAACTATGATCCTTTGAACCATTATTCATTTCTCTAAAACAATCAAATTCAGCCACATGATTATTATTAACCTGTGGTATATAACCATCCATTGTAGTAGTTCTATTGTTGAGAATATCATCTAGTTCATTTTGCAGTTCACCAAGTTGCTGAATTCCGACATTAGTTTCCTCAATAGCCTCTCTTTTTGGTGCAACATGCATTGAATCATTACTATTATTTCCAGAAGCAATGAAGGTATTGTTCAAAAGATCAACATGTGGATTATTGCTATTCATGATATTTCCACCTGCAACATGAGGAGAAGGAAAAGCATTTTGCATCATAGAATTAGAGGCTTCATGAAGATTATGGATCATTTTTTCTTGAGAAGGATGTAACTTAGGCCAAATTGAAGGGTTGTTATAGAAATTAGAGAAAGGGTTTTGAAGGGTTTGAAGTTGCATATGAAGTTGAAGTCTTTCAAGAGCTGAGCTACTTAAAGAATTCTCCTCATTTGTTTGATCCTTTTGGTTTTGTTTGCGTTTTCCAAGCAATTTCTTCTTCAATCTTGTGTTCCAATAGTTTTTGATATCATTATCTGTCCTTCCAGGTAATTGAGCAGCAATGATGGACCACCTATAGATACACACATGTTAAAGGGTTTTAGTTTAGTTTCTTGGAATCATTAATTTCTAAGAAAACTAACATGGTTAGATTCTAGTGACAAAGAAAAAAAGACAAACAAATATGTTGAAAAACAAAAACACAAAGAGATGAAGAATTTAAGAGACACAGACCTGCTGCCAATGCTAATGTAAAGGCTGCATATGATGTTGTCTTCTTCTTCAGTAAATCCACCATGTTTTATATTAGGTCTCAAGTAATTTAACCACCTAAGCCTGCAACTCTTTCCACATCTCTTCAGCCCTGCTAATATAATTATTTCTATCCATCAGACAAATTTTTCCAGTAATCGATATGATTTATTATTATAATCAAGTCATTTGAACTAAATAGTACACAACTACTAGATTATTAATTAATTTTTAATTTCTATATCAACATACATATAAACTATATATATACAAGATTTTCTTAGGAAAAAAATGTAACAAGAGGTAGGATATATGTACCAATTTTCTGAGGAAGAGCAATCCAATTACCACCAGTTCCATTTTTTTCAATGTAAGCTTTAAGTGTAGCATCTTCTTCAGGAGACCAAGGTCCTTTCTTCACGTTAGCCTTGTCACAACATGGAGCTCTACCCATGATATTATCTTGTGTTGTTGTTATGATCTCTCTCTCTCTCTCTCTCTCTCTCTCTCTCTAATTAGCTTTCAACTTGTGAAGAGGATGATTGTTAGGAAACAACGAAGAAGGAAGAAAATGATTTATAGGTAAGAAAAAGTGGGTGATGTGATTGTTAAAAAGGACAAAAAGTCATACACCTCCCCCCCTTCTACTCCTTCACTAGTCTAGGGTTTATTCATTTATCTCTTTCTATCTCTTTCTATGTCTTCCTTTTTGGATTAGTTATGTCACCAATGGTTTAATTATGCATGCAACTCGACAAACGTAACACAAATTTTCTTCTTCTTTTTTTCATTTTTAAATTACACTGCTTTACACAGATCGATTCATTAGTTTTTAATATTTGGACTTGAAGAGAAGCCTCCATCCATCCTCTTAGTTTGTCGACATTATCCTTGAAAATGTTCCATTAATATTATACTATCTTTTATTGTATTGACAGATTAAAATGTATGACTTGCTGTCTCTTGGTAAATCCTTAATTAGCTTTTACATTAAAATATATATTTTCCCTTGCCTAGTAGGTAGTAACGTTTTTTAATGAAAAAATGGTAATTCCAGTAAAAAATAATAATGAAAAATGGTAATAAAAATAAGCATTGTTGTGACTATAGTTACTTTTGAGTGGTATGAGACTCACAGTATATACAGAACTATATATTTGTAACATTATTTATCTAATATCTTGTCTAAATAGCATTATTATATATATATATATATATATGTATGCAGTGCAATTAGTCAAATAACGAAATGCTGCACTGGGCATGTGATCTGATGAAGGACAAGTGGTTGCGTACTTTTTACTCCATTTCCAATATTTCTTCTCAGTAAATAATAGTGGAACATTTTCCTTTATCAGTTAGCAGGAAATTGATTCAATATTCCATTGGTCGATCACGGGAATGTACGGACATATACATTTTTTTGTCTCAAGAAATATGGAAGATACTCCTATAAGGTTAATTCATTAAGCAAGTGATATTTATTTTCTAATAGCTAGAGTTAAATGAAATGTTAAGTAAGAGAACCTTCCGTGCGTTATGTACATGTTTTGACTAGATCGATGAAACTAACTAAGCTAGAAAAGTTATAGTCAATGCCTTGAAAATGTATCCATCCTTGTTTGTTTTCACCACAAAAATCATAACAAACTGATTCTTATTTGACATCATACACCAATGGAAACGTTCTGGCATCTTATCCTATTCTTTGACTCTCAAATCTGTCCTTTCCTTTCTCTACCGGCCTATACAAACAAATGTTATTTAGTAACCTCTCAATTTACTCCCTAATAATATACTCTTTTTCCTATTTAATTAGCTCACATAATTGAGTAAAAGATACATTGTCAATAGAAATGTAAGCGTAAGAGGTTTGAACCCCCGCTCTCCCTCCCTACTAACAACTAACACACCAATTATAAATAGTTTCTAGAGTTTGAGAACTTCATCTATAAGTAGTGTTTAACGGATCGATAGTTGACGATAGATTGTGAAGGAAGAACAACGCACTAGAGTAATATACAAAAGCTTTTATATATTGATCGGTTGACAAAGAAAAACGAGATTGTACCATGATTTTTGAACACCTTCACATTTTCAACACCTATTTAACACCCCACTTTCTCTCTCTTCTAAAGGCGTCATTTACCTATCACAGACCAAAATGTGCCAGAAAAAATGCAGCCCCAAAAAAATTGGGTAGTTTTGGCTCATAGTCCGAATTGTGTCATTTGTTTGTGCTTTTTAGGGTTTCATTTGATAAAAAAGTTGGACTGGACAGGACTCGGCATGTTGGCCCAGTGTTTGAGGCTGGACTTGGCTACCAAAACCACAGGCAAGTAGACAAGAGGGCTAGCTCGGTCCAACTCATCTTGCTTTTGCATGCGTTTTGACCAAGTTATAAGTTGGGTGAGCAGCCTAATTTGACAACTCTATGGGTGTCTGAGAATTATTTTTCAATTAAAATTGTATGGCGCCCACCTTTTTTTATCTCTGCAAAGTAGCAAAGAAATATTTTACTTGATTAATTAATTTTTACGTAAAATAGCGCTTGAGGTTCTTTAAAATTAAGAATTTGTCTTTTATGTTTTGATTTTAGTTTTAAATTGGTCCTCCCATGTTTTTAATTTGTCCTCAATGCTTCTATGTATTTTTCAGATTGGTCCTTAAGAACAAACACATGAATGACCAATTTGAAACATAAACACGGAGGACCAATTTGACATGAATTCTCAATATGAAAGTAAATGGAAACATAATTAAGAACTTGAATGAAAAAAAAAACCTAAAGAACAATTTCAAAATTTTAAATAAACTTAAAAGACCCCTAACACAACTTTACCTTAATTTAATTAAAAACGAAAACGTTAACTAAAATATATATATTCTTAAATCATTTTACTTAAATAAACAATTTAATTTGTTAAAAAATAATAATTTTGTGCTTTCTAAGTAACTTTTTAGCAATGCATTAGTAATTGTCACTTGTGAAAATAGGTTTTATTGATCCTTACTTGTCCAATGTTATCGAATATAGAAAATTTTAACTCTATGAATAGCTAATCATAATCTATTAATAATACATTTATATATGTTCCTCAAAGCATAAAATATGAGTTGTCAAACAAAGAGCACATCCACATCATCAATGCAAATTTTATAGCCTACTAGGATTAAATAATCCATATCATCCTCCAAGTCATCTATATCTCACACAATTGAAAATAATTTCATTTAATTCACCTACTCTAATTCATTCTTTTTTTCTTTTTACACAATAGTAATTTCATATTTGTGACAAGAATATAATATTTTTTAACCTAATAAAATATTAAAATGTTTGTATTTCTCCATTAATTTGATTTTTATAATTAAAATGGATTAATTTGAAGAACTAAATTTTTTTGGTTACAATTTGAAGTACTATATATATTGTTGCTACAGTAAATTGCCATTTTTAATAAAAATTATTTTCCTACTTGCCATTTTTTACACCAATTATTAGTAGGAATACGTTTTTGGTTGACCACATATTCATAACCATAACATTTCTATATGCATTTAATTTTGAAATTTTGAAATTAAAATTTCAAATTATATTTCCAATTGCATTTAAAGATTTTCAACAATAAGCATAGTACAAATACATATACTTGATGTAATGGATCAGAAATTATATCTGATTTAAGATCGTCAATGACGTACAATCAAATCTCTCACTAAAGTGCGAGGCCGGTGCCATCACTTTTATCACTTGTATACAATGCTTATATTTCGAGTTCCAAATAGGTTTTATTGATCCTTACTTGTCCAATGTTATAGAATATAGAAAATTTTAACTCTATGAATAGCTAATCATAATTATAATCCAAATTAAGAAAAGCTCTTTAAGAACCCTTGGCCTTGATGCAATAATGTAGCTATGAGATTATAAAAGATGAAAATGTAAAAGTCAAACATTTGCCATATTAATCATTTTATTTTTCTTTCATTTTTATTTGCTGAGAGGAATGAGTTGGGGTTCTTATCAACAAAACAAAACCCCATTTCATTTAAATTACATTTTATTCTTTTTTTGCTGTTTGACAAGTTGGGTAGGACATATTAAAGACAATAAGAAACTGTATCAAAACATGAAAAGTAGTAAAAAACCAAACAGAAAGGTCTTCAAGATTCAATATTTTTCATAAGAGGAACCACTCATTGACCTTGGTTTTCTAATTTAATATTTCACCTATTGCATTATTTTAATGAAGAAGCAGGAAAATAAAGTTTTGGAACCGCACTTGCAAAGAAATATAACAAGAAGAAACCATCAAAATTCAAAAAGCACTTTGGCTCCCCCAAGTTTTATAAACATTAATATCTTTATCAGCAAATAGTCTCTGTTCTTTGGGAAGAATATATCATGTTTCTGCTTGTCTTTCTCCTTAACTAAGAATCTTTGCATTGACACTTTTTTTTTTTAATTTTCATCTTCAATAAAAAAAGTTGAAGAGAAATGAGAAATTAAAAAGAACAGTGCATTGCATCATCAAGAAGACCAATAAAAGTTAGTGAATAACACAGTTTTGATGAGAGGATAAACATGAAGACCATCAACCAAAACGTATAATGGTAATTAATGTTGTCTTTTTTATTTAGTTACTTACGTTGAGAGTCACACATCAGATGTGATATGGCCTGAAAAATAATTTATAAATGGGGGATATCATTTACCTTACAAGCTGATTTTGTATGATTGAGTTAGGCTCAACCCCCATTTCTAAGATGGTATCAAAGTCAATCCAAAATCTGTTGGGCCACCCGCTATCCGGCCTTTCAGGTCACGCTCCATTGGGTTGGTAGTGGTGCTCCTGCCTGTTCTCCCTATTCTGTTTTCTATCCTCTATGTTGGGGTAAGTCCCAAAAGGTAGAAATTGGGATCATTATGATCTGGCACACTGTCCTCTGAGTTATTTGGGAGGCTAGAAATGAGGTGATTTTTTTCTAATAAAACTCTGGATCCCTCTACGACCTTCTTTTTGACCAAGTTTTACTCGTGGAATTTGTTTATGGTTAAGAATAAGTTTAGCCACTGCTTTTTCTATGAGTGGTTCCAAGGGATAGGATTGGAGTAAGTGGTTGTGTGGTTTTATTGTTCTTACAAATGTGTGGATCTGTGTAGCTGTATTTTAAGAGTGACAGATTGTTTTGTTATAGATTTTATGCTCTGTTATGGTTGGTGTCTACCCAAATTCATATGTACAGAGGTTTTTTGTGTTCATTAAAAACACACCATGTGTGTGATATATTATTCTTTGCCATTTCAAAAAAAAAAAATAGTTGTCCAGTCCCGAGCATGAGGGGTGCGTTAAGAGTTCTAAATCGAATATAATAAAGAGTTTATAAGTAGGAGACATTTTTATCTTACAGGCCGATTTTGTAGGGTTGAGTTAATTAGGTCCAAGCTTATTGTTGATGTGTTACTAAATGTCCCTAAAAAAAATGTTTCTAAATGATTCCCAAATTAAGTTCACAATAGAAAAAAGACTATTTTTTGGTGGAGGTCCGACTAACTATAAAAGAAGTTTGACTTTGAATTGACTTGCAGTTCTCTAGGTCATTTGAGACATAAAAAATAGTTGTATTCTCTCTATTGGTACATCTCATTTCGCTTGATTTATTGATTTTTTTTTGTACAACTCGATTTATTGATCACCTCATATCTCTATATTGTAAGTGGTTTCTGGCAAAGAGTAATTACATGCCGACATGTTTTTCTTTAAAAGAAAAAGGGGGGTTGGGACTTAACTCTAACCACATTACCATATATTTGGTGTTAATTTGGAAAGGAATACAAGTTAATTAGATATATCTTTTGCAGGTTTTAAGAGCCCTTTTACCTAAATAAAATGGTTTATTCCAAATTATAATTTATACTTAAATCTGCTTTAGGTAGACATGATTAATAGCTTTTATAATGATCAATGGATCCGAGCAAGCAAGGATAACATTGCTATCATGACACCTGTGATTCACTGTGTTTAATTTATTGTTTTAATGAGAAGAATTAAGATAAGCATCGATCAAATAAAGTGGTTTTTATTATATAATAAAAAATAGCCAAAGATTTCCCAGAAGATCACACCCTTGTATATGTCGTCACTAGGGTTGACAAAGATGCTACCACCAGAAGACTTGAATATCGATTTATTTTTGAATGGATGAATATCAATTCATTTAACGTAGTAAAATGTTAATTATTCTTTAACATTTATAACACTAATCCCTACTAATTACAGAGATTTCAACGAATACGTAACAGTGCTATAAAGAATATTAAATAATATTATAACTAGAAATATATCTCTGTTTCATGCACTTTTTGAAGAATAAAAATATGCAATAGGTGTAAATACCCCCCTTTTTGAGTCATTGCCAACAAATGTCAAATAACTAACTAATTAGTGATTTTTTTTTGATAAGTAACTAATTAGTGACTTGTTTCACTAATACTGGTAACAAACCCACACACACACACACACACATATATATATATATATATTTGTCATTGGATACCTGGATCGCATCTAAGTTTTAATTTATAATACACAAAATTATTATTGACTCTTGAAAATAAAGTTTTGGATTTAAATCTTTTGTCGAAAAAATAATTCAAATTTAAATCTCACTACAATGCATGTGGAGTTTACTATCATATGTTGGAAGGAACACTCCTTTTAGTCTTATATTTAATTATATTTCTTTTTCCTAGGAAAAAATACGATAGTAGAAGAAACGTAATACTCCCTCTGTATTGGGGCGCCTCTTAAGAAAAATAATTAATATATAGTGAAAATTTTACAAAAACAAATTGTTATAATAAATTTAATATTCTTTTAAATTAAAATCTCATGTGGTAATCTGGCGCGGCATGCTATATAAGATAAGTGGGTGTCATGTCTTCAAGAGGTTTGACAAAATTTGGGAGGCGCATTTTTTTATAGAAATTAGGTAAATAAGAGACCAAAATCGTGAAAATAAAAGTTGAAGGACTAAAATCATGGATGAGTGATAATAGGAGACCAAAAGTGCATTTTAAACCTAGAAAATGTGAGTTAATTTCTTAAGTTTCTTCTCCAAATTGAGAAGAAGAGAAATAGGCCTATCTCACGTAGATTTAATCTCACTTTCTAACTTCTCTGATGCACCAAAATATTTAAAATGATGCATTTCTCTGCTCTTTTTCTCTCTCACATCCTTTTGCCCCTCTTTCTCATCAAGCATTCACAACATTATTGTATATCGTAAAATCGCACGATCATTGCTAGGGTGCGAAAGTGTCTTATGTATTTTTTTTTATTGATGAAAATTGTTTGAAACTCAAATGACTATACTGTCACCGCCCTTGTTAGTAGAAGTTCAAGGTCTTCCACACCCTTGTGGCTGAGGTAGTCACTTAATCAGTGTTTGTTCAACAAAACAAGAGAAAATGAATATAATTTGACTTCTAAGGCATTCATATTTGCTTTTTTTTAATCGAACTGACCGATTAGGCCAATCAGTCATGAGGATTTGGAAGATCGTGAACTTCTAATAACATGAGTGGCGCCAATTGCTTGGAGTTTCAAAGCTTTTAAATAACGATCTACCGTAAATCACTTGGAACACTTCCCGACCTAAAAGCCTCCAAAAAACAAACATAAGCTACACTTACCAAGTTTGAAATTGTTTATTAATTAAAAATATATATTCTTCTTAGTAATTTTGTTTGGAGAAACGTACTATTTTAAACATGTAGCTTTTGTTGGCGATTCATCCTACAGAATATATACTTGCATAAGAAGTGAGCCAAGTTTGACTTTGATACAAAAGTCCACCCCAAGCGTGTGTTAGGTATGAAGCAGCAGTAGTAATAAAGGGGCAGGGGAGTAGATGTTGATTGTGTCATCATAATTGACCTTCTGGATTTTTCTTCACTTTGAGAGTTGGTGATCGATGCTATATATGCCTATACATACACCTTCTTACTTAAAGCATGATTATATAATCATTGGAAAACTATTAATATCCCTTATTGAAACCAAAAGATCTTTAGATTAATCGGAGTCAACGGGGTGTTAAATTTGTGATTTTGGGTCAAGTTCTTTCAATGTGAGATGATAATTTGTCTTGCCAAAATAATCTATACCATCTTTTTTGTCATGGGGAAGTTATGAACATAAATAATTTAATGCCATCAAGTTCTATTACTTGTTGTATCTTGTTCTATCTAACACCCAACCTCCTCCACAAATTAACTCCCCCCCTCCTTCAAAATAACAATGCTGAGGTGGTAAGTCAATGCCACGGGGCAATGACATTAATGGTCAATTGCTATTGTAATTATTAAAATTTAGTATTGTTGTTATAGATGTTTCGATGCTGACAGGACAAGTCATTTGTGGCAAACTAATGTCGTGTGTCATGTGACGATAATGATATTGTCACATGTCGATACTCACATGGAAAGTCAATGACACGTGGCAGTCACGACATATGCACGTCAGCATTTTTGTAACTGAGGACTACAGGGAGGGACAAAAAGTCAGCGTCGTGTGTCAATACCACATGACAGAGGTGACGTGAAAAGCCTATAACATTGGCATACTAAATTTATGTGGCAATGACAACGCATGCAACATCATCATTTTTGAAACAGAGGATGAGGTATGGAGGGATGAAACCTCAATGCCACGTGTCAATGCCACATAGGCATCATTCACGTGGAAAGTCAATAACATGTGGCATAGTGATGACGTCTGCTAGGTCAACATATTTGTAATGGAGCGTGAGCAAAGGAAGACAAAAACTCAACGCTACACGTCGATGGCACACGAAAACAAAAAAATACTTGTCATTAGTTTTTATAAAACACAAAAGTCTCATATAGGAACAAAAAACCAAACATAAATCTTCACACTTTAAGAGGACAACCTCGAGTTTCCACGTCTAAAGGGTCGCTATCGTGAAAAAAAGTTAAACTACAAATCAATTGACAAATGCGGTTCCAAAAATAGAATTCGAACCCTCCAAATGGCGTTCAAAACTTCCATCAAGTAAAATCCAAATCATTTAGTAGTCGTGTGGAAGCGGACATGAAGCTCAGGGGAGGAAAAGCATAATAATTTTGGTCGAGGACAATGCATCCTAAAGAGTCCATCATGCATGTTTCCATTGGTTTATCAAAGTTAATTAGATGACGACTGAAGTTTGTACCGATTAAGATAGATACGGGCAAAGGCCACAACCAAATCAACACAAAGTTGATAGAATTCGAACCCTCCAAATGGCGTTCAAAACTTCCATCAAGTAAAATCTATGAACACCACCACCTATTTGTTTCAGATTTTTCCTCTAAACATTATTATGTTTGTCTCTCCTCCTCGATTGAGAGAAGTTAGTTAACTAACTAACGCATAGAAGCTCCTTCTTTCGTCGATTATTATGTTTTTTGGAATCATTTAGAGCTGTGTGGAAGGGGACATGAACCTCAAGGGGGAGGAAAAGCATAATAATTTTGGTTGAGGACAATGCATCCTAGAGAGTTGGGGAGGATGGAATTAGTAATAATATCATGCATGTTTCCATTGGTTGGTATCAAAGTTAATTAGATCACAGACTCGTGCCTCTCTAGTGAGTGAGAACCATGCAACCAGTGCAGTGATCTTAAACCCACCCCCATATATATACGATTTTTTTGCTCTCTTGCACAAAGCATGCATGCTTCGCCAAGCATATACCCCCCAAGTCCCAACTAATGCCTCCAAGAAAGAATTCCACTTCATCCCTCAAGCAGTTTGTAGCAACTCATAATATTATAGGTAGGCATGGCTTGTGAAACTAACTGCTTTTAACAAAACATCCTTCCCTCCCAGCCTTAGAGAGGCATTTATCTTCAGATGTCCAAATATATAAATTTCTATGTTAAATTCTAAAGAATTTCATATTGTTCCTTTTACCGTGTTATTGGTGGGCAGTACTTTACGAGTGATGCCAAGAATTTCATACTATTTAATAAACTAGTTTAAAATTAATATTTTTAAAATATAAATCACATTCATCCACAACATAGAAGAGTGACATCACATACTCAGATTTAATTATTTATAATGAAAACTTGAACTAAATGGGAGCTCTAGGATGAGTCATGGATCCACCATTAGATATATTATTAGTTTAATATCCTTAATGGATAGACTATGTCACTCTAGATAGATCCAATAAAAAATAGTACAATACGTCAAGGTAAAGAGAGACAAAGAAAAATATACATTTTATTTTTAAAGCCAATACATGATAGGGCATTATAGAACAACATATAAACCATAACCAAAAAAACTTGATTGTTTTCAGAATCTTCATCCAAAATCAAATTTGTAAACATTCACCCAAACATTTTCTAATTCATCCTCAGAAAAGACCAATATTTTCTATCTGTTCTGGGAAGAGAGAACTTCACTAAAGTTGTAAGCTCCACATTTTACAAAAGAAGCAGGTCAAATGCCAAAACACACGTCTTTAAGCATACAGATTCATATCATTGAGAATAATATCATATATCATATAATAAAGCAATTCAATTAAAATGTTCATCACAAATTGAATTTGTTCCATATAGGAAGCAAATTTCGTCATTATCCTCTTCATAATATGAAACATAAGAGACATGTTGGTTAATTTATACACACATCTATCTCTTCAGAAAGCATGGTTCCTCCTCAGCTGATGGTAAAACCATAATTATTGCTATACCATCACCCTTATCACGTATAAAAAAAACTGCAAAAACCACACAAAAGATATTAGAATTACCTTTATTAGTAAACAAAAAAATATTTCTATAGCCAATATTTGCAAGAAATCACTCACAATGTGACATACTGATATTCCACATGTAGCTTTTTTCAGAGCACCATGTTGCTACCAGGAGAAAAACCATGCTACAGTGCACTTAACTGCTACAGTGCACTTAACCTTTAAAGGCAAATAATATAAAAGACTTTTTAGACTAACCAAGGCATGATATTACAATACAAGCTTGAATCTTCCTTTAAATGTTTTTTTTTCCTTTTAAAGCTAAGCTTGTCGGTGCCTTGAACACGAAGAAGGACGCTTCGCCTTATTTCCCTTCTTTTACCAATTATAGGCGCTTCGCCTTATTTCCCTTCTTTTACCAATTATAGGCTAGGCTACATACAATGTAAGAAGGGCCGGTTGATTGTTTCAAGATCAATTGACTATTTTACATTCATTGAAGCAGCCATATTCCTCAGCTTCTTTGAAATTTCTGAAAATGATGGTCTTTCGACAGGTTCGGAAGCCCAACAACTTTCCATTAGAGACTTCCACTCAGGATCACACCATGTCGGGATTTGGGGACGTAAAGTGCTGTTCACAATTCCTCCTACAACGAGTACAATAGTAAATATCGATATATAGAAGCAGTCCCTACCACAGTCGAATAATTTCTCCCACAACTAAACTATAAAACTCAAATACAGAAGCAGACGATTGGCTACTTCCTCACAATATACTACCTCCGGTCCACAATATAAGAGACAATGCAATTTTTTGTTCATTAAACAACTGATGTATCCGGTCTACATTTAATGAAGCAAAAACAGCATTGTCTCTTATATTGTGGACCGGAGTTAGTATAACAGAAGAGAGCACTGATACTTTTATAGGTGCATCTTTAACAAGAATATGAGAAAGATTCACTGTGACCTGAAAAGGGAAGAGTGTATCATGCAACAAAACAAACTGCTATGTGCATTTTTGTTTGTTACTTGGTTCTCACCTATTATTGAAGCACAATGCATATCAGAATAGGGTTCATCCCCTGTGAGTAATTCCCACATGACTATCCCAAACGAGTAAACATCAATCTACAGCACAAGCAAGTGTAGAAGTAAGGAGATCACCAGAAAAGATAAAAGTGGTAGTGTTAATGCAAACTCAAACAGCTATGCCAAGAATACCTTCTCTGACACCATGTTGCTTTTCCCACTAAGAAGTTCAGGTGCCATCCACGGCAAAGTTCCTCGTACCCCACCAGACACTAGAGTGTGCTGTTTAACCTTTGATAGACCCAAATCACCAATCTGAAAAATCACACAAAACATTGTTTCAATCTCTACTAGCAGGTTTCTCTGTCTACCAGCTATGAAGCACATACACAGACACGAACATTGAACACAACACTAACACGTAGACACCGATAGTTTGAAAAATAGGCGTAACTGAAGTATCCGTGACGGTGTCCGACAAGACAGGACACGTGTCAGACATCGGACACATCTTCAACCTGAAGTGTCTGTGCTACAGAGTATACCAGTCTGTTTCAGACAAATTGTGCATTATTTTATCGTAATGCTTAAGAATACCTTGCAGACCGGCCGTTGTGGATCTCTCATATTGACCAACAGATTCTCACATTTCAAATCAAAGTGCACAATGTTCTTTCCATGCAAATACTCCATCCCAAATGCAGCATCCATCGCTATAATGAGCCTCTTACGACGATCTATCGTTCTGTTAAATTCCTCAGAACAAACAGCATAAACAATACGTCACCAGTCCACGAAAAATTTTAGATAGGAAGGCGCATACTCCAGTGCTCAAAAATATTGTAAAACATTGATGAAGTATAAACCCATGCATGAATGGCATTACCTGTCCTTCTTATGCAAAAACTGTTTCAAAGATCCATTAACCATGAATTCCGTCACTGTTGCTAACGAACCATCAGGGCCATCACGAACAATACCATAGAAGGAGACAACATTTGGATGATGCAATGAGCTCAGCATCAATGCCTCCTTCCAGAAATCTGCAATCTGGATAACCACAATGGAATCACTACAAAGTTCGTGCTCTAATAAATATTTCAATCAACAGTTAAATAAAAGGAAAAATTATCAGGTACTAATATTACCAATCTTGCTCTTTCAGATGGTCTTCCAGTAAAACAACTGGCTTTTATTCTCTTAATGGCAACATCAGAACCTTTCCATTTCCCATGAAAAACAGCCCCATAAGTTCCAGAACCTAGCTCACGAATCTCCTCCAGATCATCATTTTTAATAGTCTGAAAAGTTGTTATCAGTCTATCATCAAACCAGAGGAATGTGGAAAAGAAAAGCCATAAAATAAAAGACCTCAAACAAAATGTGATATGAAAATAATGGATTTGAGTAAGATTATATGAAAACCTGCAATCCCCTAGCAATTGCTTCTGCCTCCGCCTTTGTAGGCTCAATTTTAGAGATATCTACATGGTCGTTTTCACCGTCCACTTCTAAATCGCAATGAGCGTTCTACACAGAAAAATAAACACATCATATATAAGGCAATGTCGCACAACACACCTCTCAGAAAAAGAAAAAAAACACTTTTCTTTTTGAAATACGAAAACAAAATAACTTCATCGGCAGTTCCTCACCAGTGGTTCGACTTCATTTGCTGTTTCTTCTTTGGTATTTGACTCATGGCTGTGAGAATCGGCATGCTCTTCAGCTGTAGGTTTCACCACATCTTGACTTTCTAATGCGGCCTTTTTAACAGAAGCAATCAACTCAGGCAAGAAATCGAACTGATTAACTAAACGCTTAGAATCTTCGGGAGCAGAATGGCCCTTATCAGCCAGTTTCTCGACATGCCCACTCTTAGCTACAGGGTCTGAATTTGTATGATTAGGCTCAACAGAAGCATCAGCCTTGAATCCATTCTCCACAATTTTATTTTGATCTGAAAAAGATATACTCTGCACATTACAGTTTTCAACCTTGTCCCCTTTATTAACTATATTAATAGATGAGTTTGGCAGCTGCACAGATTCTAAGTAGGCACCGGCGATTATGTCCTGTGGATTCAACTTCAGAGCATCTGGATAAGGAATCAACCCATCATGTCCTGAAATTTTCTGTGAGGAATCAACCTGCTGAGGTGGAGTACCCGGTCCAATGAAAAATCTTGGACTGCCCTCTCGCCTGATTGATCCAGACTTTATCAAACCATCCACCTGCTGAGGTGGAGTACTAGTTGCCTCATAAGGTGATCCATTAAGAACTGGTGTGGGAGCGTTTCTCCAGAAAGCGCAACCAGGTGCATGTCCATGAGCCACAGCATAATTATTATCTACTCCATAAGGAGAAGGTACGTTTCCATACCGCCTTTCCTCCAATGGAGGAATCCGTAGATGCGGTATAGCAGCAATGGTTTGGTCAGAGAATAGTTCAGCCTCCAGTTCAGGTCCAGGTAGTTGATGCACATAGTTGGAAGGCAGAGTATGTCCATCACTTGCACTACCATGTCGAGGAGAGAAATTCATAACAGGAACATCAGCAACATAATGATCACTCATTCTTCCTGATCCAGAGAAATGTCGTCTTGATTCCTCACCCGTAGATGTCTGACGCTGCAAACCCCATCCTCTCCCGAGATTCTGAGCTTCATTATAAACAGACCTATGATCATTACTAGGCTCATTTGGATACATTGCAGGCTGTTGTAACTTGGCATCAGCAATCACCGTGAAAGTATCCCTATTTGAGGTGCAATCTGCACATTGATTAGCAACAGGTGGAAGTATATTAGGATGCTCCAAATGTGGTTGAGCTCTTTGTAAACTCATGCGGCATTGCTCACATATACTATTCCCATCAAGAGCATGGTGACCATGAAGAAAGTTGCCTGGAAAACCCGACTCGGGAAAGGGCATACGGTACCTCGTGCCAGAAGGCGAAGATGGAAACTCAGCCAATGTTCTAGAGTCATGATGACCATGATGCCTAGGAGAGTAATACGCAGGATTCCAAGGAGCATCCATTTCGTTATACCTTTGTCCCATAGGTTGCTGGTGCTGAATCGGAATATGATGCAAACCGTATTGTGACATAGATAGTTCCCCACTTCTCTGGCTATGAATTCCATTCTCCATACTAATTGCTGGATTAAATAACTGATCCCCCACATGGATATCATCAATGAAAGGAAATTCCATTTGTTGAAACCTCCTACAATCAGAAGCATCATTTAAACTATTCAATGCATCAACATACCTCCTCTCAGAATCATCCCCATCAATGAAATGTGAACCATCTTGCTCAGATTGAGAAAACAAGAAAATCCTAAGCCTAGTGAATCCATCACCAGAACCCAACTTATCATACTCTTCCATCATGTTAACAACATCATCATCATTAACAACAGAAACAAGTGCATCAAGATCTTCATCAGGTTGCTGATATTTCAAAACAGCAACACTTTCATACAATTCCCTCATTTTCCCCATCAACTCCTCATAGCTAATATCTCTTAAAACACTCACAATTCTTGTCTCTCCACCAACATAACGCAGTTTCCCATCTTGAGGACGTGGCATTATGCTACCTAAAAAGCTACACAGGAATTTAACACGCCGGCCATCGTCGTTTGAACCGGAACCCGAACCGGTAGTGGCCGGCGATCTAATAGCTGTAGGACTATCCATCAAAAAGTGTTGTTGTCTATGATCAATTACACACTCAGACTCGCTCAAACATTGAAACCCTTTATTACACATGAGAACCACTCACATCATATACAACTTTTTCAAAGTTTCACAACCTCCAACAGAAACCACAACCGTTACTACTAGGTGTGAAGTTTACGATTTCAAATCGAATTACGTTGAATATTAAAAAATATAATTTAAATAAGAATTAATCACGTTTCCGAGAATAATAATTAATAGAAACATAAAGAATAATAAAAAGCCACCCAGTATACACAGATCCAAGTTTAGAGGAATCCACTAGCAAATAGCAATACCTGAGATGGCTATATAGAGATATCAAAATTCGAAATTTCGTAGTGGAAAAATTACCCAATGAGAAAATATTTGATGGGTTGGCTGAAACATAGAGAAAGACAGTATTGGTTCTTCTTTGTTGAGATTGTGGAAGTAGGTATTGTTGTGAATCGTGAGCTGAAGCGTGGAAAGGGAGAATTGAGAGAGAGTTTGAATAAGGAAGAAGGAAATGAAGAGGAGGACGAAGAAGTGGAATGGAGGAGGGAAAGTTGGAAGGGAAGAGAAAGAGAGAGTGGGGGTTGTGGTTCGATGGATGGATGGTTCTGCGAATTGATGCGATGCCTGGTTGCCATGTAGAGTAACACGTGGCACTTTCTAGTAACGCTATTTCTTCGCATATTATTTATCTTCCTCGTATATGCCCTTCACTTTAACGCTCCTTTCACTCACGTGTTCTCACATCACCGCCATACTTTCAATTTTTATTTTTATGAAAGGGGTCCTTTTTTAATTCAAAATGTTAGTTAGCCAAAAATTTCAGCCAAAAATAGATAAAAACTAACTTACAATATGAATTAATCAAGTTTTTTAGATCATTAACCAACCTGTTTTTTCATAATTTTCGAGGCATTGATTAAAAACTTGGTTAATGACCTAAAAAACTTGGTTAATTAATATTGTAAGTTAATTTTTATCTATTTTTGTCTAATTTTTTTTGTCCAAATAACATTGTTGTTTTTAATTAACCCCACTCACTCATTCCAGATAAATTGTGTTGAGTTGAGTAATTAGATACGTTCGTGATTTGATTTGATGAGGTTGGTGATTGGTTAATTAATTAAGGATTTACTAAGCTAAATTGTGATTTTAATTACTTTTGATTGAATGAAACTATTTAAGTCATCAACATCTTCAACATAATTGTAAGATTTATTAGTAGAATCAATTATCGGCGAGGATCCTCTCCATTTCTCAATTATCGAATGGAAGCTTTGGAGTCTAAATAATAAAAAAGAGAAAATAAATGCTACATTAAGTATAGGTTGTCCGCATGAAATCAATGTCTAAAGTGCTCTTTCCCAATTTAGGCTTCTCATTTCTTCTACCGGTTAAATGTAGTGGAGGTTGATTGAATCAATATAGGAGTATATGTATTAGCCTTATGGCTATAGAATACACATAAAAGCACGCATTTTCCTTGATATAGTGGTTCCCTTATGTTTATTTTTATGTGTCACAAGGTCATACCTAGGCACCAAACAATATTATTGTCACGGTGTAGCTATCCTATATTGTTGGGACTTCTATCCCTGTCGAGTACTATTTGTGTTTGATAGAAGTTTTCTCTTTCAGTATCATTAATGAAAAAATGTAAGATTATCCTTACTTAAGGTCGTTCATGAATCTGTTTCTCCCATGAAAAATTAAATGATTAAAAAGGACAAATTGAATAATACAATTATTTTCTTGGATGCATAATTGCATAAATAATTAGAGTCAACTAATTAATATTTTTAGTTATCATTAATTTATTTGAATATTTTTCTTATATTTGATTCTCGAGTACTACCATCCCTGCTGCACTAGTAGGGATAAAAATGTTACTACCATAAAAAGACAAGCTAGCAGCTGCCTTTTTCTTTTTGGACAGGGCCTTCTACTTTTTGGGAGGGGGAGTTGACCTCTACATAAAGAATGCTTGCTTCATGATTGATTTTCCTTCTACTTTTCCTTGTGTCTTCCAATTCTTTAAACAAAATAATTTAAATATACACTTATAGTTATTTCTGTAAAAAAAAATAGTTAATTATATTTATTTTTGAAAATCTCATTTAAAGATGAAACTTCATTACTTAAATTACCTCTCTCATCTCATTTAGTTGCCTAAAAAAATCTCTAATGTTCAGCAGTAAATGGAAAGGTATTTTTGTATACCATCATAAATCATAAATATGAGAAGAAGAAAAGTTAATTTTTACTTATATTTTGTTACCATTTAGAGAGGCCCCAATTTTTACTTATACTTTGTTATAAACCAATCACCGAAAGCTTAGCCTTTAGAATCGACATTCACCAAACTAGCAATATTCAGGCAACATGACAACATCCTTTCATCCAAGACAAGGATATTTACAGGCTTCGTAAAGAGCATCTAATTGCAATTGAGAGTTAGAGTCCCACTGTCCAACATTTTAGTACATGTTTGGATTGGCGGAGGAAGGCTACAAACGCACGTCTACTATGTAAGAAGGGCTTCTTTTATGTTTGGATGATTTTCAATAGGGTTTCAAACGTGCGGCAACTTCAACAAAACCACGGCAAGTCTGAAGCTTCAAATTGTAGCTTCCACGTCAAATCTGAAGCGCTTCCTTTTTGTGTCTAAGGTAATTTCTCTGTTTTGCCCTTCTTTGTTTAGCTCCATTACCAACATCTCATCTCTGATTCTTCATATGTATCTCTAGAATTTGAAGAGTTGAGTCCATAGTATTTCTGTAAAATACTCATAGCTGGAGAAATCTTCTGTAAAATACTCGATTCTGCGATTGATTGTTGGTTAATCTTTCATCCTTTCCTTCAATTCCATTTGCTTCCTGTGTTTTTTTTTATGTTTCAGACATATCTCTTATATTATCCTATTTCTCAATCACGAGGTAAGGGATGATGGAAGCTTAGGCCTCTGGAGCTAAAACTTGAATTAGGCCTAAACACTAAAACCTTCATCCATAGACAATTGTCAATCAGTGTCCAATTTTTTTTGGGTTTTGCTTTTCCCACTCTCCCTCTTACTCTTTCACACCCCTTAACAAATTTTATTCCAAAAATAACCTCACGTGAAACACTGTGAGAACGTGTTAAACGACGGTTCGAACGACCTTGTTCGAATGACCTCGTTCGAACAGGCAAAATTACGCATAAGAGGGTGTGAAGTCAAAATTGAACACTCGAACGATGTCGTTCGAACATGTTCGAACAAGGTCATGCGAACAGGTGAAAAACGCCCAAGAGAATGTGAAGTCAAAATTTAACACACTCGAACGATGTCATTCAAACTAGTTCGAAGACTCATGTTCGAACACGTGAAAATTATTGAAAAAAAAAGACGCTTTAGCCGGTCTTTTGGTCATTTTACACCCTTATGGGGTGTGTTTGGAGTAGGAGGGGACGTGGGAAAAGCAAAGGCCTTTTTTTTCGATCGCTGCACATTTTTTGGTTTCATTATTAATAATAATAATAATAATAATGTTAAATTAGAACTTTTGTAGTTTATTAGATATTTTATATGTTTATTTTGTATTTTTATTATCTATTTTATCAAATTTTAAATTTAACTTTAAGTTGATACCCATTATAGTAATTTTACAGCTAAAAACACTTTTGATCTAATCAATCCAAACAACAATGATTGGTGAAAATCACTATTCGGTAAATGTATCCAAACAAAAATCATGTTACATTCAACTCAATTTTAACTAAAATCAATTCTGCAAAATCAATTCTATCAAAATCAATTCTCGCCACCGCATGACCAAACACACACTTACAATGCTATGCCAAGGCTTGAGCCATCATGGAACGATTGGAGAGCTGCTGTTCATAAAGGCCACGGAATATCTTGTATTTAGCATCATGGTACTTTTTGACTTTTGGGTCATTGGATGGCTGAACAACCTATCAAAATGAATGCACCTTATTAGCCGTTCAGGGAAAACTTTCCTGGCAGAGATTTAACTTGTAGAGACACCAATGAGTGGAAAGCAATAGATGCCAGATGGATGAGCATTTTTTTGTACGTGATTTTCAATAAAATCGAATGTAAGAATGACTTTATTAGTTTGAAGTCGGGTGATTTATTCTGGGAGTTTTTATTCTAAAAGCAAGTGTGGCCCAAAACTTGGTGGAAAATTTTCAGCATAACGCCAAAACTAATATTCATCACTTCTAGTTAAACAGGCATTTGGAAACAAAATCAAGTTTATCTGAAAGTAATCAAACCAAACAACTACAATTTTAGTAAAATAATAACAAATTATGACGATTTTCACCATCAAATGAAACAGACACTTGGTTTGCAGGCAAATGAATTTTAATAGCCAGGGAGTTATCTATTCATCTATGTACAGTTAATAAGCTAATATGCGTGCAATATGATCAACGCAGCCTCTCAGACCTCACTATCTGATGGGCTGGCACCTTTGCAAGGCTACGGAGGATAAGTAACAAATCATATCTGTTTTATTAACTACTAGTAACTAGCTAGCTTCACATCTCAAACTATTTAATGGCATGCTTCAAAAAACAATGCAGCATGGCACCCCTCCGGCCTTAAATATTAGCAAAATAGCCTATAGATTTGCTTGTATATAGGGACCCCTCCGGTCCAAATACATAAAAAAAAAAATTGCTTATATTTAAGGCCGGAGTAGTAATAGTTTCACAAAGGAATTTGACCTGGAGATATTGAACGTGCAGAGTCTGTAACAATTGGTCATTTCTTAACTACTTTTCATAACCCCCCGGAGGTATATGATAAATTTAAACTGAACTATGTTATTTATGCTGATTTCACTACATATGTCAGATCCTAATAGTTCCAACTCTCAATTTACTGCAAATGTTGATGACATAGCATTAAGCTACCATCCCTACTTGTAACTTCATTGAAGTTGGCTCTAATTTCTAATCTGAATTTTATTTTTATAAGAAAATATTTCAAGACAGAAAGAAATGCGTCCACACCTGACCAGGTGCATTCAGGGCTTTCATGGCCTCCCTAAGGCTATTGTATTTCCGTGTAGCAACAGCACCTAGAATGGCAGCACCCAAGAGCACAGATTCACTTTCCCTTGGAAGAATTATAGGGCAGCCTGGGAAATTTATAAACATGGTTCAGTATTTTCAAAAAGCTAAAAACACTACTAAGAAGCAGCACATACACACACACATGGGAACGGTTCATTTGACCATCAATGCTATTCCTCATCATTTGGATGGATAGGAAGTTACAGTCATTTCTATTGATGAATTAAAACAAATTAGTATGAGATGGAATCCAGATCATGGAGCAATTTCATCCTAGTTTATGCAGGGGACCATAAGTGGCCAAATACTTGTGCAAACTATAAAGTCTGAAATACCAGGAAGGTGTTCAAAATTCAAACTGTGTAGACCAACCAAAGTTTGTTCAGATTCTTCAAGATTTGAGCATACAAGTATGAATATATATATATATATATATATATATATATATATATATATATATATATATATATATATATATATATACACATGATATTATAATTACATTTTACATATATTACATATTAGGTTGAAGTTCTTGGACTCATCTCGTTTTTCTACTGTTGGATATGTGCATTTTTTTTGTTGCTATTTTAATTCAGTTATCATCGGACAATATAATAATTTGGATACACTGCTGATATTTTATTTTTTTTATTGACTTGAAACACGAACCCATTGTATGGAAGCAAATCCCAGACCCTTGAACTGTGAATTGGTTTGTAAAATACATAGAAATGAAGTATGATTTGTCTCTAGGTTGACTATCAAACCAAACCAAACTAGACAGAACTGACATTCTAACCAACCCTAGACACTAGCATAATTTTGTTAATATTTCAAACTGGACCAAACCTCATGCCATTCTATACATGGAAAGGTCCGCATAGTATATGTAAACACAGATTATAGTAGTGTGCATGCATATATATTTGCTCGCTGGCCCCACCCCTTCCTCAATACATACCAATAATATCAGCATGTTCCTGAATGAAGATAGGGTTCTTTGATAGGCCACCGCATGCAAGTAGTGAGTTGATCTGTGAGCAAAGAGCCAAAGACAGAAAAATTAGGATGATCAAAGCCATCACTCTGCATTAACAACCAAGAATAATGACTTGGCAACATAACAGGGCTATACAACAGTTATACAAGTAACTTTGGGGGCTCCAATAGGCATATCCTCACCATAAAGAATGAATTATGCTACAAAACAACTTCATACCAAGGTACGTCTAAGTGGGTGTGGGTGTAAACGTGAAATGGATCTAGCCAACCCAAAGAACTAGTAATAACCTCAAATATGTGTCAGGGCATTGTGCATCCTTACTTTGTGACCATGGGCATTGCAATGCTCTACAATGTGACGTGTACCATATGCAATGCCCTGTACAGTTGCCAGGTATAGAAGAGCCAACTGTTTGTCACTTGCGTCCAGTGTCAAACCATGGATGACTCCTTTTGCTTTTGGGTCTGCAATTGGAGACCTGGGCCATCATTTATATATATAAGCCTATTATTCAGGAGCCACTAAGAAATATAACAAAGAGGAAGGATGCTGGTCACCGAATACCTGTTCCCATGGAAGTCAGGAAGAACGTGTAAATCTTCAGTCAGGGCAGCTATAAAGGATTGGTTCTGCTCAATCATCGTTATTTCCAAGAGCTTATTCAGAAGCTCAAAGACTGAAACCTCTGAAATATTGAAGCATGGAAAATTAACCTTGTTAAAAAATTAGTTAAGAATAAATTATACTTTATAATATAAACATTTAGAATATCCTAATTTGTTTTCAAAACCCTACTTTGGGAAGCAGCTTGATTTGCAAGGCGTGTAGAAGCAGCATGGTTTTCAATTATATGATCCAATAATGCCCCAGTAGCACTCTGCCCGCCTTCAGTCAGCCAGTATTCTGGTACCATCGCTGAAAGTTTAGATAAAGAAAAATGCATTACACAACTGCAGATGCAAGAGAAGCAATGATGAATACTTCGATTAATATTAAATAACATAGAAAGACTGAAATTGAACAGCTCATCCTTGAGATGATCTTGTCAAATGTAAACTGTTTCAGTTGCCTCCTACTTTTTATGCCAATATCAATTTTCGATAAAGAATCAGTAAAATAAGTAGCCATGCAAATATGTTTATAAAGATACATACATGATGACATTAATGAGAATACAGTCACAAAATTACAAAAATAAATAAATAAATTCAGCCCAAATGGATACCTTTGAGAAACAAGATCCAACAAAAGCAATATATATTCGTGACTTTTCAACCGCAACCAAGTAAATTACAATTATTATCAAAGAGGAAAATCCTACTTCTCAATTGAAACTGCAATGTTCAACCATCTTGGTATTAACATCTAAACTGTGTGGTAGCCAGCCCAATAAATAATCCACAGGCCACAATAACTTCAAATGTATCTTAAGAAAAAGGTATGATGTCGTCCAGAATTTAGATTTAATTGACATAACAGAGAAAATCGTAGTCTACCTGACCAAAACGGTCCCCAAACCCCGGGAATGAACAATTTGCTCCGGGAAACAGCCATATGACATGTAGACGTACCACAAACTAACACCATACGGTTGCAAATTGCTTCGTTGTCATGCTCTGAGGACATGTAAGTTCTTTTAGCTAAGAAAATGCTGTTATTTTATTTGAATCTGAATCTGAATCTGATCTGAATGATATACAATCACAAGTATAAGATAGGTCATGACTACCTTTAGCCTCTGATGGGGGCACACTTTCAATTACCCCCACACCACCAGCATGAGCATCAATTAGTGATGTCCCAACAGGAATTCCTGGCACAAGACCCAGTTCCTGAAATTTTCAACCCATCATAGTATTAAATATCAGCCACAACACAGTGTTTGTCACATCAAAAGTGAACCAATCCTTGTACAAGGAAAAAAGTGTTCATTTGCAACCAAGCAATGCATGTTTGCTTTTTTAATAAACCTCAAGGAAGCACCAGCTCAAACTTCAAAATCATGTATAATCTTCAGTACAAAATTTCTTGCCTTTGCTGCAGTAGGAGTAAGGCCGGAACCCAAAGGATGGCCCGGGAAAGCAACACTTCGTCCTGTTATTATGATTCACTATCAAGATAAGCAGTGGGAACACTGGGAAGACAGAAATAGCAAAGAAAGGCCCAAACAGGATATTCCTAAGCTTACCCTAAGTTTTCATCAGATCAACTGCTCAAGCATGAAAAAACAATATTTCAAGGAATAAGTATAATTCCCAAAGTTGAAACAAAATCATAAATAATCACTTGCTCCAGAGCATTTGTTTCTTCACATTGAATTTTCAAAGGGAGTACAGAATTCATCATTATAGCTAGTTTGCAGCTGCACCAAAATACTCCACTAGATTATTTACCTAAACTTAAAAAATTGCTAGACAAGTGACAAAAACTTGATATAATCTCGTCAAACAGGTTGATTTGCACACACTGTCTATCCCATATTTAAAATTGTAAATTGAGAAATTCATTTGTAGGTAGGGAATACAAGATATATACTATATAGCATTTACTCATTTTCCAATTAAGTCCAAGACGAGTCATCAATAAGGAAGATGCATGGGGAGAGGGAGGGCATTCAGATTTGTAAACATTGAGTGAAAAGAGCAGCGACTCTGTAATAGTAGGGGGGAAAACACTTGGAGGAGATTCTTCTCTCCTATTCTTTCTCATTCTTTCAATAAAATTGTTCTTTTCAATTCAATTTCTTTAGTTCCTTATCTGTGTTTCAAGTCCAAAAGCCGCTTCCATGCAGGGGCATATTAACGATGTAATATAAAACCATTCAAGTTCCATCACCCACAATTATTATACTTTTGATATAGTTAATTCTTCACAAGGCGTGCTAATTAAGATGAATACCTATCTTAGCATGATGTCCTTCGACAAGATCGCCCAAACCAATTTCCTCCCAAAATTCATCATCCCACCCACAAGCCTCCATATCTCGGGAATCTTTTTCATTGATATGTTGCATGTGAGCATGACCAAGATATGTCCATTTACAAACCGTGGTGCACAGACTGCGAGTATCATCTCCAGTTGCCCTAAAAAACAGCCAGAAATTAATTCAAGTACCGCAAGACTCAAACACCAAACTGATAATGGACATCAAGAAGACTTGAGCAACATAGAGTACCTGTATGACAACCAGTCACTCAAGTCCATCCACCTTAAAACCATTGACCAAGTTTCTTGCAAATTTTCTTTAACCCATAGAAGCTGGAAAGTTAGAATGCATCAATAAAAAAATTGATAAAACCATAATTGAATCAATAATAAGAGTTACATACTAAAAATTATATATATTAAAAGTGCAATAGGTTATATGAACTAAACATATTAAGCAGAACCAACCTAAGCTTCAAAGGTAACTCCTAGCAAAAATCATTTTCAGATAGACGGGTTTATCTAACCACTATACTCCAAAGTCCAAAAAGAATATAATGATACAAAAAACAGGAGCAAGAAAACAAAATGCTTAAAGCGCGAAAAAACTTTTTGTGAAAGAATAATCAGTCAATAGATAGTCCTACAGGCTACAACTCCTTCAACCGAGTCTCACTAGTCACCTACTTACATTAACCCTGATGTTCTAAACTTTATCCAATTCAGATTACAATTATCCCATTTGCAGATGTAGTAAATAGTAATAGTAATTATCACTTCCGGTGATCATTGATCATTGCATCAACAGTTGTACATATTGTGACCAGCGGTGGAAGAAGGGGACTAATCCCAATAATACCTTTGGTGGCTGCATTTCAGGTGAAACAGCTCCACCACAATACTCCAATACAGGTGATTTACGTGAATTGATTCTTCCGGCTTGTTCTACAGCTCTATGATCCATCCATACGATCACGTTTCTTCTTGAATCACCACTCCAAGAAATCGAAACAGGTGAGCTGTCAGAATCCACCGCAACTAATTCATAAACAATCAGTGACAGTTACTAAGTAAAAATTAAATCTTCCATGTTGTGGAGCAAAAAACATCAATTTTAAAAATTTGCATACCAAGTGAACAAGTAGCTGCAAATCCCAGACTGTTCACTTCTGCAGGAGCAACTTTTGCATTAGAGCATGCCGCTTTGACAGCTGCACAAACTGCAAGCCATATATCCGTAGAGGATTGCTGTTCAGAACAAAAGGATGAATCTACATTACAAAAGCACGCATATCCGACTGAGCAGGAATTAAGTAGAAATTCATAACCATCCCCCGATTCCCTTCCCCATTTAGAAAATCAACATAATATAGTCAAGAAGTTATTCGAATTGAAGCAGAAACATGAGTCAGATTGGTTCCGCCATTCGACCCTAGCCATTCCAGAAGCTATAGTGCAGTATATAAACACCGATCCGTTCCACTCACCCCACTTGACAAATATCATAGACTAACTTCATTTGCCAATACTTGGTAATAATAAATGAAACCTAACCACTTTCCCTTTGATTGCCCACTAAACATGGTATGGAATTCCTACCCTAGTTACAAGGTGAACACGGCATGTTACATTTTGCATGGCTTTAATTGATTGTTGTATCACAAGCTTCGGGTAGTCATTAGATTTACTGAAAGTCCATTTACACAAGTTACCTCAACACAGGCACCATCTTTCCATATCTGTATTGGGCTGCTAGATGAACCAAGAAGCTTCCCTTTTTCATCAAACAGGCCTGCATCGATATTAAAGTTAAACGGACCGGATCATCATTTATAACAGTACGTCACGTGTAACAATGCCTTAAAAGTTTATTAGTATATCTTAATGTTGTTAAATGGCGGCGCCAATCCATGGGGGATTTTTTGCCAACTGCCATAGGCAATTTGTGAAAGGAGACCCACCATGGCAGCGCCATAGACTGCAATAACGTGTTTATGTGCAGAATTTTGGCCTTCCACCATATTCTGCCATTCACCATTGATAACACTAGTATATTTTGCTGTCTGCGGCAGCAATACAACACTACATAAACACTAAACAAGAAGAATTCAGTAAAAGCTATCACATCTATTCAAGTTAGGGTTCGTAAATGTGTAAAAATTGTATCAATTTTGTTGTAAAACAATCAGGAAACATGATACAAGAGTTTATAAAAGAAACAAACATGGTGTAACTCTCCCATTTGAAGGCCTACAATACAATACAGGAGCGAAAGAAGAAAAAAACATAGAACCTAGAGTAGACCAACCGATCAGAAAGCCACACATTTGAGAATGCAAGTCATCAAGCATCCATTCAAATTCAAATCAAATACATTACAATTCATAATCCATTTCAACGAACAATAATAAAATGATGAAAAAGGAAGATGTGAGTGGTAGAAGTGGACCAGCGCGAGCACTGCCGGTGCCAACGTCGACGCCGAGGAAGATGGAGCGAGAACTAGAAAGCACGGCGGGAGAGGCCATCGATTGGCGGTCTATCGGATCAAATTCTTCCTCTGCCTGATATTCTCAATCTATCTTCTTCTCTTTTTCTCTATTTATCTTTCTTCTGATTTGCTTTATCTATCTGATATTTTCCAATTTCGATTGTTATCATTCATTCACGTCCTATCTTGTTCGATAGTGAGAAGCAGGTGGTAGAGAAGCAAACGTTTCTTGGTCTTGTTTTCGTTCTTTTCACCCCTCTTTTCTTCTTTTTGATTTAGAAAAAATAATAACACATCCTATTTTATTACGGGTGACGTACCGTTATAAATGATGATCCGGTCCGTTTAACCTTAGATAAAATGTTATCGGTAGTCCAAATAGTTGGTTGAGATTGTATCGATCAATATAAAATCTCAATTACTCATAACATTTTATGTTGTTATATCTTCCTCTAAGTTTCTTGAGGCCTTAAAGTATCATGCAAGTATTGAAAATCAATTTTCCAACTTGCTAGAGTGTGACATGCAATAGAAACCCTAAGACTTTAAGTGGGATATGAGAAATTTTAGAATTTGTGTCGTTTGGAAATTGTGGATTTTCAACCGCTGGGAAGATGATGATGGAATAAGAGTGAATCTTAGTTAGTTTAGTGATGAGAATGAAATCGACATGAAAAATTTTCCATTGTGTTTCTCTTTCTACTCTCACTCAACTCCCTCTCTCTTTTTCCCTCTCACTTTCGAGCTCTCCCTCTCTAAAATGAGCTAAGAGGTTTTAAATAACAAAAAATGTGTTCTAAAAACTGTAGTGGGTATGTCTATGGGTTGGTTCACGTCAAGTGTACTTTTGTGGGTTAATTAATGAAGGGTAGATTGGTAAATGTTTCATTCTAGAGCTTATTTGAAACTAATGGGAACAAGAATTCAGTTTCTCCCATCCTTCTACTCTTAATCTAAACACTTTCATGACAATACCCCACTCAACAATGCACACAATGTTTTTAAATCACATAGTTTAATAAAAATTAAACCATATCCAGGTTTCCTACTCATCATCAAACAGTCAAGGTAATTAAAATTACTGTGAATGTTACACTTTGACTCTTCTTCTCAATGACAAATCAATTAGGAAAGCTCATGATCTGTGCATGTTGGGAAAGTGGGTCCAAAACTTACGGTAGTCTATTGTTCCCGTTTTCACTATATTTGTAGATTTAACACCAAATTTTTGAACATCATAGTTACAACAATCCAAACTAACTAAAGATAAAATTGCTAGTATCACTCAACATACACTATCCATCTGTTTCCTTTACACTTTTCTTCTTGAAACTCAATGATTCGCTCACTATTAAAACGTGGTTGCCCAAATTTTAAATCATGATTTTCTATAAACAGTGTACTAACAAGTTCCATAGCCTTTATCCATAAACGTGGTTCCCTTCCACCATAGACGTGGACTCTAACAGTGCTTGTGTGATTGCATCACGATTTTCCATCTCCCTTTCTCTCTTTGGCAATAGCACCACTACTCTTTCGAAAATGTAGGGAAAGACTTCCATTTCCCTTGCTTCCACCATAGATCCTCCTAAAAGCACCAACGCCCCTCCCCTCTCAATTAAATCTTTCCGACCATGGAGGCAACTCTAAGATAATACCAATTAGGATCTTATGGATCCAGATGTAGTGAGACCAGATCTAATCAATGGTATCTATGTTTAGAGTATTTTTTTTTTAAAATGTCTTGTTCGTAAAAAATAGTGGATAAGACAAAAATAAAAAGAGCACAATCAGTGACTCTGTACAAATAATTTGGCAAGCTATTGAAACAACAGGGTACTTGTTACTTTTTTAGGACTAATCCTGCAAATAGAAAAAACATTGACAGAGACAAAATAAAGAGGTAACCAGTCTTCATCTTGACCATCTAAAATTTTAGACACTAAATCAATGGTTATGGGGCCCCTTTCTCAATATGCACAAATCATGAGTTTTCCCAATTGATCTGCCACCCTTCTTCACTCTATAGTCCCTTTTTCCTTTTCTTGGCAATACACCAATTTAATTTTGTGTCAAGTGTATTATTCCTCCCTAGATCGTACTATGGAGTTGACTACAATCAGCACGGATCTACGTTCAATAAAATGGGAGCACTTGACCCGACTTCTCTAATAGTGTTTTAACCAAAATTAATAGAAGAATGTTATTTTGACCCCATATAATGTCTTATATTCATATAAAACAAACTACAAATTATTATTATTATATATATATATATATATATATATATATATATATATATATAAAATATCATAGATTTGAAATTTAGCTTATTGTTACCACTGCCGATCGGATACATTAACTTGTGTAAGTGTCTTTAATTTTTGGATATACAATGATATAATTTTTTTTACTTAATGATAAGGATGTCTTTTACCGCTTAAGCGTTTTGTATATATTTTTTTATAAATACTCTTAGTAAATAATTTTACCCCCACGAGTTGAAGTTCCTGGACCCGTCCCTTACTACAATGATAGTGGAATATCATAAAAGCACTTTACTTCTACATTCTCTTGCCTTTTAAATCGCAAGTATATAACATTCAGTGCTTTCATGGCCTCATAAAAGATGGCACACGTTTATAAAAATTGCACGTTAAGATCCAACCTAAGAGTAAATTTGGTACTACAAGTTGGCCAACACCAAATTTATCAACCGCCAAAATCCAACCCGAGAGCACTAGGCCCCATGGTAGTTAAATTACACATATTAAATTACATAAATCTAGTTAATTATATACTTCAAACAAATAGATACTCCCAAAAATTATTAAAACATTATTATATATATTAAAACTAAAATATATTTTTATTTCCCCCCAAAAAAACACATTGTAGGTAGAGATGTTTGTATGACACGTGACATTGTTCAAATGGTAGATATCGTTTTTGCTTTCCCTCCTCCACTTCCCTCTTCCGCCATTACCCACCCAAACCGTTTCATTTTCTACTACTCTCTATTCTGACACTCACCACAACACACAGGTCATAACCCTTTCGCCATGTTTCGTTTCCCCACCGTCCTTCTCTCGCGTCGTATCCACCGCCGTAAACTATCTTCCACCACATCCCAACCGCTCGAGCTACCCTTATCCCACCCTATCTACCTCATATGGGGCTCCAACACCGGCGTCGGTAAAACCCTAGTCTCCGCCGGAATCGCCGCCTCTTCCCTCCTCTCTTCCTCTTCCTCTGTCAAATTCCACTACCTCAAGCCTCTCCAAACCGGTTTCCCTTCCGATTCAGATGCCCGGTTCGTCTTCAACAAGCTCCACCAGCTTCACAACCGAAACCCCCGCATTTCTCTTTCCGCCTCTCACCGCGTCCTCAATGTCTCTCACGCCGCAAAGGAGACCGATCAGTTGTACGGAGAAGAAGGTTCTGGCTCCTCGGAGTTGATCTGCAAGACGTTGTACGCGTGGGAAGAGGCTGTGTCGCCGCATTTGGCTGCCGAGAGGGAAGGTTTCGTTGTGAAGGACTCGGTGGTGCTGGAAACGTTGCAGCGGTGTTTCCGTGAAGTTGTCGAAAGTGGTGTTGATAGGGAAAGGTCGGAAGTTATGTGTATCGTGGAGACCGCCGGTGGAGTTGCCAGTCCAGGTCCTTCTGGATCACTTCAATGTGACTTGTATAGGTGTGTACTTTAATTTTCTTATTATTTTGTTTAAAATCGTAAGTGGATTTAATTTTCAAGGAAAAATTTAGAACTATGTAATGTATATAGGTAAATTTGACAAAGATTTACTCTATCTATATTTTGTTTTCATTTCTGTTTAATCTGCTACTTCGGCCATTTTTTGTTAGGCCATACCGTATTCCTGCAATTCTTGTTGGAGATGGCCGGTTGGGAGGTATTTCTGGAACAATATCAGCTTATGAGAGCTTGGCACTTCGTGGTTATGATGTTGTTGCTGTTATATTTGAAGATCACGGCCTTCTAAATGAGGGTCCACTATTGTCTTATATGCGAAACAAGTAAGCTCAACTACACTTGTTACTATATTTCATTTCTGCTTGTGACACGAAACACAGAAATCCGCTTACTTTTGCTAAATACTACATTTGTTCCTTTTTTCTCAGTGTTTTTCGCAAAGCAGAAAAATCTACCATGAAATTGTAGTAATGAAAATTTATGGTTAAACAATAGGTACTAAATCTTTATGTCTGAAAATATATTGGCTTTAAGCACTGAATATTTAATAAAGCAAAGTATATGGAAATTAGTTAAAAAAGTTAGCCCACATTAAAGGATGTATTGTAATTTACTTAGTTGAATATGAAAAAGGATAAAGATTTATGGTGAATGTGTTTAGTCACCTCATGCATGATGAATGGTTTAGGCATTTTTTTTTTAATTTTTAAGACTTTGTACTTAACATTCAGTTTTTATAGGGGTTAAACAAGTTTCACCAAAATCTGATTAGGTAGGCTGCAACTCTGCAATCTGCATAACTACTTGTAATAGCAATGTGGTTAACGTATACAACCAAATAAATGCACCTGGTAACTGAATGCTGGCATTGCTCAGAGTCATACTAAATTGCTGAACCAAAGTGCTAAATCTACCAAACTATGTCCTAGGTCATCGTTTGAGTTCATGTAGGAATTTGCGGATACAGCATAGTAGTTTTGAATACTCCCCACCGAGTAGTTTGCTCCATACTAACCTCTTTTGGTGAGATCACCGTTAAGGAAAACACTCTTGTTGTGATACTGGTATAGGATCCAGCGGCGAACATCAAACTAGAATAATCTAATAGAGGCTTCTTTTAGTCACGGAAGGGAAAGTGTCACTATAATCTAATTCAAATATCTGTGTATTTTCTATGATCCCCAAACAGTCCTTGAGTTTGTTGACTTTACCACTAGGGCCCACTTCCACCGTGAGATTCCATTGACAGCTTTTAATAGACTTTCTTGGAGGAAAACAACATGGTCCTAAGTATAGCTGCTCTTTAGTGCACACATCTCACTAGTCATTGTTTTTCCCAACCAGGTTGAGATAAGGCATCTCCTAGACTCCTACTGTCTTCGAAATTGGCACAAAAGACAAGTAAGAAATACAAAAATTATGCGAAGGAGACTAACATTGTAACTCAAGATAACACAGTGAAAAAAGTGTTGTTAGTAAATTGAATACCTTTTTGGAGTGTTATGGGAAGGATAGCTTTAAGAGATGGAGCCGGAGTAAGTGGAGTCAAAGAAGAGTTTGCAAGGGTTGTTTTGACATTAGCAATAGGTATAGGCTCAACTGCTCAAGTGATGGAGGTGGTTGATGATGATAGACTTGCGAGAGACAAACAAGATTCAGAGTGTGTAATTCTTGGGGCATCACTAGCGGGTTATACTCAACTATGGCAGAGGGAAAATGTAAAATGGTTGAAATAGACTGAAAAAAAGCCAAAAAGTGGTACCAATATAAAAAATATAACAGTAGTTGTGACCAAATATATACTAAAAGTAGGAGAGCAATTATGATAACTCTTTGGGGTCTAGTATAACCAGGGAAGACACATATGAGAGACTGGATTGACAACTTACTTAGAGACCAAGAGTAAGATTATGGACAAGAAAAATAAATCTAAAGACATATGATGTCAGAGAATGCCAAGTCTATTGGGGGAATGATATAGAATGGGGGTCTTATAATGTGATTTAGGCCGAACTCAACCCCACAAAACCGGCTTGTAAGGTGAAGGATGGCTCCCACTTATAAACTCTTTTTTAGGCCATATCACATCTGATGTGGGACTCTTAACACGCCCCCTCACGCCCAAGACTAGACAACTGGAGCGTGACCGGAGTGGGCCGACAATGGGTGACCCAACAGATCTTGGATAGACTCTGATACCATCTAAGAATGTGGTTTAGGCCTAACTCAACCCCACAAAACCGGCTTGTAAGAGCTGGCAAAACGGGCTACCCGGCCCACATCGGGCTGACCCACCTCGGGCTCGGGCTTCTACGACATGGGCCAAAAGCCGGATTACAATCGGGCTCAACCTTTTAAGCCCAAGCCCATACTAGCGGGCTCACGGGCTTCGGCTAGCCGCATTGTGCGCCATTTTTATTTCTGTTTAACTCACTAAATTGTGAGAGAATTAATCAATTATAAAATTAAAAAAAAAGAGAGAACAACGACATGTTGATAAAGAGGAAGATAATTAAATCTTGAAACTATATCACGCCTATGGATGTCGCAGAATCGTAAAAAAATGATGGCTTTATATTACTCTAAATAGCAGAATGTTAAACACTAAAATTCCAGAGGTTTTGTATTACTCAAAATATACCAGCAAGAAAAATATTAAACACTACGATTCTGCGATTTAATTAGTTGGCTTTATATTACTCTAATTCCTGCAACTATACCAGCAGGAATATTAAACTCTAATCGTGCAACTAAAATCCTGGCTTTATATTACTCTAAATATAAAACTAATTAAATCCTGTTCAACTATACCAGCATGGAAAAACACTAAAAAGTTTTGGTTTTATAGTACTCAAAGTAGCAGAATTATGAACAATAAAAATCCAGCAGCAAAATTACTAAAATTCAGCAACAAAAACACGTGACCCTGCGGTGGAGCTTTGAACGATGGTGATGCGTTAGTAGCGACAGTAACATGCTGAGTTAGGATAAGAAGAACCGGTAGTTGCGGCGGCAGCGTGCTGAGACGTTACGGACCGACGATATCACGGTAGTGAGCTGCTTCATCTTGTCTTAGTTCAAGTTCTGGAGAGTATGGGGTTTTTCGAGAGAGAGTCTTACGGTGATGCGTTGCTCGTGTGAAATCTATCTATTTTCTGTTCAATTTATAATACTCTGACACTAAGAGAATGAGAATTTTGAACGTGAGAAGACTTGGGAAATTGAGTTATTTATTTACTTTTGCTTGGGAAATATGGTTACCTATTTACTAGAATATTAAGAAGATGAAAAAGAAATTGAAGGCGTTGAGAACGAGTTAGAAACGTGCAGCACTTGGGAGTAATTGGGTCTTTTAATTGAAATTTGGTTATTAATTAAGTGCTGGGCAGAAATAATATGCACCTATATGTTTTATTTACGGGCCTGCGGGCTACCCATGGCCCGGCCGGATAACTTGACACAGACGAACTCGAGCTTTGTGGACCGGGTAAAAAACCGGGTATAAAACGGGCTCATTTTCTTTGGCCCAAACCTCCCAGATATTTCGAGGCTAGCCGGGCCACCAGCGTGGTGAGGATGCCCCGACTCAGATGCCTCCCACTTATAAACTATTTTTTAGGCCATATCACATCTGATGTGAGACTCTTAACACGGGGAAATGGGTAACTTGCTTTTGTAGAGAAATGGGAATAAAATAGATCATGAATTATTTTCAATTTCGGTCCCCAGATTCTTGGATTTTGGAAAAATGGGGGAACAAAATTGCACAATCCACGATTTTTTGGGACCAACAATGCAATTAGAAAATCCCAGGGACCAAATTTTCCAAATTGGGGAGCGAAATAGCCAAAAGTAAAATAGACGTACCAAACTCGCCAATCAGAGATAGTTAGGGGACGAAAAATACAAGTAAACTTTATATTTAGACCCTTCATAAAATGTATGCTAGCTCTCGCCACTGCTCTCACGTGACATCATGTGTGTCTTTTTGTTCATGCAAAAGAAGAAAAACTATGACAAAAGATCTAACATGTGTGGGTGTATACTTCAATGCTTCTAGATTGACTGAAGGCAGTTTTGATGGTACATGATTTTTGAGAAAAAAATGCTTTGCAGGTGGGCATTGGATTGGATCCATCTGAAAAAACGTGGGATAGGATTTCCTTTTGATAGGCTTTTGATACCATGTTGAAAGGAAAGGCATATGTTAAAATTCATGTGTCAATTACACAGCGGAGATGATTATTATATATATACCAAGAGTCATAAATACAAGAATTTATTGCTACCCTAGCTGCCACAATTTCATTATAACATGCAGCAAAAAATCAGCCCATAATTTCATGCATACATACATCCAAAGTTCCTTTCAACTAATCAGTTTTGCAGTATGTTTGCTCCATGTGCACGGATACTATTGTTTCCTTCTTGATGCAGGGTTCCTGTTCTAGTGCTTCCACCTGTTCCAAAAGATCCATCAAATGACCTAATGGAATGGTTTGAAGGCTCTCATTATTTATTTAGTAATCTAAAGGAAATAATGCTATCTGCTTATTTTGAGAGAATTAAAAAGTTGCATGAAATGCCAAATAAAGCAAGCGATATCATCTGGTGGCCTTTCACACAGCACAAACTTATACCAGATGGAGGGGTCACAGTAATTGATTCACGCTGTGGAGAAAACTTTGCAGTATTCAAGGTTTGTTTCAAGTAAAATCATTATTTGTTTATATTCATTCATCTCTTTAATTTCTTAATGCATTGCAATACAAATTTAGGGAACTGCTGCATTTAGTGCTTACTTTAGAATTGCATTCCATAGTTTTATATGCTGACATTTAGATGCCACATTATATGATTTTTTTAAAGGCTCAGAAGACAGAAGTCATAGCACCACTGTTTGATGCATGTGCCAGTTGGTGGACTCAAGGACCTGATGCTATAATGCAGGTCATCCTCTTTTTTTATTAATTCTGTTATTCAAACCATTAATAGTCATATTAACTGTTTGATTTGAGGGACATATACTGAAATATGCCATTATTCCTTTCTTTAACTATTGGATATGCTTCTAAAAGTATTCTCTATGTAGTTAGATTTAAATGCTGGACAATTTCATTTAACTCAGCATACATCCTGCTTCCCCTCCCCCCAAAGATTACAGAAAAGGATTGTATAAGGCAGTTAGTAGTTAGTGGCCAATGCAACATTTTAACGGATCTTTATGACATGGACCAATGATGCATATTCTTTATGACATGGACCAATGATGCATTTAAATATCTTCTTATTTTACATCAAACACATATTTAGACGTGGATGCCCTTTCATGACAGCATCTCTGAAGTTTTCCTTTAATGCAATCTTTCCGTTTAGGTGATTTCAGGCTGAGCTTGCTAGGGAGATGGGATATGCTGCTGCCAGATTTGGGCATGTTATGTTCCCTGAAAATGTTCATGAGCCAGCCTTGAATTGTGCTGAGCTTTTGCTTCAAGGTGTGGGGAAAGGTTAGTGTGCTGTTTGATTACTTTCATATTTGAACAATGTAAGAATGTACAACTGGTCCCTATTCCTGATAAATTTGCATTTAGTTTATGATCTGAGTTCTGATCCGGGCTATCCAATCTGTTAATTCTTTGATTAGAAAATTATTTTTTGGTTGACTTTATTCGTACTATTACTCAATGGTGCTATTGGTATGTTAGATTATGACCAGTTTGCAATTCTTTTAATCATTCAATGTATGGTTGCTCAGTTAATGTTAAATTCTATTTCACTTTGGTGTTTTACCGGGCTAGAGTTTGTGCAGGTTGGGCTTCTCGAGTATATTTTTCAGACAATGGATCTACAGCAATAGAAATTGCTCTGAAGATGGCTTTTCGCAAATTTTCAGTTGACCATGGACTTATTCTTGATTATCATGAGGATGCAACAAAAGATAGATCCAACGAGCTTATGGTTAGCACCTTCAGTCCTTCAATTAATCTGTTGTGTAGAGTTCAATTTTGATCTGTGGCTGGTATTCTGTAAAGAAATGCAGTGCATTTCTTTTAAAGCTATATAAGGGGAAGATTGATATATGGTAGTTACCATCACAAAACATTTTAATGCCTCGGGAGAGCAAAGTGACAGTTGGAAAATGTTGAAATGATTAGAAGAGAGACGAATAGTAGAAACATGAGACACGATGTTGATCACACAGTTCGGCCAAATGTTGCCTACGTCTGCGACTACAGAGCAGCTGTAGTTCCGTTTTATTGATTTGTATATTGTGTGGTGAGTACAAGCACTAATGAGTTTAAATAGGCTACTCTATGTGTAAACCTAACGGGCCTAGTAAATGGACCCAATACATATATAAGTAAATCTACTATTTACAACATATCTCAACACTCCCCCTCAAGCTGGAGCATATAGATCGTAGGCATCCAGCTTGTCACATATGTAAGTTATCTTGGTCCTTGAAGAGCTTTTGTGAAGATGTCTGCCAATTGATCATTAGAACCAACAAATGAAGTAGCAATGTCACCGGACACAATCTTCTCACGAACAAAATGACAATCAATTTCAATGTGTTTGGTTCGCTCATGAAAGACTGGATTGGACGCAATATGTAGGGCTGCTTGATTATCACAAATGAGACTCATAGTGCCTATTTTTTTTTTTTTTACAAAAGCGCAACTCTTAAAGATGTTTCAGCCATGTGAGCTCTGAGTGGTTATTTGTCTAAACTCTGAAATATTTCATTTTTGATTTAACGTTTTGTGAGTATTTGCATGAAGTGTTGAGATAATAGAGCTAAACAGAACTCAAGCGTTTTGAATCTATTTTTTCTGTTACTGTTGCGGTTCTGGGAGAACAGAAGATAAATAATTTGGGCTGTAACTTGGGACTGCTATATATCTATGTTTAAACTGCCACACTTATTTCTCAAGCTTTTAATTAGTGTAACTGTGTAATGTTGATCTCTTGGGCCAATTGGCCTAACGTTAAATCTAGTCAATCCTATTTTTGTTATGGAATTTCAATGCAATAATGTTGTTTAGGCCCTATCTCCTGATAACTACTCGTGGTTCGGGAAGCAAGGCTCATTATTGTTGTGAAGCTGTCATGCTGGGTTTTCGTTTGCAATAGAGTGTTCACTGTTCAGTATGTTGTTGACATCTGACTTTGCTTTTTTCAGTTTGATGTCATTTCTTTTTATCAGTTTTTAGTGACTTTAAGTCTATGTGCTGTCTATGCTGTTTTGCCTTGAGGCAAATGGCTGTTTTGCTTTGGTTTCAAGAACATAACTCATTCCCTAGATTTATTATTGTGTATGGTTGTTTTATGATTTGGTTTGTACTCCAATGATTTGATGAGCCTATTTCTTCTATATTTAACTTTGTGTTGCCTTTTCCAGGATGATAATATACATATTTTTTCTCTCCCCATTATTTATTTATTGAAATTGGAAAGGTGGAGGGAATTTTTTATAAGAATGTTTCTAGTTTAGGAACAACCGAACAACTACTCACTCAAGTGGTTGATGAAGTCATTAAGTGGTTATTTATTGGCCACCCTTCAATGATTGTTAACTGATTGAGTAGTTAACTATTCCTAATTAAAAATAGTTTTTTATCGAATTCCTTTTTTGTAATTTACCTATGAATTGAAATCTCAATATTATGCTCATGTTCATAATAGTCTGGCTGCACTTTTCATTTGTCACTCATGTTAGGAAAATTTGATATCTTTGTTAAGATGTTTTTCAAATACTGTAATGATTTAATTGCAAGGCTCTAGTGATTCAGAAAATGTTGCTGTGTATTTTCCTGAGTTGATTTCATTCTGTTTAATGGATGGCAGACTGCAATATTATCATATCATTCACATTTAAACTTTACTTTTCTAAGTATTTGTTTGTATATTATTTTCACTATAATTCTTCAAACATCTAGTATACGTGAGATGTATAGCCATAAATCCTTTAACAAAAAATAATTTCATCTTATGAAGTACACATGTTTGTTGATGCTAGTGATTTAATTATTTCAGGTTCTTGCACTTCAGAGATCTTATCATGGTGACACCTTGGGTGCTATGGAAGCACAGGCACCATCATCTTATACAGGCTTCCTGCAGCAGCCATGGTACAGACATCACCTTCTAGTTCATACTTGTGAAGTTGAAGCTTGGTTGTCTTGAATCTTTTGACTACTTGAGATTACTATTGTCTTTTTGCACTGTATTGCAATCAAAGTGACAAGTGAGGGATATTGACTTTTTCCTGGTCAATTGGTGGTTTGTGAACTTATGTTTAGCTTAAGTCTGACTGGCAGTTTATAATTTTATTTTGGGATATAAGTTCTTCATGCTTCTGTATGTGTATTTAAGAATCTTGTCGTATATTATTTTTCTTTTGTGAGATGTTGTATAGATGTTATATATTTTCATTTCTTGGAGTATATTTTCCATATTCCTGTCTAGGAATGGATTTCTAGTTTTCTAAACCTAGCTAATTCTCATGAAACCCTTCTAAGCTTCAATTTTCAATTTCATAGGTACACTGGAAGAGGTATTTTTCTGGATCCTCCTTCTGTCTCTATGCACAACAGTAAATGGAGCATTTCCATTCCTGAAGGGTTTCAGTGGGAAAATGTGAAACTTGAAAATATAAGTAAGTTCAAAATTTTCAAATTTAATTCATTTTTTGTTAACTGTTTTTAGAATATCATTATTTTATTTGCTGACACTTTCACAGCTTTTGCTTCGCGTGATGAAATATTTCACAGGGGTAGAGATAAGTCTGAGCTTGCTACAATTTATTCATCTTACATATCAAAAGTATTATCTGGATCAAGAGGGTCAAGTAACATTGCAGCATTAATTATGGAACCAGGCAAGATATTTGATGTTATTCTTTTTTTTTTGCAAATTATATTGTGGCATTTTAATTCTAACAGTAATATCTCATCCTGTACCCTATATAGTAATAATATAGTCCTGCATATAGTCCAGGACTCAAAACTGAAAAAATTTGCTCATTTAACACACTTCAATGGGAAGACTTTTCTCTAAAACCATACCCACATTGCCATAATTTCCTTTGAAAAACTTGTTTGAAATACTGCATTTGGGTGGTTCTAGATATTCCAGCAGCAAAATTGTCGTTTTTCTTTTTCTTGGTTCCTATAAGATGCCTTCTTTTGAAGTTGTTTCAATGACCTTCTATCTTCTAATTAAATCTAATTTAATCACTCGTTTTCCTGAGATTGATCTTCTAATCTGGAGTCCTTTCTTTTTTGTAGTTATACAAGGTTCTGGTGGAATGCATATGGTGGATCCACTTTTTCAACGTGTACTCGTTAATGAGTGTCGGAGTAGAAAAATTCCTGTTATATTTGATGAGGTTTTTACTGGTTTTTGGCGTTTGGGAGTAGAGGTGATTTCCCTTAATGACCACTATTTCCCTTTTCTAATTTTCATAAAACTTTATTTTATGTTGTTCGTTTATTGATTAGCAATTTATATTTCTTCTCGCAGACTGCAGTTGATCTAATCCATTGTGAACCTGATATCGCCTGCTTTGGCAAGCTGATGACTGGTGGGATTATACCTCTAGCTGCAACCTTAGCAACAAGTGCTGTGTTTGATTCATTTATTGGAGAGTCAAAGGTATTGCAATATTTTCAGAAGATTTTCTTTTTGTGCATTGACTAGACATGGAAACTGCTGTTGTATTTAGATTTTAAATTTCTGATGGAGACTCAAAGGTATTGCTTATTATACCAACAACTAATTTATTCTTTCGCTAGTTGCTTTCCATCTTAGCCTTGTAAGTTGTAACATCTGATCGAAGTATTTTGTTAATCTCCGACTTCTTGATTTCTTTATCAACCTATATAGGCTATTGAGCAGCATGAAATAATTGGGTTACAACGGATGTAAACAGTAGTACCTTGAAATATACTGTGTGGTTGCTTCAAGAAAGATTGTGGTTTTCTCTTATCACTGATATTTTAAGCAATGTCACGAGTGTCTTCACTCTTTGTTGTGAATTGTGCTGATGCTTATTAAATTTTTCTGTTGTACTAGAAAGTAGAAACATGATGCAACTGATCATGTTTTTTCTTTTTTTCAACTGTATTTGAATATTTGATTGCATGATAAAATGATTATACTCTTGTTCTGGTTAGCTCAAAGCCCTTTTGCATGGACATTCTTACTCTGCACATGCTATGGGCTGCATGGCTGCTGTAAAATCCATCCAATGGTTTAAAGACCCTTGTTGCAACGCTAACATCTCTTCTGAAGGACGATTACTTAGGGAGGTATGATTGCTGTAATTTTTTTTGTTTTGTCATAACTTGTTAGCTTCTTACTTCGTAATATATGAATATCCATAAGACCATATATTTGTTCTATATTTTGTTCTAGTATTCTAGGGCATTTTCTCAAAGTATTTCTTTTTACGTAATAAAAGACTTCTCGTGTTATTGTTCTTACCGTATAAATTGTGTTTCTTTATTTTTGAGTGCATGCTTTCGCTCTTATAAATTGAGACAACAGATTGCTTTCCTTCTTGGTTCTTCACCGTACTTTTGCTTTCCCTTATAAGAAGTGTAGAAGTTTCCTATTCAGCAGAAAATATTTTGTCAAGGAATTAATAAAAGTAAACGTCTTATATGATGAAAGTATCCACTGGATTTTTTTTACTGGCAATAAATAATTTTTTCTGCTTTTTGTTAGATCAAAACATAATAAATACATGCTCTGCTGATTACGATGAAAAATATCTGCCACCAAGTTATCTTTTATCAAGCAAAATATGTTCAATAATGTGTTCTAGGTTTGATCTTGATGATATGATATACAATTCTGAGATTTGACAAGATTATCGTATGGAACTTTCATGCTGAACTCTATGTGTCGGCCTTTATAGAGTTTTCATTTTTCCCTATGCAGCAATATTCACTTGATCCAATTTTTGTTGTGCATTTTCAGTTATGGGATGATAAAATGGTTCACAAGATTTCATCACATCCTGCTGTTCAAAGGGTAGTTGCCTTAGGAACTCTGTTTGCCTTGGAATTAAAAGCAGAAGGCGATAATGCTGGGTACCATTTCATCCCCGTTCTCCCTATGCCCTCCTTTCCGAATGATTTTGTTTGTGCACCTCATTCTAGAGTTCCTTTATTAGATCAGTTTAATGGCATGCATAGTCGGTGTAAACTTGTTTTACACTAACATTCAATGAGAGTCTTCCCTTTTGTCATTTTTTTGGTCAAATTCTCTTTTTCCTCTTTGCATCATCAATTTTAAGATACATTTACAAGAGTGAGCTGGTGGGCATCTCATTTGGTGTTCGTAAAAGTTAAAACTAGACAACTAGTTTACAGTGAAAGTGTATGCCCTTTAAACTTCAATACTTTTACCATAATTTTGGTAATTATGATGTTGAGGTTCCCTAAAAAATTACAGTATTGAAGTTGGGTAAAAGAAAACTCTTGATATGGTTGTGTTGATTTTGGCAACTTGTGGATTGAGAGCAGCTCTTAGTACTTAAAAATGCAGCAGGCAACTGTAGCAATATTCATAACGAGGGCTATAAAATGCTAGACAATTGTACTACTGTACCTGTAGTTTTTTACTTTCAAAATTCTATTGCTATGAACATTTATGCTCTCTTAGGTAAAATGTACAGACAAACCTTTGGCTTCGATCATTTCGTCGATGCATATCTTTGGCTCGTCGGGGAAACACAGTTGAAATAGTAGTGCATTTCACTCTTTTAAGGGGCTTTTTTCTAAATTATTGTTTTCTACAGGTATGGATCATTGTATGCAAGACCCCTTCTTCAGAGACTTCGGGAAGATGGTGTATACATGAGGCCTCTTGGTAACGTCATTTACCTTTTGTGTGGACCATGCACATCTCCACAAATTTGCAATCAATTAATCGTCAAACTTTACGAGAGGCTTGAAGATTTTGATGGATGTAAGAATTGAGAATTCTGTGACCAAGCTAACATGTGTAGCATTTCTGCAACGGACTGTACCTTAGATTTTTTTTTTTGAGGTGGGGGTTGTATTTATTAGTCAAAGGATACTAGCTGAAAATAAAAGTAATCAAGTATCAATTTTTTTTTGGTCAAAAAAAAAGTATCAATTTTTTTTTATACAAATGGTCAAAGCAGAACGAGAGCAAAACTGCCAGGAAAAAAAGAGCAAAATTAACAGAATCCCTATAATGATATCATTAATGGCTAAACTAAGCTTGGGGAACGCTGCCAATGATCGTCTACTAATTAACCATCCAAATAAATGACCCATGCTGATGAAATGTCGGCTTGGCAATTTTGAAAACGATAAAACTAAGTGTTGTGAAAATAACATGCGATTTATTTAATTTATATTATTTATTAGTTTTAGTTATCTTTTAGAATAATATTTTTTGAGAAATAATTCACATATGTTATGGTTGAAGTAGGGCACTAAAAGCACCATTAAAACAAAACTTAAGTTTTCTCCCTTCAAATTTGACATTTGTTCCAAATTATTATCTAATATATATTTGAAAGAATGCAAATTGGAGTAAATTTTCAAAAATAAAATAGTATAATGGTTTATATTTTCAGTTGTGTACTCCCTCCATCAATATGTTTCCAACCCACTTCAGCTAGAGTTGTCACCACCTTCTCGTTCCCCTGTATCAGGTTGAAATGAGGATGAAGTATTCACGCATCAGAAAGATAGTGTCGATGGAATCTTATTCAATCACGATTCTACGGTGTCCTTTGTCCTAGGTTAGGCATAAACCATGATAGGTCCCCTAAAGTCTTGCTTCCAAAATCGTACAATTGTCTGATTTGTGTGAGAAGTCAAAGAGAAAGTTTCCCTTTGCATCCCTCACTACACCATCGCAACCAGCTGCATCACCATCGTTGAAGCCAATGGGGGGAAGAGGCTAGCTTCAGCTGGTCTCTATATCAGTGTTCCTTCTAATCTGGAGAACAACTTCCTTCCCTTTTGCATGTAGTTTCATACCTTTGACCACAATATGGACGATATGAATCTATCAAGATCCTTGCATACTTACTACAGTCTCGGAGGAATGTTACCTTATCCACTTTAACCATAGTGACATCTTTAGAATCAACACGTCTCAATAATTGGTCATTACAAAGCTCAATGGGAAGCTTCGAAATCTACATCAAAACAACCACTGTTCGCACTATGTCAGCTGTGAGAGAGAAAAAAACCTCTACTGATGGATGATGAGATAATGATCCACTATCTTCCATGGACCTTCAAATAAAGCATGTCTATAATCCAGAGTCAGACGAGAGTCGCACTAGGTCAAAATCATTAGCTAGATTTGTTTCATGTACTAGTTTTCATCCAACTTCGTTGTGGTTTGTTCTCCAACATCTGAATGTTCACCTGTTTCCTCCAGAACCTTAACAATGAGTGTGTTTCTCATGATTTTGACCACTTTGATAAATCATCATTTGTCAAGGGGAAACCTTTGACCCCGAAAGCATATCATATCATGCTCTACTAAACCAACTCTTTGGGTCGTATAACACATTAATCTACATATACTATACTCTCTCCGTTCCTAATCTTTCGTTTAATTTAATAATTAATAATAGGCTTAAATATGTTTTTACCCCTGCAAATATGGGGTGTTTTGCTTTTACCCCTGCAATTTTTTTTTTTAAAAACCCGTTGCAAAATCAACTTTTTTGGTTTTAGTCTTCTGTTAGATGGACGTTACAAAAACGTCATGTGGCGTTTTTAAATACGTTTTAACCCCCTGCAAATAGGGGTTTTTTGGCTTTTCCCCCTACAAAATTTTCCCTTTTCCTCTTTTCCCCCATCTTATCACATCTCTATCTCTCACTTCTTATCACTATATTCTTCTCCATTCAACTCTTACTTCCACAATCAAATCCCTAATATTCAATGTAACAAAATGATCCAAACCTCAAACTTCATCTCTCTCTCTCTCTCTCTCTCTCTCTCTCTCGTTCTTCACCACCATTATTTCTTCTCATTCCAAATCTCAAAATAGAACCCATCTTCTCTTTCTCCATTTGAACCAAAGACACGCTTTAATTAAACCACACACATTTATTAAACCCATAAAACCTTGATTTTGAGATGAAGAACAATCCATTAACAACAATCCATAAAACTTGAAACAAACCCTAAAATCGAATCACATTAAAAGTTAATTACATGTTATGCTTTCATGGTTTCTTTGGTTACATGAGAGAGAGAGACGAAAGAAGATGAGAGAAGATGGATTCTGTTTTGATATGGAAGCGTTGGTTTGTGTTTGGAGATGGAAAAGTTGATATGAGGTTGAGTGAGTCTTTGAGGAAGAAGAAGATGATTTAATTTTTTTTGTTTGTAGGGGTAAAAGCAAAACACCCCTATTCGTAGTGGTAAAACGTATTTAAAAATCTTACATGTACGCGTTTGTAACGCTCATCAAACAGTAAGACTAAAACCAAAAAGTTGATTTTGCGAGCGATTTGTTAAAAACAAAATTTCTTTGAGAAAAAAAAACACCGCTTATTCATTGCGAAGAAAAACGATTTAAACCTCAAAATAATAATAATAAATGATTGGTGGTGGTGTGTGTTTATTGTGTTGACGGCAAAATGAAAGAAGTGACGATGATGTCAGGTGTGGATCATAAAGTGACGTGATCGGAGAGTCCAAGATGTCTGTCTGTCTGTCTATAATGACATGTCAAGTGGGTCAATAGTTGTTGTTATCCAATTCCAATCTGCTTCAACAAACATACGGCCAAGATTACCCGTTCTATTATCCCCGTTATTAAAACATAAAACGATCCAAACATAGTTCTGCTTCCTAATCAACGGCGCTGTTGATAATTATCCAAAACCACCAACATCACAAAAAGGAAGATCAAACAATTGGTCACAAGTAAATTAACAACGGTGCTCCGCAAAGCAGGTGATCATTCCTCCATTAAGGTGGTAATAAGTCGCCAGAGTAGACCACAATAATACCATTCCAACTGAACTCAAGGACTTCAGTTCAGACAATTTTCTCTCTCTCTCTCTCTCTCTCTCTCTCTCTCTCTCTCTCTCCCAAACCTGCGAAGTTTTCTCTTTTCTCTCAGGTAGACCATCCCCGTCACTTTCGCTTACTGTTTTTTTTCTTTCTTTCCCTCTTTTTCAGTGCGTTACAGTTCATTTCTTAACAGTGTTTTTACTTCGATTTTTTGTTACTTGAGATTGTTTATTGGGGGTTTTGATTAGTCAACAATTTTGAATGTTTTCGTCAAATTCGACTTCAATTTGTATGCTATCAGGTTGTTCTAGATCTGTTTTGAGTTTTTCTTTTTGGGTACTGTAGCTGTTAGTTAGGGTTTCTTCCTTTTGTTTTATTAATTTCTTTTTGGGCGTAGGGTGATGATGGTGACTTTTTTTGTGGTTTTGGAATATGGTTGCAGATTTCATTTTTCTAAGGAGTTATTGTAAGAGATTTTGAATGCAGAGGCCAAATACCGACGGAATTGGTATGGGGAAAAGGGCTCTGGAGAATGGAGATGATGATCAGCCTGAACGAAAGAGGCCTGCTCTTGCCAGGTAGTTCCAGCTCTTTCTTCAACTGTTGTGCTTTTATGTGTTCAATTCAATCCACCCTTTTGGTTTTGTTGTGTTATCTTTTGAGGGTGAAATTTCAGTTTTAATTCAATCACTATTTTTCTCTAGTTAGTGATTCTGAGCAGATAATGAATTTGTCTTTTGTTTGTTATTTGTTTTTATTTCCCGGGGGTTACTAATGGGAAGTAAGTATTGAATTTCGTTATTGCTTAGAATGGCTACAATACATGTTATTAATGGGATAGGTAGGTATTGAATTTCGTTATTGCTTAGAATGGATACAAAACATGTTATATATGACATTAACTCGAGTCCTACATTGAGAATTAACTCCTGCCAAATGCAAACACAATTACGACTTACAAACATTTTGTCAAAAAGCAGTTATAGTTTCAGCATTTTTTTATTAGCAATTCAAATTAATGAGAAATCTGATTGTTTTTCAGATTCTGACTTTTTTCAAAAGCTTAAGCAAACATATGACTAATCTATATGCATAATTGCTTCTACTTTATTTATTTATTTATTTAGTTTACTGCGACTGATACACATATATTTTGCAGTGTAATTGTAGAAGCTCTCAAGGTGGACAGTTTGCAGAAGCTTTGTTCATCCTTAGAACCTATCCTTCGTAGAGTTGTAAGTCAGTTATCTTCAGTGATTTCCACTATTCAGTTTCCTTTTTGACAGTTACTTTTTTTCGGGGAGCACCGGGTGGCATAGTAATCAAAATCGCGATTTAACTTGTAGAATCACACGATATTATGATTTCGCGGAGGTTCAATGATTCAAAACGTGAACAAAATCGTGTTTTAAGTAAAATCGGACGATTCTTGTAAAATCGGGTGATTCTGCGATCTGAATCGCGATTTACTGTACAGAATCGCGAGCAAATAAGCGAGGAGAAGAAGAATTCCTGGGTCGGGTTTGCGTGACCTGGTTGGTTTTTAAACATTTTTCCTCTTGTAAACCCTAAAGCTATCGAAACTCAGCAGCCTCAAAGCATCTCTCAGTCTCGCGCATGCCTAGCAGTGCTCTTCATCTCTCCCACGCCGCATCTGTTGCTGGCTAGCTGCTCCTCTGTTTTTTGCGTTTTCTCCCCTGTTTCTCACTCTTTTCTCCCTGTGGCGGCTGGCTGGAATAGTATGATAGAGCCATTAGGGTTTATTTGATTTGGGCTCTATCATCAATTGAAACGTTTTTTGTGGGCTGTGTGTGGCCCAAACGTTTTTCATGATTGTTTCTCCTTTTTTAAGTGTTTTTAATGTTTCTTGAAAAAAAAATGTTTTTAATGATTTCTTTTTTTTTCTAACTGCAGTAGCTTTTTTTTTTCTCGCTATATTAGTTTATAATAATATGTACATTTTTGTTGAATATTACGATTTTATTTGCGATTTTATGAATTTACGATTTTGTTAACCCCTCCTGATTCTATAAATTTCTACAAATTTATTTCGGTAGAATCTTCCGATTCTACTTGCGATTTCACGGTTTACAATTTCGCTAGCCCCCTCTCTATCTTACGTAGAATCTCGATTTTGATTACTATGCTGGGTGGGACATTGGGACTGTACATTTAAAGTTTTTTTTCCCTTTCACTCCAACTAAAAGCCGTTTTTGCACATTACATCAATTCTTAATTATGTGATATTGTCATCTGCTGTGCAATTTGACTGTAGTAGATTTAGTTTTTAGTTTCAGTGTGTACCTTCTCGTTTTTTTTTGAGTGGAAAATGTTAATATTTTGATTTTGGTAGATTTGCTAGAAATGTTAACCCTCTCCCTCCTTGTCACTCCACTCCTTAATTCTTCCACCTCCACCACCAAATCAACCTTAAGTTTTAACTCTTTCTCCTTATTTGTAACAGGTCTTATTGTTTAACAAAGAATTAAAATAACATAAATTTTTTGCTTGTCGAGTTAGATCTATTGTTCACAGCATGACAGTTTGCGTATACATTTTGCTATCAATGTTTCATTTAGCTCCATCTTTTTCATTCCTTTTTGGTATGGCATCATTAGTCAGATCCTTTGCGTAAAAGCATGCGTTTGACATGATTCATAGAAGAAATAATACTGTAACATGACTTGTTTTGCTGTGTTTGCATTTGATTCTCAATCGGTTTAATAATACTCATGTGAAACAGGTGAGTGAAGAAGTGGAGCGTGCTTTGGCAAAGTTAGGTCCTGCAACTGCAAGAATTAATGGAAGGTCCGAGAATTTCCTTACACACTGGAAATAAATTTCAAGATATTTGTAGTTTTCATAGTTTCCCTTGAATAGAATTGTTGTTATCTTCATGCCTTTTTAATGTATTTATCCTTAGATCCAGATAGGTTGTAATTGGATAATGTGGAAGTAAATTACTATGATTACACTAAATACCTGAGTTAGGAGGCATTTTTCTCTCCCTCTATCAGATTTAGATTCACGGTGTGAATTAGGTGGTCTTTAAATGTGTAGTTTCTTAAACTGTGAGTGGAAAAGATATCATTTCTCTTTGGAAGTTATCTTGCGACGATTGGTAGGTCAAGGCAGGCGGATTTCCTAAGCCTTATAAGGACTACATTGGCTATATCTATGGTTGATGTGGGATGTCACTTCTGCTTGATTTGGATTGAGTGGAAAGGAAAAGAGAATAAGAAGAAAGAGGATTAGGAATCCTCTTAAAAGAGATCAACCAACAAGGAAACTACGAAAGATGATGTGGCAGGGAGAATCTATTGCTTGAAGTTCTAGTATTGAGGTCTTATCAAACGCACCGCACTCTTGGTCTCTAAGTACACTTCCACAAGACTTCACTACTTTCTTTTCCAAAAAAAAAACAGCTGGAAGAAACTAATCAAGGAAATTACATTTTTGAGATGAATCAATTTATGAGGTTTCTGGTACACTAACCCATTAATGACTTGGCTAGTTAAGAGAGGGTGGGTAGGGTCACAACATATATAAACAATAGAAGGGAGGATATGAGAAGGTAGTTGATCATTTGAGGGAATTACAACCTTTGGTCATTGGGAGGTTGCAGACCCTTGAAAGTTCTGCGTTGTTCTTTTGTAATGAGGGGAGTTTTCCCCAATTCTTCGCAATGAAGTTCATGTTTGTATTGGTTTTATTGGTTATTGACTATTTTGTCATTGTTAAACTACTGCATGTTTGAGAATTTACTTTCATGATTTAAATGTGGACTAAGTCTCTTGTGTTTAGTAGTATATATGAGACAAAGCAAGTCCTGCTGTCTATATTTTATTCCATATTTATATTTATATAAATGCTCAGCTGTCTTGGTTTAGGAGGATTAGAAGGATAGTAGTGTAGTATGGTGATAATGGTTGCATTCATAATAATGTGATTCCCCTATTTAGTTTTTTACGTTTTACTGGTGGCTGTATGTATGACTCTTTGGTTTTAGGAAGCATTCAGGTTTTCAAGGTATTTTGTGTTAAGCTATCTCCATCCAGAACTCGGAGATGTGCATTCACTTTTCTAATAATGCTGCTGTGATTTCCCGGAGATATCAATTAGAAATAGTTAACCAGCTAAAGTAGGTTCTTGCATATAGGCATTAATTTGCAATCAGTTTGTGTAGATATTAACTTCACATTTTCCCTTTAGTTTCTACTTAATATAGTATAAATAACCTGGGACTTGCTTTGCACTTGGGTAGGCAGGTAGCTCAAAATTGGAGAATGGCTACTGGTCTAATTTTATAGTGCTTTTTTTTTTGTCATTTAGAAAGTTATGTTCTAAAAATTCCGTCGACTTTTTTCCCTCTAATGTAATTTTCATCCTTTCAAAACTAAATATGTAACTATCACCACCACTTTAATGCCATTAAAAGATTTGTCATATTTAAATTTAATTTAAATTTAAATCTAGTACATTGGTGAGTCTGTCATTTTTTTCTAACACTTTAAAATTCCAGGTCTTCTCCTAAAATGATTGAAGGTCCTGATGGTAGAAACTTGCGGCTTCAATTTAAGTCCCGACTGTCTCTTCCCCTATTCACAGGAGGAAAAGTGGAGGGCGAGCAGGGGGCTCCAATTCACGCTGTTCTGGTTGATGCCAATAGTGGAAATGTCATAACATCTGGACCTGAATCCTGTGTAAAACTTGATGTTGTTGTCCTTGAAGGTGATTTTAACAACGAAGATGATGAAGATTGGACTCAGGAAGATTTTGAAAGCCATGTGGTAAAAGAACGTGAAGGAAAGAGACCTTTGTTGACTGGGGACCTGCAAGTGACACTCAAGGAAGGAGTTGGGACATTGGGGGAACTGACATTTACAGACAATTCAAGCTGGATAAGGAGCCGTAAATTCAGGCTTGGTCTGAAGGTTGCATCAGGTTTTTCTGAGTCTATACGCATTCGTGAAGCTAAGACAGTAGCTTTCACAGTTAAAGATCACAGAGGAGAATGTAGGGTTATGGTTTTGCATCATCTAGTTTTTCTCTAGTGTTAGTGCTCTCCCTGCTTTGTACACTGTTACACCATCTTTATATCTTAAATTTTGTCCTTTTACAGTATATAAGAAGCATTATCCTCCGGCATTGAATGACGACGTGTGGAGATTGGAGAAAATTGGCAAGGATGGGTCATTTCACAAGAAGCTTAATAATGCAGGAATATTCACAGTTGAAGACTTTCTTCGGCTTGTGGTTAAGGATCAACAGAAATTGCGAAATGTAAGTCTAGGTTTTGCATCTTTATGTTGAAGTTAGGTCCTTCCAGCCGTTTTCTTATATCATTCAAATGTAGATCCTCGGGAGTGGTATGTCAAACAAGATGTGGGAGGCTCTCTTAGAGCATGCAAAGACATGTGTTCTAGGTGGGAAGCTTTATGTTTATTATCCAGAAGATACAAGAAATGTTGGTGTTATTTTTAACGACATCTATGAGCTGCGTGGCCTTATAACGGGTGAACAATTCTTTTCTGCTGATTCCCTCAGTGATAATCAGAAGGTTAGTCTGCATCTGTGTTGTTTTTCCCACTGATATGAGTAGATAATTTAATTACCTTTTCAAGTGTTTGATGAGTTTCTGAATGTTGATTTTTTTTCTTCTATAAGTTGACCATGCGTTTGGGTTACTGGGATGGCATGCTTCTATCTATTAATTTAATCGATATGGCAATGCATCTGTATGTTATTCTCTCACACGTGCAACAGCACCAATATTGAACACAACTAAAACATGTGCATGCTATGTTACTTAGAACTCCTAGATAATGATCAAGATGGTGACATTTGACTTTAAGACTTAAGGCTCAAAATTTGCTGTTTCCTCTGAAGCTTTCTATTAGGAATAGGGTAGGCTTATGTTTTAAATGTTTTTGTAAGTCCAGGTTTATGTAGATTCATTAGTGAAGAAAGCATACGACAATTGGGATCAGGTCGTAGAGTATGATGGCAAATCACTCGTGAATGCTGAGCAAAACAACAATTCTGTTGATTCTGAAAATGAACTTCACGATTCAATTGATTTTGGTACTGGTTTAGATCATCAACTGCAAATGCCAGCCCTCCCAATGTCTGTTCCTTCTGAGCTGCAAATGAATTCGCAAATGAATTCAGGGATGGCAATTGGAGGTAACCCTTCCTTGAACTCCATTTTGATGGATCCTTTTTTTGTGTTCCTCCCCTCCCCTTTTCTTACTACGGCATGTACATGAATGAAATTTGTTTATATGCATTTCCTGCAACTTTGCTGATTGTGTGCGATGATCTTAAGATGCAACTGTGTGCAAATACATTCTCCTTTCAGGTTATAACATGTTAACTAGATATCCATCCCAATCATCGATTGGAAACTCCAGCTCCCGGAGTCAGTTTGACGGCTCGTTATATCTGTCTAATGACCAATTGATAAGCAATGATCACCAAGCCCAAGCCACTAGAAATGATCATGGCACTGTTGGGTTGGCTCTTGGTCCCCCTCAATCATCCACATCAGGGTTTCATGCTGGAAGCTCTTCTATTCAGCCATCTACCCTAAATCCTTTTGATGACTGGTCACACAACAGGGACAAGGGGGTTGATGATTTCTTTTCAGAAGATGAAATCCGCGTTAGAAGTCATGAGATATTAGAAAATGAAGATATGCAGCACTTGCTTCGCCTTTTCAGCATGGGAGGTCAGTCGTCCATGAATACCGAGGATGGCTATTCATTCCCATCATTCATGCCATCTCCAATGCCGAACTTTGATCATGAGGATCGGTCTCGTCCAGGCAGAGCTGTTGTAGGATGGTTGAAGATCAAGGCAGCAATGAGGTGGGGATTCTTTATAAGGAAGAAAGCAGCTGAGAAGCGGGCCCAGATAGAGGAGATAGATGATTAGGTTGTTGGTGAAGTGATAGTAAAGTTGTGCGAATGCTTGGTATCTGACATTATTGATTTATTTATTTATGCCTGTGTGACAATGTATTTGTCCAGTATCCTCCTGTGTACATATGTTGGAGCTTAGGAAAAACTGTGATTGTCACCACCTGTTTTGGAATTTCCTGTCAATACTCTTGTCTGTTTCTCTTACTTAGGGATGTTGTTGTTTTAACGGAACAGGCGTCATATTTGGGATGGTAACTTAGATTTTTCATCTCAATTGATGAATGTATATTGATTATGTGTTTCTTAATTTTTCTAGTTGATGATTTCTTTGGTGCGGTTGTTGTTGTCAACCAAGCGCAGCAGTAGTAGTAGTAGTACAAGGATCCATCCATTGTACGTGTGAGAGTGCCAGCACAAACATTTCCAGCTAATAACAACTCTCTTTATAAACTTTAAGGAGCCACCACCACCGCCACGCACGCCAGTGACCACATTCAATATTCATATATAAATAAAAACGTCACTCGTGTCGTGTCGTGTCGTGTCGACCTGAATCAATCAATCTACTGCCTCTTTACGTTTATTTGGACTTTGGATGGAATTGGTGGGATTTTGGGGTCGGGGTTTAACTCACTCACATGTCGCCTTTCTTTTAAATAATAACCAACAGTCAGTACACGAATGCAACTGAGTACAAGTGGATCGTCATATCAAATGAACTTTACTTACCTGTAATATTCATTCCACCACCATCCACTTGTAACTGTGGTCATTTCTTAGTTTTTTGGGTTTGAATTTGAGACCTACTACTTGCACTTATTTGGTACAATCCTTCCGTATCCATTAACTCGTCAACTCAACTATCTACTCAAGATTCTTTTCCTTCTTATTATGGGACGTTCATGCATGATGCATGTTGTTTTTTCTTTTTTACATGGTGCATGATGCATGTTGTTAAAGTCAAATTTGTTGACACTGAATCGTCTTCTCCTCTCCCTATATCTCCCTCCATTCTCTCTATTTTTCTTTTTAATTTCACTCTCCAAATCCAAATTTGTTGGAGTACTTTCTTTCGGTTTTACTTTAGAGCATTGGCGGGCGCTGACCTCTTCTTCCTCTGTTCCTCTTTCAAACTTTAACCAATTCAACTTTCAAACTTGTTCAAACCTTTTTATATATTGAATAGTATTTAAAATGCTGTCGCAGAATTGGTTGGAACGATATGCTACTATTATTTGTATACCCTTACGAACAAGTATAACTAAATAAATAAATAATAGTGCAAATGCATTAAGCTTATCTTTGCGAGAATGGTGTAAAAATTTGACATGCTAATAATAGAATAACCGTTATATTAATTATAATCTCTAGTTACAAAGATACTACACGTGATATTTTACAAGTATAAACAAAAAGAAATCAAAACATACAAAAGGCATAAAAGAATATTACTAATTTAAATCACACACGGGTTATTATTGTTTTAGGAGCGGGTGCATTCAAGTGGTAGGCCTTGTGGAAATCTCTTATTATCAGCACAATAATTGTAAATCATGTAATTCTTCTGTACCCATTTTAACCTTTGTTGACCAGCTGAGTCCAACTCTTGTGATAACCATGAAGAAGAAGAAGAAGCAGAGTTTGTTGATTTGCATGAAGATTTTCCACCATTCCAAACACAAGCATTATTAGCATTAAAGTTTCTATAAGATGCTGTAAAAGGAGCTTTTGACCAATCTGTTTTGACCAATCCACCTCTTGTTGCCCAGTCATCTGCATTCCATAGACTTGAATATATCCTCATTGGTTGATTCTTTGGAAATGGAATTCCCATTGATTCTAGATTCTTAAACTCTCTTATTGGTGTTCCATCTACTGAGAAAACAATACGTTGTGGATTCCATAGAATTGAGTATGTGTGGAAATCTGCGGTTGGGTCGAACCAGAGATAGAATTGTTGTTCTCTGTTACCTTTTCCTTGACTGAACACATTAGTGTGTAGAATATAAGGGTCACCACTGAGGTTTCCTAAAAATTCAAAGTCAATTTCATCCCATGTTGTTCCCTTTGAAGACAACTGAAAAAAATAACAAAAAAGAAACATTAGTCATCTAGAAATTTAAAATATTAGCTTTAAATTTCTTTCATGTATGTTTTTTTTTAAACGAAGAATCGAAGCGACAAGAACTGAATCTCAAGTAGACTCATGCATATGTATATTATTGTATTGTATACTTACATAGTAGGCAGTGACTGTGCCAGCAGAGTTTCCAGCAACGAGCTTGAGTTGCATGTCGATTTTACCAAACAAGTATTCATTTTTGGATTGGAAGCCAGAGCCAGAGGATTTGTCAAGGGAAAGAGTGAGAAGGTTGTCGTTGTTGAGTATTTTGGCACGACCATCTCCCCATGTAATTTGAAAGTCTTGGTTGAAGTTACTAGCAGCACAGGAGGCTATAATTAGAAGGAAAGGAAGAATATGAAGGAATAGTGATTGGTGACAAGAAGTAGAAGAAGAAGCCATGATGTAATTAATAATTTGATATTTATGTAAATATGAAAGTAATATATGTTTGTGTTGTTGTGAATGTTGAAGAGTGAAGAGGAGGATATTTATATATATATAGTAAGAAAAGAGGGTGTGATTGTGAAGTTAGCAAGTAGAAGAGAGGAAAGGGATTGGAAGGTGATATCATCTAAGCTAGCTTAGCTGTATATAGTTGTAATATTTGATGGTAATAAGAAAGCTGTCAAAGGCTCCTTCTTATCTAACCCACCATTCCAAAATCAACTTTATTGTATTTAATTAATAAATAAATACATAAGAAGGTAGTAATTGAGGGAGGGTAAATAAACATATATGGAAAATTGATGTTGGTGAAACACGCGGTTTTAGGATTGGTGCTTCTGGACACTTTACACGGTGAAGTTTGGATAAACATATATGGAAGGAGTATGTATGTATGTATGATCAATGTTTTACAAGTGGATTTGGTCACGGACATAGTCACAGACGCCACATTTGAATCCATGACCCTACCACCCAGCAAAAGACAAGATTCTTTATTATTTTTTCACTTTTTATTATAAGCATATCCAAATGCTACATAATTTTACTAGGTGCTGCAGCCTGCTAAGTATGTTCAGCTTATTTTATAGAATCTCTTTCAAGGAAGATACTAATACATACTTCCTCTCTATCAAAAATATTGCTGGTTTATATAAGCACGTTTTCTATCGGTTATATATGCACATTTAATCTAAAATACCACTATTTTTACATCATTTGGTTTGCAATATATTAAGCATGCACATTTCCTATGGGTACATTCAACCCTTTAAATTGTAATAAGTACTGATTGGTTCACTAGTACAGTTAAAGAGATACAGTGCCGATTAAATTAGACTTTTTATACGGATTACATAGAGGTGTAGTTTTTATGGGTGTAGTAAGTTGGAGTCTGTTGAAGGAGAGAGGAAAATTTGTTGGGTGGCTTGGGACTCTGTTTGTAGATCTAAGAAGAGGGGGTTTGGAGGCTTTCAATATGTCTTTGTTATCTAAATGGAAATGTTATGATTCTATTAGATGGTGTATGAATGATTCATTATGGTGGAGGGATTTAATCAAATTGGGGGATGATCACTACAAGAAAAATGGAAATTACAAGGCATAACTTTCTGGCGGATTTTAATCCCCTGAAAGTTTCCATGATTTGTATTTTTGGGGATTTAATCCGCCGTAAACGTTTTGGGGATTTTTGACGTTTTAGTGAAATATACCATTTGTGGCGGATTATTAAGTGGAAGGAAAAGGTTTCGCACCAAAAAATTTGATCGGCCAAAAAGATAAGAAATTCACTGAAAATGCAATTTTTAAAACGGGGAATTTTGAATTTTGAATTCACTAAAAACAACTATTATTCCGCGGCAACAAAGAACACCAATTCCCGTGCAATAAATCCGCTGAAAACGACGGAGTTCCGCCGCAAAGACTTCTCGGTCCCACGCAAGGACTCCTCGGTCCACGCCGATGAATCCGCCGAAAAGGACTTGGATTCCGCCAAAACGTCGCCTTCAACAACGGCTCTTTTCAACTTCCTTACTTATATTCCGAATTTCATTCCTTCCACACCCTTCACTCTAATTCGATTTCACTCTTCACTCTCCCAACACTTCTCTCAAATTTTAACACTTCTCACATTCAATCTTTACTCTTTCTCAACCTTTCTCTCAAATATTTTCGTTCAAAGTTCTTACAAATTCAATTCGCTTTCTTCTCCTCTATCAAAGTTTTGAAGGTATATTTTAGTTTAAACTTTATTTGAACTTATACTTTGTTTTAACTTATAGTTTGTTACTAATTGTGGTGTTGTTTGTTTAGGATTTGTTTGAGTTTGGTGATCTCTATTTCTTTGTTCAAAGGATTCCGGTTTAGCATCAAGTCAGAGTCTTCTCAAAGACCACCACCTGTTAGTTATTAAAGTTATTAGTTGTCATTAAACTTTATTTGATATTATTAGTAAATAAAGTAGTACAAAGTAAAATTAGTTTATTTATTACAAAATAGGAAATTATATGTTAATATTTTTTTAATTTGTCTAAAACCTTTTAAATATTTTTTTATGTTAAAAAATGACGAAATTATATGTTAATAAAATTATATGTTAATAATTAATAATAAATAACACATAAATACGAAATAAAAGAAAATAATGATTATATTTATTAAATTTTAATTTGTGTTAATATTATTTAGAAAATATGAAATATAATAATATAGTAGTTAAAAAAATAAATTTAACGTATTTATTAATAATTTTTGTTGATAATACTTTTTAGATAAATTTGTAATATATTAAATTTTCAAAACTTCATTATATAATCATTATTTTGATTAATTTGTTAAAGTTTATTATATTTTTGAAAATCATCATATTATCATTTTTTTTCTTTAAATTGTTAAAATTTATTATATATTTGAAAATCATTATATTATCAATTAATATATGAAAGATTTATGATATGTAATTTATTTTCATTTAAATAGTTACATTTAAATAGTTTTGATATGTAATTTATTGTTATATTTTCATTTAGTTTAAATAAGTATGATATGTAATTTATTGTTAATAAAATATTTAATAAAAAAATTGATAGAGTTGTTAGTTAAAATGTTATTTGTTGTTAGTTAAAATGACTAATATTAATAGAATGTATGTATGTGTTAAATGTTGTAATTTATGTGTTAAAATGTTATTTATGTTGTTAGTTAATAAAGTGTTAGTTAAAATGAGTAGTATATGTTTACCATAACATAATATATAAAATGTCTTACATTGTTAGTGTATGTAAATATGTATATATATATATATATATATATATATATGTATTTGAATGTCTGTAAAATATAAAATTTGATTATTATTTATGGGTACGTAGTACTAGGATCTTGAAAACATGGATCGTAGTTGGATGTATGATCGATTATATCCTGGAAGAAGCGGTTTAAAGAGACGTTTTGCAGAAGGAGTAGAAGAGTTTATTTTTTGTGCTAAGTGATAACTCATATTTATATGAGTTATTTATACTCACTCACGAATAAATCATGCAAGTTCTCTAGCAATACAAGGTTTAATTAATTAGTTTTACAATGATTTCGAGTTTTAAGTGAATAAGAGTTTAATTAGATAAATGCATGCGCTTAGGCACCAAGTGGTGCCTCGGAGCGCGTTTTGATGCTTTTTGTGCTTGTGCAGAAATTCGATCTTTGAACGTTACCACGTCCCTCACCACGCCTACATGAAGTGCAGCAGAGAAAGGGTGAAAGATCTCAATTTTGGCGCTAAGCAATGATAGTCAAAGATATAAAGTCGGAAGATCTTTCTATTCCCACGAAATGAAGTGCAAAGAACACCGTGTAGCATCGAACGAAGGTCGGGAAGAAACAGATCCGTAGGTGGGCAAGTGACATCGCGACGCCGTAAGCAAGGTGGCTATTTAATGAAGGCTCACTTCTCTCTCAAGGCATCACCAACCACGATCACGATCATCATCTCTTCCATACATCTTCGTAAACACTTCATCTTCATTTCCCCACCATCCCCATTAAACTCGTAATTAGTTTTGTAAAGAAGATCCGGAAACAGACTTACGTATTTTAATTGATCCGAACTTAGTTTTATTTTACTGCTTTGTTGTAAAGCTCGGACGTTATAACGCCTATACAAATGATACATCTTTGAAGAGCTACTCGGTTGCACCTTGTGCACTTAGTTTCTTTTCTCAGAATGTATGGTATTTGGATTCTAAATCCACTTCATTCGTAAAGATGCTCAACATGAGCTAAGCACTTTGTAGTTGAGTTGTTGTTTTGCTTATAATGAATTTCTAGTCAAATGTTATAAAGTATTGGCGTGCATGTTTTAAATCTTTGTGTGAAAATAATTCCAAACTTGTTTTGAGGTTGGCCTCTTAAAATAGGTAGATTCATAGGTACAAACATGGTCTATGAAAAGAAATCAAGGATTTATATGAACGAACGGTGCACTAAAGACATTTAGGCATTTTTATCTAAGTCTAGACATAGAACGGATAAATAGTTCATAGAACATTCTTTGTGGGTGCTTAAAATACGTGAGGAGTGGGCCTATTTAGAACCTAGACATAGGACCTCTTATACTTGAAACTCGGCGTTTTGTCTTTGAAAAGCATAGCTCTTTTTACTGCAACAAAGATTCAAACGTGGCCACGCCTATACAATATAGCATTTGTATGCGTTATAACGCGTGCGAGGCGTTTGTAACGTCGACTAGGAAGGATTTATTTGGCATACAACAACTCACCACCTCTCATCCATACTCACAACCAACATTTGTTTACTTGTTTTAATCACATCTTTAGCTTTAAAAGCAACTCTTATTGCCGATTTGTTACTTGATTTTCTTGTGCTTTGATCTTGAACTTTGAAAAGCAAACCAATCCTCGTGGGAACGATCTCTTACTTAAATCCACTTTATTACTTGTACGATGTGTATACTTGCACTATAATTGCGAAAAATCATACTATTACACAAACGCAAATAAGTTTTTGGCGCCGCTGTTGCAGGGATTGTAGTAATTTTCATTGTTCAAAGTATTAAAACACAAGTTGAAGGAATTTTTGTGTTGTTTCTTTGTTTACGTGTTTGAGCAAACAGTAGACGTTACAACGTATGCTTAGTTCCAACTCAAGCTCTAGTTCAATGAACCAAGGAGTGAATCAACTCGAGTTTGATCCAGAACTCGAAAGAACTTTCGCACAACTAAGGAGACAACAAAGGTTAAGAAGGAGGCAACAACAACAAGAACAACACCCAACCATGTCTGAACATAACACTGGTTCTCGAGGTGGACATACACCAAGAGGAGTCAGAGGACAAGGTCGCGGACCACAAACTCATACAGAGACAATAGTTGTTGATGATGAACACTACCAAAGGCAGCAACTCATCAATGCAGGACCACAAGATATGGTCAATGACAGGGATAGGCCTATGCGTGATTATGCCGTGCTCAATCCTGCTCATTTACAAACAGGCATTGCAAGACCGACCCTTCATACTGGTCACTTTGAGTTCAAGCCCATGATGTTCCAAATGCTGCAAACTGCAGGCCAATTTGGAGGTTTCCCTCAAGAAGATCCATATTCTCACCTGAGACAATTTCTGGATGTGTGCAGCAACTTTATCATCCCTGGAGTCTCATAGGATGCATTTAGATTGAAACTCTTCCCATACTCACTCAAGGATAAGGCTAAAAATTGGCTGAATTCCTTGGAGCCCAATTCAATTCATACTTGGGATGAGCTAGCAGAGAAGTTTCTGGCCAAATATTTCCCTCCCAACAAAAATGCTAAGCTAAGAAATGATATCACTTCCTTCAAACAAAGGGAAGGGGAATCACTATTTGAAGCTTGGGAGAGGTGGAAGGAATTACTGAGAATGTGCCCTCACCATGGCATTCCCGTGGTGATCCAAATGGAGACTTTCTACAATGGTCTAGATCAGCCTACAAGGTTGATACTTGATGCTTCATCAGGTGGTGTCATTCTAAACATGTCCTTTTCTGAGGCATGCAAGCTCATTGATGACATAGCCACCCATAACTCTCATTGGCCATCAGATAGATTTACTCCTGGAAAGAAGGCAGGTGTGCATGAGATAAGTGAAGTAACTGCTCTTTCTGCTCAAGTGGCTACCCTGACCAACATGATCAAAACTAGACTCCTCGAATATGGGACGTTCATGCATGTTGTGATCTACTACTGCTTTCCAATTTTCAGGGAGTCAAACTTTAAATCCATTTCAACTTTCAAACTTGTTCAAACCTTCTTATATTGAATAGTGAATAGCAATGTTATTAAAATCGAACCGGAGGTCGACCCGAGCAAGTCACTGGGCGGACCGAAGGGTTAGTAGTTGACCTGCATGACCCGTGACACTACTAAAACATGTTAAAATTAGGCATATTGTATATTCACATATCGTAGAGCTATGAATTTTTTTACCATACAATAAAATTGTCCAAAAACTCACTACTCATTCATCATTGAAAACAAACTTCAACATTACACATAACTTAAAATTGAATAATATTCAACTCAACAACAACTACAACAACTAAATATCATTCTTCATTGAAAACAAACTTCAAGATTAAAGATTCAACATCTACATTCAACAACTTCAACATTACACATAACTTAAAATTGAAATTATGAAAGAACTTAAAGATAAATCAAAACAGTGCTTCTAAACTGAAATGAAAGATGAATAACAACCTTAATGTTAAAGTTAAACTGAATTAGAAAAAAGAAAGATTGAAGAAAGCTAGAGCAATGATAAAACTCATAAAAGATGCATCAGAAATTAAATAAAAACCTTAAAGTTAAACTGAACAAGAAAGATTGAATTCAAATTTAGTTTTATTTTAAAAAAAAAGAAAACGCGGCGCTGCGTTTTACTTAAAAATAAAAACAAGCACAAATCAGCAACCCGGACCGGGTCAACACCGGGTCGCACTGACCGGGTCAACACCGGGTCGCACCGGGTCGAGGCCTTCCGTTCACGGGTCACACCGGGTCGCACCGGGTCGCACCGGGTCGAGGCCTTCCGTTCACGGGTCGCACCGGGTCTGGAACAACCACGATCCAATAGGTGACTCGAACCGACCTATGCACTGTTTCACGGTCCGACCGACCGGGTCGGTCCGAGTTTAATAACATTGGTGAATAGTATAGTGCTACTTTTGGTTTAAATCGGCTATCATTTGCGCGTAATTATAGAGGTTAATCATTCGAGTTGGGTAGGACTACACAGTGGCAGATTCAGGATTAGAAAATAGGGTGTTCATTAAATGACACTATGGCAGGATGTATTACAATCAAGTCCGAATGATATTCCTTCAATAACACTAAGACAAAATGTATTACCACCAAGGCAAGATGTTGAAGGTGTATTACCACTAAGGTAGGATGTTTGCGTGTTCCTAGGAACGCGGGGCACTCCCCCTGAATCCGCCTCTGGGACTACACTGAGCAGCAAAACTCTTCCCTCAAGAGATTTGACACTGTTGTATGCAAAAAGCTGGATTTGGAATGCAATACCTTGATTAAGCTGGAAGATACCCCTACAATCTCATCCAAGTGCTATTGCGTATAGTACTGCTAGCATACCCTTACGGTAATTTTTCAAATATTTTCTCAAAAGAATAATCTTTATCGCTAATTAAGCTTATCTTCACAAGAATAATGTAATTTTTTTTATAGGCAAAGTGGTTAGAAATTAGTGTGTTAGTTGTTAGAGGAGAAGGGGGAGCAAAGTTCGAGCCATGTACGCTTACATTTTTTCACCAATGATATCTGTTCACTCAACTATGTGATCTACCCATACGAGACAATAACGTAAAAACTTTTGATATGCTAATAATAATAGAATAACCGTTATATTATTAAAAGAATAAAATTTCTAGTTACAAAGATAGGTGAGCTCCTACTACACGTGATATTTTACAAGTATAAATAATAACAAAAAGAAATCAAAAGACATAAAAGAATATTACTAATTTAAAAGACACACAGGTTATTGTTGTTTTAGGAGCGGGTGCATTCAAGTGGTAGGCCTTGTGGAAATCTCTTATTATCAGCACAATAATTGTAAATCATGTAATTCTTCTGTACCCATTTTAACCTTTGTTGACCAGCTGAGTCCAACTCTTGTGATAACCATGAAGAAGAAGAAGAAGCAGAATTTGTTGATTTGCATGAAGATTTTCCACCATTCCAAACACAAGCATTATTAGCATTAAAGTTCCTATAAGATGCTGTAAAAGGAGCTTTTGACCAATCTGTTTTGACCAATCCACCTCTTGTTGCCCAGTCATCTGCATTCCATAGACTTGAATATATCCTCATTGGTTGATTCTTTGGAAATGGAATTCCCATTGATTCTAAATTCTTAAACTCTCTTATTGGTGTTCCATCTACTGAGAAAACAATACGTTGTGGATTCCAAAGAATTGAGTATGTGTGGAAATCTGCGGTTGGGTCGAACCAGAGATAGAATTGTTGTTCTCTGTTACCTTTTCCTTGACTGAACACATTAGTGTGTAGAATATAAGGGTCACCACTGAGGTTTCCTAAAAATTCAAAGTCAATTTCATCCCATGTTGTTCCCTTTGAAGACAACTGAAAAAAAAACAAAAAAAAAACATTAGTCATTTGTTATTATGAGAACTATTCTTACTATATATATAGCTAGAAACTTAATTTTGTTTCATGCGTATGTATTTTTTTTATAATGAATCGAAGCTATAAGAGCTGAATCTCGGTGAATTTATGCATATGTATATTATTGTATTGTATATTGTATACTTACATAATAGGCAGTGACGGTGCCAGCAGAGTTTCCGGCAACGAGCTTGAGCTGCATGTCGATTTTACCAAACAAGTATTCATTTTTGGATTGGAAGCCAGAGCCGGAGGATTTGTCAAGGGAAAGAGTGAGAAGGTTGTCGTTGTTGAGGATTTTGGCACGACCATCTCCCCATGTAATTTGAAAGTCTTGGTTGAAGTTACTAGCAGCACAGGAAGCTATAATTAGAAGGAAAGGAAGAATATGAAGGAATAGTGATTGGTGACAAGAAGTAGAAGAAGAAGCCATGATGTAATTAATAATTTGATTAATTTATGTAAATATGAAAGTAATATATGTTTGTGTTGTTGTGAATGTTGAAGAGTGAAGAGGAGGATATATTTATATAGTAAGAAAAGAGGGTGTGATTGTGAAGTTAGCAAGTAGAAGAGAGGAAAGGGATTGGAAGGTGATATCATCTAAGCTAGCTAATTAGCTGTATATAGTTGTAATATTTGATGGTAATAAGAAAGCTGTCAAAGGTGGTGGTTCTTATCTAACCCACCGAAACCAACTTTATTGCATTTATTTATTGGATTAGATTAGATAAGAAGGTAGTATTTATTTAGTGGAGGGAGGGTAAATAAATGTATAAAGATGTTGGTGAAGTTTGGAGAAACACGCGGTTTTATATAGAAATGGTGTTTCTAGAGTTTACACGGTCACTCACTATCATCAGATGAGTTGCAATTGAACAATGATGTCTTAGTGGGATTTGGTCACGGACATAGAGACGCCACTTTTGAATCCTTGACCCTACCACCAAGCAAGAGGCAACGATTCTATATATATTAATTATTCAATTTTTAATATTAAGAGCATATCTAAAAATGCTACATTATTTTACTAGGTGCTAGCTGCTAAGTTAAGTTCATCTTAACACATACTCCCTCTGTTTCAAAAATATTGATGGTTTAAGGTTAATTTGAATATTAGAAAAATTATTGGTGGTTTAAGGAAGATGTTTTTATATCAATTGTGTTATGAAAAATTACTATTGGAGGTCCATTATTCTTCCCCTACCTTCTCATCATTATCTTGTAAGTGGTGTTTTATGATGGACTACTCAATTACCAATCCTCATCCTATAAATAAGGTTCACCCTTATATGTAGAGACATACTTGAAAAGTGAAATACAAATACTATTATCTTGTCTCCTTATCTCATTCTCTTGTTCTTCTTGCTATAGCTTTGATAGTTTTACAACACGTTATCAGCATGAAGCTCTACCAACTTAAGGTAATATTAGTTCTTGTTTGTTCCATGATAATACATGAATCATCTAGTTCTTCTTTAAGAATATGTGCCTGAAACCGTTGAAAGAATTAATCTACCTGATAGATGGTTCTAACTATAACTCATACTGTGGTACTGATTTCGTATATAGTGTCACTTAGGACGTTTTGTGGAAATCCTTTTACTTGCAGTCTTATTGGGCATGAATTGAAATGTTTTTTCAATTCTTGTTTTCATCAGTTACAAAATTATAATATTGTTTTCATTTTGTTTTATTTTTATAAAGAGAAAGTGGAATGTTGTATTGTAAGCCAATGAGCATGTCAATTTTTCCTCCTTAGGCATTTGTTATTTTTAATGTTCCGTTCAGTAAAGTTAACGCATATACTATTTTTTCTTGTTAATACTATCTAGCTTCATAAGCAAATCTTACTTTAGGACTTGTAAATTTTTATTTATTTTGGATTTGGTTCATCTTGATGGTATAATTATCTTGAAGATCTATTGAAAGAACAATTCTCCTTATTTTTCTTCTTCTTCTTCTTCTTCTCATTATTTTTTTTAATTGTGATCTTGTTTAAGTTTTATCTCATTTTGCATATATTTATCATTGTTGATGAAATTTGTGATATAGTTCCTGAAGAACAATAAATCCATAATCCAAACATCCCTGAAGGATTGCACAAATAATTGTTTCTATGTATCATTGTTTATGATATAGTTCCTAAAGAACTTTGAAATTTAATATCCAAACATCCCTGAAGGATTGCTCATATATAGTATAGTTTTTTTCCTGATAATCATTGAAGAAGTATTGTGTTATAGTTCCCGAAGAACTAATGATTTGGTAATCTATTATCCTTGTAGGATTGCATAAAGAATTGTTTTCTTTATCATTGTTTATGAAGATTTGTGATAGTTCTTGAAGAACTCAAATAAAGAATAACTTCATATTAAAGCATCTCTGTGTGATTAATTGCTCTAAGCATGATTCTTTTTCGTCAATGTTTAAAATTTGTGGTATAGTTCTTGAAGAACAATTGATTAGAAAGTATAAAATTTGGTCATATTGAATGGTGATTATTTTGATTATTTATGAAGATAAATCTTCTTTGATGCAATGGAATCCGATGGTTTTCCATGTTTTTTTCTTTATGGTAATTTTTTTTTATGACTAACCGGTTTGTATACAATCGAAGTTTAAATGCTTATATTCGAAGTTTTTTTTTCATAGACGTATAAGTGTTTGGAGAAAGAGACAAAGTGATTTTCGACATATATATATTTGACATTTCATTTCTAATCATGTACACTGTTGTTAATATGGGTTCGAATAATTATTTCACTGGATGACCAGTGTTTTCTATTAGACACACTTACTTGTAGAGAATAGAAAAAAGATCTCATCTTCTCCATATTAGTTCTTTTTATCTTCTCCATCTTTCTTCATACTTTTATCTTCTCCATCTTTCTTGTTTAAATTTATACGAAAATTATTGCTTAATCATTACTATAATCTATTGTCTTATAAATTCAAGAGAAAATGCAACATGACCTTATGATGCGTTATCTAGCACATTATGCCAGAATATTATTTGTTGACTATACGCCTTCCACTAAAAATCATTGAATATCAAGAGCTCATCTCACTAGAACTGCTACATTCCCAGAAGTGAATGTAGCAACACACGATTTGTATGGGCAAACCTGTGGTGGTGGTGTTCTTGATCATAATCACAGTGAAAATTTCAAGAACACATTTTTTTTTCACATGAAGTGGAAAAATATTAGACAGAATGAAAAAGTGGACAGAATAGCAAAAATAATGAAAATATTTGCTATCATTGTGGAGGCAAAGGTCATTAGGATCGTACCTCTCGTAAACCAAAATATTTTGTTGACCTTCTACCAACAATAATTTAAAAAATAAAGATAATAGGATTGGGACCCATTTTGTTTATGAAGATCGATGGTGATTCTCATTATGGTAATGTGGATATTACTCACATATATGTTTTCATCTAATAACGTTTTATATTCAAGAGTATTTTCAGCTTCTATTGTTAATGAGTATAGAGACAAATGTTTAATTCATTTATTTTTAATGTTGTTAGTACTATATTTGGCTCTTCAAAGATAGTTCAGGGCTCCGGAAGATCTAATATACTGTTATACGGGGAACAAATTTTTACATTAAGAATACATTATATTCCCTGAGCCTCATAGAAATTTATTAAGTTTTAAACATATCCGTCGAAATGGATATCATATTGGAACAAGACATGAAGGAGATATTGAACGTCTTTATATAACAAGACATGTTTTGGATATGATAAGTGTAGTGGAAGTGTTGCCCACTTTTCCTATACTTTGTTTACACTTATGTTAGTTCAAGAAGCATATGTTGTTGTAAATCAGAAGTTTACAAATCACAATAAATTTGTTGTTTGGCAGACCGGTTGGGTCATCCTGTGTCTATAATGATGCGAAAAATAATTGTAGATTCATGTGAAGAACCAGGAGTTTCTTCAGTCTTATGAGTTTCATGTATCTCTTGTACACAATAAAAGTGTAGTGGAAAAAATCTGGCGCGTATGATATGAACTTGAAATTCGAGATAAAACATTTGTAATGGAAGTGTGGTGTATCTCTTGTACACAATAAATCTGTAAGCAAGCATTTTTTCCACTAAATTGGAAAACATCTGACGAGTATGATATGTCTATTAGAATTGATAATGGACATCAAGTAAAAATGTTCATTCATAAAATGGTCTTGAAAACCATTCTTTAGACTTCTAAAGTTAATTATATGTCCAATACTTATGAGAAAAGAACTTCCAATTTCTACTTGGGAACATGCAATTTTGCATGCTACAACATTGATTCGCATCGGGCCAACAAGTTATTACAACTCTTCCCCTTTATATTTGATTTTTGGTCACGAACCTAATATTTCTCATCTTAGAATTTTTTTTGATGTGCAATGTATGTTTCAAATTTTCCACTCACAATGCACTATGATGGGTCCTCAAAAAAAAATTGGGAATATATTGGATATAAATATCCATGTATAATAAACTATCTTGAGCCAATAATTGGAAACTTGTTTATAATTTAGTTTGATGATTATCATTTGATGAATGAAATTTTCCAACATTAGGGGAGAGAATAAGCAGCTGGAAAAAGGAGATCAGTAGGAATGAATTACCATTATTTCATTGATCCTCAAACTAAAAAATGTGAACTAGAAGTTCAAAAGATAATTCATTTGCAAAGCTTGGCAAATTATCTGCCAAATGCATTCACTGATCCAAAAGGTGTGACCAAATCATATATATCAGCTGCTAATGCTCCAAAAAAATGGATGTCCCTGTTGGACAATCTAATATTGCAATTGAGTCTCCATCGCGCATGAAGCGTGGTAGACCAATCGGTTCCAAAAAGAAAAAATCCTCGAACAAGAAAAGGAGCTAAAACCAAAGATGGTCCAAGCGGGGATATAGAAACTCTAAGAGTCAATAGACATAATTAACATTACTGATTCGGAAAGAACTAATCGTGCACTGAAAAATTCAAAATTAAAGAGCTCTCAATGAATTATGTCAAAAATGAAATACAATGGAACCGAAACGAAGTCAACGTTGACGATATTTTCACATATAATATAGCGCTAAATTTGATAATTGACAGTGAGGATCATGAAACAAAGTCTACTAAAAATTGTAGGCAAAGTGAGAATTGGCCAAAATTGAAAGATGAAATTGAAGCAGAATTAAGCTCAATTTACAAAAGTTTTTGGACTCAGAGTCCAAACACCGAAGGTGTGAAACCGTGACGTGTACATATGGATTTTTTGTGTGCAAAAACAGAATGAGAATGGTGAAATTGTGAGATATAAAGCTCGACATGTTGCTCAAGGGTGGATGCAAGTACTTTTCTGTACTTAATTAGCCTTGTAGTGCATGAAGAGCTCAATTTTCACAAGATGAATATTACTACAACTTATTTGTATGACTCATTTGATAGTCACAACTATCAAAGATCCCCGAATGATTTAATATTACAATGCACACTTTTTGGAATCTCGAGATGATTACTCAAATTGAATCAATCCTCCATGAGATAATGTAATTTGAACACATATGGTATAATCGTCTAAATTTATATTCTAAAAAGGGATACAAAAATGACATCACCTATCCACATAGTTTTATAAAAGTATTTGGGAAAAGAATTTGCAATATCTGATGTCTATGTTGAGACATAAATATTATCAGAACTCCTGAAGAGCTTCTAATAAAAAAAAACTACAGACTGTTCAAACAAAGAGGTCTTGATGAATGACATCAAATTATATCTGATGGATTTTTGAGGTTGATCCTGTAGGTGACCTCTACTTGGAAAATCCTAGAAGGATTCAAGATAAAAGGAAATATCTTTAACTAAATTATTTTGAAAAAGAATGTCTCATATTGATCTGCAGGAATTATTTAAATTGAGTACATATGAAATATCTCAGTCTTGAAGACTATGAAAGCATGCATGCATATTACCAAATGTTATATCCATTGACATGATTATATTATGTGATAATTAGTAGCAATTCATTACAAACCAAAAGGCATTAGAACAAAGTGAGATGCATATTTCATTTTTGACTATCCTAATGAATAAATCATATTATGTATGTTACACAAATTAACCATGCAGATACAAAGTATTTTTCTGATCTAGATGAAGCCAGATCAAGTCAGCTACTAGCTACATGTGGCGACATTGAAATTTATTTTTGATCTACAAAACGACCTATAGTTCTTTCTTCTTCATTTCATGCCAAAATGCCAACAATTCAAGGAAAATGTTTTGAAGATAATACTGAAAGCTCCATCAAAGGAGGATACATCACAAGTGACAGCAGAGTAGGCTGCTCCATATGCACTCAGGGAGAAACTCCAGTTGTTGAAATTCATATTCTGAAGTGATGCTTCATTCAGGGGGAGAATAGCTGCACTCTTTTTTCCTTTGTCATGGTTTTATCCCACTGGGTTTTCCTGGAAATGTTTTTAACGAGGCAGTTCCCATTGACAGGATGTTGTACTCTTTTTCCCTTCACTAGATTTTTCTCCCACTGGGTTTTTTCTAGTAAGGTTTTAATGAGGCATATCCTCGATGGACATCCAAGGGGGAGTGTTATGAAAACTTACTATTGGATGTCCATTATTCTTCCCCTACCTTCTCATCATTATCTTGTAAGTGGTGTTTTATGATGGACTACTCAATTACCAATCCTCATCCTATAAATAAGGTTCACCCTTATATGTAGAGACTTACTTGAAAAGTGAAATACAAATACTATTATCTTGTCTCCTTATCTCATTCTCTTGTTCTTCTTGCTATAGCTTTGATAGTTTTACAACAAATTGCACATTTTATTTAAAATACCCTTATTTTTACATTATTTGATTTGCAATGGATTAAAAACACCTTAGGTTATATGTTTGCACATTTTCTATGGGTTCATGCCTCTTTGATTTGTAAACTTGCAACGGTTAAAAATCAATTATTAGGTTTTGTTTGGAGTGATTTTCTGTTTTGAAATTTTTAAAACCAAAAGTAATTTATGTTTTGAGTTTTAAAAAATTCAAAAATTAGAACTAGATTCAGTTTTGAGTTAAGAAATTTTCAAAAATCAAAATCAATTTTAAATATAAACATAAAAATAAATATTCTTAATCAAAACAATATATAACATTAGAATATTACATATACATAACATATTTATTTAGTAATAATAATTTTAATAACGGTGGTCGAAAGTAATAGTTGTCGACAAATGCAGTCGGAATGACAATCTGTGGTGGTCAGAGTGGTGGTAGTCGTAGTGGTATTGTCAATGGTTGTGACTAGTGGTGGTTAGAGTGATGGTTGGTGATGATCGAATTGATGATAGGTAGTGGCCAAAATGGTAGTTGGACTCATGGTCGACGATCATTTGAGGTGACATGTTATCTTTAAAACAAAAACAGAAAAGAACCAACTAAACCCCGAACATATTTTGGTTTTGAAATTGACTTTCAAAATAAAAAAACAAAAACTCACAACCACCCTGAACAAGCCCTTAAGTATTAGTGGGTTTTGTGACTTTGTGTCATTTTTCGATTGAAAGACTATAAATCCTCTCCACTAAAAATATCAAGGATATACTTGAAAAAAAGTTGCGTATATAAATGGAGGGGCAAAGGTAGGTGAAGCTTAGGGGTGCACCTGTACACCCTGAAAAGAAAATATTATCAGTTAATATTTTATATAATTTTTGTTTTGACCAGTTTGAGTTTAATATTTTGCACTTAGATCATTTTAGTTCTTTCAACTTTTACGTTTAAATAAATATTGAACTCTCAATTTAGTTTATAAACATACATTCTATCGTCTACTTGATCCTTAATATATACAAAGTAATAAATAGTCTCTAAAATTTATGAGATATGTCAAATTAGTTTCTACAATTATAAGAAAATTATCTCATTAGTTTCCATAGTAGATAATTATAAAATTTTAGGAATTAATTTGATAAACATCATGAATTTTATGGACTACTTTAGCTCGGAAAATAAAATGAGGATTTACTCTTAATTTGGTGTTAATTTTAATGATTCAATATATGATATTGAAAAGAAAATTTCAAACAATCTTGATAGTAAATATTTTTTTCACCCCTTAACCCAAAGTCTTAAGTCCGCCAAATTATGTATGTAGTATATGTCGGGTTATAAAACTCTTATTGTTAAAAAAAATTCAAATTTCTAACACTACCAATGTTTTAGATGTTGGATTATTTTGGACTAGCATGGTCCGCTAAATTTGTCTAATACTCAGAGTTAAAGATGTTTACATATTGTGATCATATTATTGTTGTTGTTATTATTAATAATTCCAATTGTGCCATTATTTAATATAATATTATAGGGATTATTTTATGAATAATTGGATGATGTGGAATGTGAGTGGGCTTACTGTAATAGGTTAGTAGGCCCATATTTTACACAAGTGAGAGGCCCCTACTTCTAGCCATAGGGTTTTGTGTTGTCTGACCTATTGTGACTTCACACCGAAAACGGCTCTGTGGAATAGAAGTAGTTTTTCTCTCCTTCTCTTAGCCTTGGTTACTCTCCTGGTCATGCTCTCACTTTGGGAAATGAAAAGCTACGGTATGGATTCCTTAGCTACTGCTTGCTTAGGTAATCTTAAAACCTTAATATTAATTAGACTCTGATCAAATGATATGAACATGTAACAATCTAGGATTACATATCTCATTTTAGTTTTATCATTAGAATGGTCTGAACAATAAATTAAGTAATAGGATATTGATTGACTAAGAAACATCTTGGTCAATATTTATTTAAGGAAGAAACTTGTGTCTTCCATAATCGTGTAAAGTAGCTACAAAAATAGAAGGTCGTATCATTCATTTATGTGAAACTAGAATTGTATATATATAGTCGATCTTTTGAAAAAACTTTGGGAAGAAATCAATAAGTGAAACATACGGGGAATGAAACATATATCACCGGGAACAATAAAGGTGTGTTTGGATAAAGTATTTTTAGAGGGTGATGTAATTTTTTGAGGGAATTGAAATATTTTAGTTCAAAGGATATTTAACTAAAGTGTTTCAATTTCCTCCAAAAATTATATTACCCTCTAAAAATACCCTACCCAAACCCACTATAATAAGTGTTGAACATAAATGAAATTTTATGTTTTTCACATCGTTCTTGAGTCCACATATATCATTTTTGTTCTTAAATCTATCTTTCCTTTACATCCTAAGCAATTTGGTGCTGGAAATGGCGCCAAACTTGCAGGGATATTTTCGTAATTTTAATGCAAAGTTTTGGTTAGTGTGTGGACAGTTTTTCTGTGGATCCCAATGGTGGTTTGCCTCTCATTTGTCCAATCACTGCAACTGCTTGCTGAGCCTCTCTCTCTCTGAACAAGTGAAACTTGTTTCATTCATTCCGTCTCTTTTTCTTTCCCTTTCTTCTCTCTTCCTCTCGTCTTCCTCTCATTACTGATGCAGATGTAAATATGTCTATCTTCTTATCGTTTTTCACTTTCAATTTTTTTAACACAACCGTTTTCCTACTTTTCATCATCCATAGATACAAAGAAAGGTTACAAAGAGGAGGGGTTTGCTGGAGAGAAAGAGAAGGACGTCAGAGCCAAAGAACTAGTGATTAGAGAGAGAAGGAAGAGAGGGAAGAGGGAAGAGGAAAGAACAATTGTGAAGAGAATGTCGGAGACACACGAGGGACTACAACGAGAAGTGGCGGTGGTTGCGACGGTGATGGAGAGATGCGGTAGTGGGAGAGATGGTGGCGGCGCTGGCGGATATGTGGTGGTGTGGACACGGTGGGATTCACAGTTTGTGCCGCAATGGTGATGGTCGGGAGCAACTATTGGCGCGGTGGTTCCATTGCGGTGAGCCTCCGTCTTCTTCTATTTTGCTATGGTTATTTTTCCCTTCTTCAATTTTACACCAATTTGGTTTTCTTCTAAAAGGTAACCACATGTTTGATAAAATTCCCCAATGGGCTGACTTGTATTTTTTTTGGAACAATAGTAATAACAATGTTGTGTGAAGAAAAAATGTGACTCCAGTTTTCCACTATTGCTAATTTGCAAATTGGTGAGCAGAAATAATTCTTTAATCGTTTTAATCAAGTGTGTGGGTATGTGTGTTTGAGTTCAATCGCTTACTGATAAACTCCTAGACGGTGTTGATGTTGCTGAAGATGCTGCAAAAGAGGTTGAAAATGATGAAGCAAATGATGATGATGAGGAAGCAGATCAAGTCGAAGAGGAAGTAGCAACAATAGAGAACCAATATGTAGAAAGGATAAAGGAAAAGGAAGTTGAAGCTAAAAAGCCCCTTCAAATGCTTTCGTTATCCTTTAAATTTTATAAGCTTTATGTTCCAGTTAATTAGTTTGTAATCCTAGTGCTTTAATTTACAGGATGCAGGGCATCGGTCTTCAGGAAAGAATTCCAAAGGACAAGTATGTTGTTTTGACTCTCTGCTTGATGGGAAGAAATTGGATTCCAAATTATGACAGAATGTTTCTTCGACTTTCACGCTTGGCTGGTATGGTGGCTTTGGTCATTACCCTCTTCCCTCCTTGTCTTTTTCTTTGTCTATTCTTTGCTTTTTTTGTTTCCTAATTCTGTTTATTGCCCTAATTTTCCTTTCCTTTTTGCTGGTAAGGATGCAGCTGTGGAGGACAAATAGAGAGCTGAGTAATAAACATTTTTGGGTGTGGGTGAGTAACTACAATTTCCTCTACCTTTCCTTTTTGATTTAGGTTTTTAGTGTTTCCTTGTATGCTTGGGTTCTGAGTTGTTTTCATGGGTAGAATCATATCTACTTTTTTGATGGATTTTTGGTTTTTTAAGAGTTGTGGTTCCTCCTTGCTCTCTCATGGTTTATGATCAAGAATTAAATGTAAGGTTATAATCCAAATACCATCTTCATGCGAAAATCATCTCAGTGGATCGATGTGATTGAAGGAAAGTAATAAGTTTTTTAATTTCTTATTTTGATGTTGCTTCTTTTGATTGTGTTGCTTTCATGTATTTTCTATCTAACATGTCAATAGATTCCTTAGTTTTAAGTTGTGGTTGTTAGTCCATGTCAATCTAACATATATTTTTTCTTATTTCATGTCAATCTAACATATAATCTTTCAGATAGGAAGGTAATCTTGATCCTGAAATTAACAAGTGTAAGAAATCTAGAATCAGATAAATGCAAAAAAAAAAAACTATTCTCCATTTTTATTTGTTCTGTTATTTTTAATTTATGTCATTTTTTATGTTTATTTATCCTTGACATTGAAAACTTTGATTTGGCTTGAATTGGGATTTGGATATGTTGCCTTTACTAAGTTAATAACTAACAGATATCTCATTGATTCAGGTGGGTTATATTAAGAATGTTCTAAATCACTTTCAGCTGTAAAAGAAGAATCAAGAATTTGAGTTCAAATTGTAACTTTCTGCAGAAATTCACAAGATGAGGAGGAGGAGAATTGCTGCACAAAAAGTTTGGAAGCAATCGAGGTAAGTTAAGTTATTTCGTTTCTATACTTTCTGTTTGAAACATTGAATTAAACATCTGTTGTGATGTTGCTTCCTCTAATATAAGGCATTTTTAGGTGGTTGGCATTCTAGAGTACGGGCTTGCTAAAGTTGCTGATTCAATGATCAAGTATGTCATTACTCCTTTCATTAATCCTGGACAGCCTCTTTCATTTCTATATGATGCAAATAGCTTCTCTTTTTGAAAATCTTCTAACTGCTCAATGCTAAAAACAGTGTAAAATGACAAGAAAATTATAGTGTAATAAAACACTTAATGTGGGTCCTCTATGGTGGCCAATGTGGAATCATGAATTGTGGATATAATGGGGACCATGAATGCAGAAGATCCTCCCATCACTGTTGCTAATCGGGTTCCAAACAGTGTCTGCAAGCAATTTCAGGTGAAACACTTAATGTTTTACAAGCAAATGACAGTGTAAAACACTTAATATTTTGGGTGAAATTGAATTATGCTACATTGTTTATGCGCAGATTATGAAATTGGTAGAAATGATGGTCATATGACAAAAAAAATGGAGAATAGTACTATTGCTGTTTGAGACTATTGGAAAGTACATTTGAGTTTTCTAGCTGATAATGGGTGTGTCATTGTTTTTATATTGCATGAAATGTATTTTCATGGCCATGATGTAAAGATGAGAAACTTGGAGCTACTCAATTTAAAAGGTTTAGAAAAGTAGTAAAGCATGAGTTTGTTTGGAAGTCCTACTATTTTGAGTCACATATTTATATTTATCCGAAGAAGCTTTTTATTGTGTTCATCGATATTGTAGTAGATGAAGATGGGCTCTTTGAGTTATACCTATACCTTTAACTTGACTTCCAACTCTTCCCTCATTGCTTACTTAATCTTATTTTTTTTTACTTTCTTATTTGTTCTAACTCTTACTTACTCTAACTATTTGACTTATTGCTAACTTAATATTAGTGGTATTAGTGGTGTATTTGCTATTAACTTTTTCCTTTTTTACTTTGTTGCTCTTATATATATATATATATATTTATTGTGACTTCTAATTCTAACTTGACTTCTAACTTTTTCTGTTTTTCTTTATCATTTTTATTTGTTCTTATGACTATACCTCTAACTTGAAATCAGATGTCGAGGTTTCATCAAACTTGGCATCTTTCTTCTCTTTTACAATAGTTGAAGGCTTAACTTTATAATGTGGATATATCACTGGGAATGGATGGTTTCCCTTTGCTCTCGAACGAGTAGAAATTGGTCTCATCAAATGGATCAATTTCTAAATTAGGATCACTGCACACCCTTTGAATTGTGCAGATTGGTGTGGCTAGCCATGAGAATCGTTTCATGTTGATCACATAATGAGTGAGCCACTTAGCTGTCATGAATTGAATATAAATTAAAAATTATTGATATTTTAAGATGAAACTCTTGACATGGATGAATATGCTCATTCACTTTGTTGCAGTTTGAGATTCCAGAGGAAGCAAGGTCACGAGTTAAAAAATTATATTATTTGCAATCTCTGTCTGAAGGTAGGAAGCTATTGAAAGGCTCTTTTTAACTTTGCTCAATTTATGCTGACCTGAAGACCTTTTATATCATGTAAGACACCATTCATCTTCTTGATGCATATCAGTTAGATGAGATATGTTACAACTACCCTTTTATTTTTTGGGTTTATAAAAGTAATAATCAGTTTTCTAAACTTACAATACCTCAGACATTTTGATCTTTCTGACTTTGCTGGTGTTTTGCAAAGTATGTTTGCACTTCTGTCAGCATTTTTTTCTTCAAATTTAGTGTTAGATTGTGGTATTACTTGTGAATAGTTGTTGGAAGTTGAGTTGGCAATCAAAGTTATGCAGAATGCAAGTAGCCAGACCTCAACTAATTCATTTTCCTGCAATCTTGCTTTTCTTTGAATTAGTTTGAAATGGTAAAATGCCTTAGTTTTTTTGTAGGCATATTTGAAATATGAAACTATCTCTCCACTCGAGAGTAGATCCAAAATGGCATAAAGTTTGTATTTTGACCGCGTTAACTATCTTGTATTCATAATCGTCACACTTAAATCAAACATTTATTTTTATAAAGATTACGAATGCCAGAGTAAAATTTATATTCCTCAATGCTTACTAATTTCCATGCTTACTTATTTCCATGCTTGAACCTTTGACAAAAATGTTTGTACAGCTTTGAAATAGTAATTTCAATTTGCATCAATTAGTTCTACTTATGAGCATTTTTGGTTGTACCTTGCAGGTCATATAATTGGGAGGGACACCAACCATTGAAGATTGTCCCATGATCCTGCGTGCAGCTTTAAGAGCATCTCTACCTTCAGCTTTCTTGACAGTTTTGCAGACAACTCATGGTTGCTTTATATTGTTTTGATCTTTCTGGCTTTGTGCTTTTCATTCTTATTTTCTTTTTTGTTTGATAGTTCAAAACTTTGTCAAGAGTTTAAATTTCAAAACTTTGTTTGTTTTGGATCAATCTTGGCTGACAGAGATGCTGTTCAGGTATGCCATGGTTTTTCTCCTGTATTACTCCTTATTTTTTCATATTTTTGTCTTGGGTTTTGATTATCATTTACTTAAAAGAGTTATATACGACATCATGTTGTTCAGTTTGTATAAGCATAATGTTAGTTAATAAAAACTGCCATTTAGATGATAGACTTGACACTTTTTCTCAAATCTTATGATATTTCAGATGATCTTTTTCTAAAATAAAAACAAGAAATGGATTGATAGCGCTTGTTTAAAGGTGGTTTCTTTCGCAAGTAACCCTCGTCTTAACGTGTCAAGAATCATCTAATTCTTAGAATGATGTTTAGTCAACCTCAACCTCTTCAAGTTCAACATCCTGAATATAAGTGATTAATTTGGATGATTGGGTAACCGCATTTTTAAGACTTCTTATAATGTTGTACCTTTTTTGGTGGAAACTTCTTATTGTGTTGTACTAATAATAATAATTCTAAACTTTGTTAAGCACTTTTTATATGCTATATTTGATTCCTAATTATACTTTATCTACTATAATCAAAAATTTAACGAGCATATTTAGATTCATCCATACTATTTGGACTTTTTATGTTTTGATGCTTTTGTATGCACTTTTGTTTCTTTTAGGCTTATTGTGGATCACTTTAAGTAGGTGAATAAAATAGAAAATTGTTCTTAGTTTTAGTTGAGTAATTAGTATTTCATCCTCTTGAAGAATGAGTTCTGTTTTGAGTTTACTAATTAGTATTTCACCCATAAAATTTGTTTGCTAATTAGTATTTCATCCATGAATAGTTTTTGACTAATAGTAGATACCTATAATGTTTACATTGTTATTTGAGTTTATTTAACTAATTTATTTACTAAACACACTGATCTCGAGTTGTTTGAGGATTCCATTGGCGAGCTAATGGATTTCAAGGGGTTTGGGCATGGAAGTGTGTTCTCACCATCCGTCACTTATCGAATGTCAAGCGGAATCACGACTTTACCGAATGGGGCGTTCAATACATTGGGTCGACTTCTCTATTTTCTTAAAACCACGAAAATAAAAGATTTGAATGACCGATGTTGTGAGCATATTCAAACTTTTAATTGTGTTGTTTGTTTCATTATTACTAACTAAAGTTGTTAATTGTGATGTTAGTTTCGCAAATACTAGTGACTCCGTGCATCGCACGGGTGTGAGGCTAGTTTTTAAAAGTAGTTTTTAGTTTTCAAAAATTCAAAAAGTATAAATTTGTTCTTTGTTATTGGTAATGGTGTCTTGATTGCGTGATTTATCTCTCAAGTAACATGTGAGTCCAGGAAAATCCTAACTCTTTAAAGAGAGATAAGACGTAGGATCCATGTGAGTCCAGAGAAATAAGAGAGAAAGAAGCTTTAAGAGTGAGATTTGTAACACTTTATTTCTTCAAGATTTTTTATACTTGAGAGGATCCATTCCCCCTCTCGTAACAATCCCAATTAAGGATCAACAATGGTTGGTCCAAGTGGTAATTGGACTTGGATCCCACCCCAATGTCTCGGTTCGAATATTGGGTGTGGCAAAAACTCAGTTGGGAGGAGAGAACCACACGGGCCGGCAAAGCGGTACTCGTAGTTAGGCAGGTTCCCTGACGTAGATTAGTCATCGGCAAAGCCGGTGAAAACTGGACACCAAAAACATAGTAACCGAAAAAAACAATCCAATTAAGGCTCAATTCTGTTGTGATTGTGAAATTTCACTCATGTAAAGGTCATGAGAAAGCCATTAGGAATGAATGATTGTATAATATGATTGACAAACAATTACTTCCTCCGTCCCATAATATAAGGTCTCATTTCACTTTTCACATTTATTAAGAAAAGTTGTTTGAGTAATTAATATGTTAAAATTTTCTATGACTATTACTAAACTACCCTAAACATTCAATGTTAACTTTTCATATACCTACACAATTTAGTATAATTAATAAGGGTCGTATTTAAAAAAAAAACAATAAATGTATCTAGAAAATTGTAAAGGACTTTATATTTTGAGACAAAGTAAAAGTGAAAAAAGAGTCTTATATTTTGGCACAGAGAGTATAAAAGAATAAAAGAATGCACACACGTTACAAATCAAACCAATTGAACAAGCTTAATAATAAAAAGAAAATAAACAAATCGAAAAGTGTGGTTGCAGTAAGAAGATATCAACAATTAGGATGATGTAGTGCACTCTGTGGGAAGTCCCTGAGGAAATCTCTTTGTGTCAAAGCAGTAATTGTAAATCATGTACTCCCTTCGGACTCATATATAAGCAACAAATGACTTTTTAGATTCATTGAAAAAGTGATGTATCTGGACTACATATAGTCTAGATACATCACTTTTTCAATGAATCTAAAAAATTGTTTGTTGCTTATATATGAGTCCAGAAGGAGTAATTATTTTGCACCCAACTGAATCTCTCTTGGCCACTTGTATCCAACTCTTGTGACAACCATGAATTGGATGAATTGGGATTTTAACCAACCTCTATTAAATAAAAGGAAAAGAAAATATTAGATAACATAAACAATATGTAAATCAGAGGTAAGATCAAAAAGTAAGAGAAACTTAAGTATAAATATGGTCGAGATGAAAAGGTAAGAGAAACTTAAGGATAAAAATTATAGTCCCATAATTTGAAAAAGCTAAATGCCCAAGAATTTCAAAAATAAATTAAAGATAAGGAAAAACACCAAATTAGGATAACACAAACCGATACCAGCAAAGCTCAATATAATCCACACAACCATGAAGAACAACCAAAAGCTTCACTTTCCATAAAACTAATTGCAATAGTAAATTTCATTCAGTTTGCACATAACTCCTTGTCAATCCCATTTTAATCCTTATAGCCAAACCATTGGCCTCTAAAATCTTAATAGTTTAACCCGTAGTTGCTTTTTATGAGAGTATTTACACATACTAAGAAAAGTAATAAATTTTGTTACTTTTTATGAGAGTGTTTATCTTTTTCTTAAAATACCCTTATCTATTTATTATTTCATTCTAAATTCTCTCTGCAATTAATAGTTAAGAATATTATTGACAAAACAATAATTAATATTACATTTAAATTTAAAAATGAAAAGTAAAATGAAATAAAATTATGCTCAAAAAACGATATGTATTGTCAAATCGAGGTAATATGGGCATTAGAATTTCATTTGATTGTGTTATACTCATAGTATAATCAATATGTTAAGTCCACGTCAGAAAATATATTTTATGTTTAATTAATAAGCAGTATCTATAAAGTAGTCTGTTATAGAATATAAGTAAAAATTAGTCAATAAAAGTTAATGTATCTGGTTTAAATTTTGAACTAGATATAAAAACTTTTGTTAACTAGTTTTTGTTTATATTCTATAACGGAATGAGGGAGTATAAAGTATGGCCCATACTTCTTACAACCCACCCGCTATTCAGTGGCGCCCCCTAAATGCGTGAAAAGACAAAAATGCCCTTAATGAAACATGTATTTTTCATTTTTTTTTTGGAGATTACGATGGTTCGGAAGTCCCCACCAAACCAGTTCGGAAGTTTATCACTGTGTGTTGTATCTTCACAGGCACCCTCCTAGTATTGAACTTACTAGGTTCGAAAGTTTCCCACCGAACCGGTTCAGAACTTTGAGGCCGAACCATTCAGAGTTTCAGAATAGAAAAAAAGGCATGTTTGAGATATTGGGATGTTGGGGATGTCTACCGAATAGCGAAGCAGGTGGATCGTAAGAAATATGGCCCTAAAGAATTTTGATATTTTATGTTTTATCCTTATCTCCCCATGGCGGTGTTTGCATATTGGCATGGAGGGGTGGCGGTGCCTTCCCAGCCAGTAGTGGACAAATATCTGAAGACCTCACCCACCTCCGAATCAACTTTGTGATTATGAGAGCCAACTCAAAAATAATAATAATGCGAAAGCGCGTCACCAACAAGGCACAGCACAACCAAACCAAATTGCCACTAATATTTTAGTTTTGAAAAGCATAGTTGTCAACCGTAACGCAACTGGTTAGGATTCTCTCCATTTCCTTTAAGAAATGAAAATGTTCATTTGAAGAGAGATAAACACAATTTATGGTGGATCATAACATTAATTATTATGATGCATTTAATTTTATGACCCACCATATTTTTTGTATCTATCTCTCTCCAAATGGCCATTTCCTTTAAAAAATAGAGAGGATCCTAACCCTCGCACGCAACACATAGCCGAGTGCACTTTCCTATGTTCCTTCCATTTCCACTCATCTCTATACATATAGAGAATGATATTTGAGACAATGAAACACGTGAGACATGATGATGGAAATACGGTGGAGTCACACGCGTTCTGATGGTTAATGTTTTAAAAAAAGTTGGGTATTTATTTTCTGCGCGATGGTTAGCACCAAAAAGTAAGCGTTGAAATTTTACTACGTGGTTAATGTTTCAAAAAAGTTGGGTATTTATCCTCTTCGCATGGTTAACCTCGCGTCACTCAAAAGTGGAAGCCTATTGCATTGTCAATTCATTGTAAATCTTTTTGAGGTTAACCATTCGCAGCGGGATAAATACCCAACTTTTTTGAAACATTAACCACGTAATAAAATTCCAAAGTTTACTTTTTGAGGTTAACCATCATGTGCGAAAATAAATACCCAACTTTTTTAAAACATTAACCATCAGAACGTGTGACTCCACCGTATTGTCTCATCATCATCCATGTTCCATTGTCCAAATAGCAGTACTGATACATATAAATACCACTCCCCATATCTCTCCCATAATCATCATCCCTTCTTCAACAATTCACTCTCTAAACTTTCATTTCATACTCCCCCGTCTTAACATTTGAAATCCATCTAGCTAGCATGGCATTTCTTCATCCCTATTTTCCAACGATTACTCTATTAGTATTTGTTGCCTCTTTCATAGCAGCAGCATCTGCAGGCAAGTTGAACCAGGAATTTGACATAACATGGGGTGATGGGCGCGCTAAGATAGTAAACAACGGTGAGTTACTCACTCTATCACTCGACAAAGCATCTGGTTCAGGTTTCCAATCAAAGAATGAGTATCTATTCGGCAAGATTGACATGCAACTCAAGCTTGTCTCTGGAAACTCTGCAGGCACCGTTACTGCCTATTATGTAAGTTCATCTTGTTATAGCGTACTACTGTTGCATGTGTTGTGTTCATTTTATGTGTGATCTGATGTTTGTTATATATACAACACAGTTGTCATCAAAAGGATCAAACTGGGATGAGATTGACTTTGAATTCTTGGGGAATGTTACTGGAGAGCCTTACATTCTTCACACCAATGTGTTCAGTCAAGGAAATTAAAGGCAACAGAGAACAACAATTCTATCTTTGGTTCGACCCAACTGTTGATTTCCACACTTATTCCATTCTCTGGAACCCACAGCGCATTGTGTAAGCACTAAACATCTTTGCTAATTATCAATTAATGAACCTCGTGATTAATTATGATCTAATATGATTATATGTGTTAATCATTCCAGCTTCTCGGTGGATGGAACACCCATAAGAGAATTCAAGAATATGGAATCAAAAGGAGTAGCATTTCCAAAGGATCAACCAATGAGGATATACTCAAGCTTATGGAATGCTGATGATTGGGCAACAAGGGGTGGTCTTGTCAAGACAGATTGGACACAAGCTCCTTTCACTGCTTCATACACAAATTTCAATGCAAATGCATGCGTAAAATCCTCCTCAACTGCTTCATCTTCTTGCACCTCAAACTCAGCAGCCTCATCCAATTCATGGTTGTCTCAAGAGTTGGATACAAGTGGCCAAGAGAGATTGAGTTGGGTGCAAAACAATTACATGATTTACAATTACTGCTCTGACACAAAGAGATTTCCTCAGAGACTTCCTACTGAGTGCACTGCATCATCCTAATTATATTAATCTACTTGTAGATTTGTAACTTTTCTTCTTAATTAGGCCTATTCAATTGGTTTGATTTGTATAACCTACTCGTACTCATTCTTTTATTCTTTTATATTATTTGTCAATCGTATTACAATGAATATAAACAATCATTTATGAATGGTTTTTTCTTTTGACCTTTGTGGAATCTGCTAAATTTCTTGCTATTTACATTACATTATCTTCTTTCGGGATTGTCTATAATTGTTTTGATAATCTTTTCTAACCATTAATCTTCTTCTCGATATAAAGAGACAATTAAAAACGACAAAATTCAGTGCTTTAAAAAATTGAACCAACTAAACAATTCAATCAGTTAAATAATAAATCGACACCGTCTGCGGTTTAGTTATTAATTTTAGCGATTCGACCACAATTTTATCTAGATTCGAGCAGTTTGAAGCAGTTGAACTATAACTCAGAGGTCTCAGTAGTTCGATGCTCCGTTTAGTTTTCAAAATAATGACAAAATCATAGTACTATGTAATTTTGAATTAAGAAAACATTATTCCACTTTCTAAATCAAATCTGAGATGAAATAAGCTTTGTCCCGATAGCATAGTGTGGTTGTAAATTACATCGTTGCATTCTCAAAGGCTGGATTCAAACTCAGGACTTTTGATTGTATGTTTAGATTAAGAACATTTACATCATTTCAAAATTAAACACTTTTTTTGACACAAAAATTAGACACTTTCTTTTTATTTGCTAACTAATATATGAAGGTGGCCGCAAGTGAGAATGAACTAAGTCTCTTATTAGTGTATCAGTTAATTAATTGATTGTAAAAAGAATATAAAATACTATGAGTGGTTGAGATTGTATTAACTAGTATATAATCTCAATCATTCATAACATTTTATACCGTATCATACGATCAATTTGAATGATACATCGGTGAGGAACTTAGTTGATCTCGCACCCTAAAAGTCACTGTATATTAAATCTTATTTAATAAGTGAATGTCGTTGTCGTTGGCATTGCGCGCACGCCAACGTGCAGCTTTTTTCCTTTTTTTTGTTTTTTTCTTTTTACATGTTTTGATATTTTAGAGTTTAGAAAAAAAAATTAGATATTCAAATACTCGAAGTTCTTTCCTCAATAACTAACTGGTTTGGTGAAAAAAGTCATAATTTCGTGATAAAATTGGGTAAAGTGGATGCTAAGCGATGTGTTTTGGGGTACTTTAGAGTCCCTAAAAAAATTAACTACTCAAATACGCAAAATTTCTTCCTCAATAACCAAATTGGTGAAAAGAAAAATAATTTCATGACAAAATACATAAAATGCGATGCTAAAGAGTGTGTTTTTTTTGGGTACCTTAGAGTGGAGAAAAAAATTTAGATGTTCGAATATGCAAAGTTCGTTACTTAATAATTAGTTTGGTGAAAAAATAAAAAATTTGTGACAACATAGATAAAGTGTCGCGCTAAGCAGTGTGTTTTAAAGTACTTCAGAGGTCCTGAAAAAATTCAACTGTTCAAGAACACGAAGTTTGTTCCTCAATAACTAGTTTCTAACAAATAATATATATTTTTGTGACAAAATATGTAAAGCGGATGCTAAGCCATGTGTTTTATGGTACTTTAGCGTTTGAAAAAAATGCTAATTGTTCACATACGCAAAGTTCGTTCCTCGATAACCGATTTGGTGAAAAAATAATTATGTGTCAAAATTTCTAAAATGCAACTCACCACATTAAAAAATCAGTTTGTTTTTATATTCTTTTTCTTATATATTTATTTCTTCTTATGGTTATTTTTGGCGAGTACTCGCTCGGACCTTTTTTTTTTGTTTCTTTAATGAGTACTCTCGTCAACCATCCATTTTTTTATGACCTTTATTTTGGTCATTTCGCAGAAACGGGTATTAGAATCATACTTAAACCGCTTTAAAAAATAAATTTGTTCTTAGACTTTTTTCCTTATATTTGCATTTCTTCTTATTGTATTTACAAAATCAACTTCTTTTTATACTTCTTCCCTTTATATATTTTAGAACCATATTCTTCAGAACCTAAAATATCTACTGAAAAAGTAATTAATGAAGAGAAACTTGTTATGTTTATAGTCCTCGAGATCTTACTGTTGATTTTAGTTTTGCATTTAAGGTGCTTAATTGAAGATGTGATTTGATTAAAATTAATTGGATAATATTAATTAATGATGATTAGAAAAGGTGAGATGATAAGTGACAAAAAAAGGTGACATAATACTGGCTCAAATAAGCTAAAACATAGTTACTTGAATTCTGCAATATAATACCATTGAAGAGTCGGTATTTACTCTCGCAAAAACCTCAGGCACATTTACAATAGAAACTCTCATCTCTTCTTTCATCGAATGTAATACCCTAAAGTAAATAAAATTTACTTTTTCCATTATGTTAATGCTTTATTCTCATTACTTACATATCTCCTTTAAATTGGGCTTGATTATTGATTTAGTTGCACATTTATTGTGATTACATTATTACTAGAAATCATATAATGTAACAGTAATACCTAAAGTAATTTTAATTACTTTGACTAATACAATAGTGTTCTTTAAAATTAACTACTTGCATTGTATATGTTTGATTCATTCGTAGTTTTGATTTTAATGAAACTTTCTCGCTTGTGGTAAATATATATGTCATCAATTAGAACTGTGTTTAGTTTGGCGGCTACTCTTGATTTAGAGGTAGGCAAATGGATGTAAAACGGCTTTTCTTCATGGTGATTTGGAGAAAGAGATTTACATGAAACAACCTGATGGTTTTCTTGTTGAAGGCAAGGAATGCTATGTGTGTAGACTAAGAAAGAGTCTATATGATTCGAAGCAAGCTCCAAGAAAGTGGTACAAGAAGTTTGAGTCAGTTACGTGTGACCCGAGATATAAAAAGACTACTTCTGATCATTGTGTCTTTGTTAGGAAATTTTCTAATGATGACTTACATTATCCTGTTATTACATGTTGATGACATGCTTATTGTTGGGAAAGATATTTCCAAGATTGACAGGTTAAAGAAGCTGTTGGGCGAGCCTTTTGCCATGAAAGACATGGGAGCAGCTAACCAGATTCTTGGCATAAGAATCATGTGTGACAGAAAGGAGAAGAAAGTTTGGCTGTCACAAGAGCACTATATTGAAAGAGTGTTGCAAATATTTCAGATGGAAAACTCTAAGGCGGTAAGGACTCCTCTTGCTACTCATTTTAAGTTGAGGTCTAAACAAAGTCCTTCAAATGAAGTGAGAAAGTAGATATGGAACAGGTTATGTATGTGTTTGTTGTGGGTAGTTTGATGTATGCAATGGTATGTACAAGATCAGATATTGCACATGTTGTTGGTATAATCAGTAGATTTTTGTCAAATTTAGATAGAGAGCATTAGAATGGTGTGAAGTGGATTCTAAGGTATCTTGGTACTACTACCTGTATGAGACTTTGTTTTGGAGGTGACAAACCTACTTTAGTGGGGTACTCTGACTCAGATATGGCTGGAGATATTTATTCCAGAAAGTCCACTTCGGGTTATATGATTAAGTTTGCGGGGGGAGTTGTGGTTTGGTAATCTAGGTTGCAAAAGTGGGTTGCATTGTCTACTATTGAGGCAAAGTCCATCGCTATTACTGAAGCATGTGAAGAGTTGATATGGTTGAAGAAATTTTTGCAGGAGCTTGGTTATGTTCAGGACAAATGTTTTTTATTTGTTCATAGTAAAAGGCTCAAAGCGCTATTCATCTTGACAAAAATCTTATTTTTCATAATAGGTCCAAACACATTGATGTGAGGTATCATTGGATACGTGATGTTTTGGATGCTAAGTTGTTGGAGTTAGCTAAAGTTCATACTGATGATAATTGTTCAAATATGATGACTAAAGCATTGCCAAAAGGGAAATTTGAACTTTGTTGTGATTTCACTGGTTTGGCAATCACCTCTGCATAGTTACTTATCAAAAAAAAAATCTCTGCATAGTTGTAAGGAGAGATATGTTTGGTATTGGACTCCCCTCCTATGTAGAGAAAGACTCGATATTTTAGCTCACTATGTTCTCACGAAGTTGTGATTTTAGCCCATATGTGCATATATAAATGTTAGTTTTATTGGGCGAGAACCTTATAGGAGTCCCCTATCTTATGAGGTTCTCGTTCCAATAAAGCTAACATTTATATATGCACATATGAAAAACACATTTTAGTAATTTCTAAGATATATTATGCAAAATGAAGTTCGCTCCAACTCCAACAGTGCACCGTGAAACTTGTTAAAGCTCAGATTCCTCTCGGTGTAGAGTACAGCAAAGAATTTTCATCAACGCTTACCTTAATTATATTTTGTCTAAGGAAGCTAACCCATCATAAACAACAACAGATTAGTATCACGTGGTTGAGTGAAAGAGACATCGTCGGTGGAAAAATGTAGGTGTACGACCCCGCTCCCCCGCTCCCCTCTAACAACTATCACACTAATTCCTAACCACTTTATCTATTAAAAAAAAACAACATATTAGTATGACAAGTGTAAGTGAAACAGCACAATGAGTAGCGTTAAATAAGACACGTGGATCTGCATTAGTGTAGGGATAATTAAACTGGGTGACTAATACCACCCTTCCAGAATTCTCCACTTGCCGTTTGAAAGGGTGGGATTTTCATCACACAAGAGTCGGTGAATTACTGAATTTCCAGTATCACGATGATTCTCAAAGTTCTTTTTTTTAATATTTCCCACATACAGAGGCAGAAAGTAACATGACAGGCAGAAACATGATAAGTACAACTTTCTAGAATTAACATAAATGCAAAAGGATGAAACCAATTCCCTCCTTGCCGCTGACTAAGAAGGTGCATGGATGATACCAGACTCAACTTAATTTTTTTTAATGCTAGTAAAGTTACAGCACTTTGGATGAATCCTATGAATCAGTGACAGAACAGGCTTGCAATAGCCACAAACTCAATTAAGTTCGGTTTGGTAGAACAAACTTAGTCTCTAAATGGACCACTTAAAATTAAAACTATGATTACTACTATCATGCAAATAAAACCGATTGCTGTCCAGCTGTTTAGTTCCCACCACTTCATCCCACCAACAAACTTTTTGATTTGTTTATTCAAACAAACAACATTCCCAAGCCTACCCAACAAGCCTCACACTACTATAAATTGTGCACACGAATTTGTTTAGTCCTCAGTTTTTGCTCACAACATAACAATTCTGTCTTACGTACCCAAAACAAAACTTCAGCAAATACCTCTGTTTGTTACTTTCCATATTGTCCATTCCAATGGCTGCTTTCTCTTCTGTTCCTTGTGCTAATGCATTGCTTGTCCTCATATTGTCGTTTCTAATATCCACGCCTTTTATAGTAGTAGCCTTTGCAGCTGGAAACTTGTACCAAGATGTTGATATCACTTGGGGAGATGGCAGAGGCAAGATTGTGAACAACGGTCAGCTTCTTACTCTGTCTCTTGACACCACCTCTGGCTCTGGCTTTCAGTCCAAGAATCAGTATCTTTATGGCAAGATTGACATGCAACTCAAACTTGTTCCTGGAAATTCCGCTGGCACTGTCACCGCTTATTATGTGAGTTAGTTTTCCTCAACCATCCAAAATAATACTAATATTTTGCATAATTTCCAACACATACTTACATATATATATATATATATAGACAGACACAAACATTTCATAGAGCTTCATCTTATATATATAATTATGCGTATCATGCAGTTACGTTCAGAAGGGTCATCTTGGGATGAGATAGACTTCGAGTTTCTGGGAAATTTGAGTGGTGATCCTTACATAGTTCATACCAACGTGTACACCCAAGGCAAGGGTGACAGAGAGCAACAGTTCTACCTCTGGTTTGACCCAACTGCAGATTTCCATACCTATTCCTTTCTCTGGAATCCTGCACATGTTGTGTACGTCTGTAAATCCATACTACATAAAATACACTCTTGGAAGTTTTCAACTTGATTAAGTTTACTAGCAAATTCTTCCCTAAACCACACGATATCATGGTCTGCCGTGGTCTACATGGACCAGTACAATACTTGAAAATTATTGGAAAACTCACTGTGGACCACTTATGATCCATTCTAGAACCACCTAAATTTACTGACATGGATTCTTTTACTTTTCAGGTTCTTTATTGATGGAAGACCAATCAGGGAATTCAAGAACTTGGAGAGTGCGGGAGTTCCCTACCCAAAGAACCAGCCAATGAGATTATATTCCAGTCTATGGAACGCTGATGACTGGGCAACAAGAGGAGGACTAGTGAAGACAGATTGGAGTCAAGCTCCATTCACTACCTCTTTTAGGAACTTCAGAGCCAATGGTTGTGTTTGGTCCAATGGAGTCTCTTCTTGCAAGTCCAACTCTTCTGATAATAATGCTTGGCTATCTCAACAGCTTGATTCCACAAACCAGAAAAGGCTGAGATGGGTGCAGAAAAATTACATGATTTACAATTACTGCAATGACGTTAAGCGATTCCCTCAGGGTGTCCCTCTGGAATGCACTGTCCGCACCAAATCATAAGATGAATTCAACCCATTTTCTTTCATACATGTGCATTCTTGTTCTATATATCATTTGCCATTTATTTTTTTGTAATAAGATCATTGTAATGTAGTAATGTAGTAATGTTAATTAAACTATGAGTAATAAACACTTTGAAATGGCTACCCAGACAGTGACAAAAGCTCCACTTACTGTTTAAGTACACTTCAGAAAGCAGATAACACATTTTTTCCGATGAGTTTTTACAGTAAATAGAATTAAACTTAAATTAAGTCTTTTAGGGCCACTTAAGGCAAACCGAGGCCCTAAGCAAGACAAAAACATACCAACTACCTTTTTTTACAAAAAAATAATAATAATTAAAAAAAAACACTAAGCCCTCACAAACGAGAGCCCTAGACCATCAGAGCAGCTAACAAATGAGATATAGCAGGTGGTGAAACATCCACACCACCATAATCAATCATATTTGAAACATCCACAACACCATAATCAATACATTTGTAGTTCCAAATTTAGCCAGAATATCTGCACAAAATTAGCCTCCACGCAATTGGACCTCCCAATCGCGAGCTAGTAAACAATGAATCAAAGCTATGTCACTGAATCAAAGCTATGTCATTTTCGTGTCTCAGACAATTCTAACCAGCATGATAATTCTAATCAGCAAACAACCATTTTCAGAGTATTCTCAAGGAATCGGAATAGCACACTACTTTCCGGAGTCGGACTGCCAACACAGCAAGAGCCCTTTCAAAAGAGCAACCAACTCGGCATGCATGATTGTTGAAGCTCCTAGAGACCCATAGAAGTAGAACCCCTAAAAAAAACTTGCCATCCACGTTTTGCTGCCACTCCAAGGTATTGAACCACAAACTACGCGAAAAAATTCCCATTAAAACAAATCTGCCAAACCTACCTGACACTATCACAATCAAATCTGCACACAAGTAGCAACATCCAGCACATGGCGCCTCACAAGAGTCTCCTTAGTTGGCAATGCGTTGTAGGCAAACAGCCCAAGAAAGAACAACAGCCACAGCCAAGCCTAATTGCCTATTGCATCATACATGCTAGTACTTGATATGAGCCTTTGATACGCAGATTTAGTGGTATGTGCTCCAGTTATAGTTTCTCTCCAGGTCCACGAGTCATGAACCCCTCCACAAGAATAGGTTTCTAATTTTCAATCTTAGCTATCAACTCTGTAGGAACTCTTGTATATAAGTTATCTAATCTCCAATTGCCGTCGGTGTAGAGATCCTTTATCCTCACAAGCAGTATCATGTATATCTATATAAGGTACCTGCTTGCTAAGAGGAGTTGGTGTGATCCAACTATCAAGCCAAACATTACAGTCCCCATTACGGACCTTAAACTGGAACCGAGGCGCCAGTTCTTCGAGCCTTCAAGAGCGAATTCCAAGTGCTAGAAGCTGTACATTTGACCACGCCAAGAAAGTTTTGAGAAGGGAAACACTTTTTCCTCAAGATGGAAACCCACAGCTTTTCAGGAGAAGTGAGCTCCCAGATCATCTTACCAAGCAAGGCTGCGTTATGGTGTCTGGCCACTCTAACCCCAAGCCCGCCATTACGCTTAGACCGTGTGACTGTCTTCCACCCTACCATACGCATGCCTTTTTGCTATGTCATTGCCATAGAATATTTCTTATACATATTTCAACCTGATTGCATATTGTTTGTGGAAACCATTGTAGTTGCATCCCACAGGATGGGATGGAAGCTAAAATCGAGGTCCCCAAAGTAATTATGCCTGGTTTGTCCAACAAGTTGCCTTTCCAATAAGCGAGTTTGGTAGTAATTCTTTCCATGATGCCATGAAAATCTTCTTTCTTGACTCGGCCATGGAACATTTTGAAGCCCAAGTACTTGTCTGTGTAGTTTGTGAACTTCATCTGCAGAATGACTTCACTTTTTCCTTTTTGGTGGCAAGAACCCCTTTTGAAGCAAATATTGAAGACTTAGCAAGGCTCACTTTTAAACCTGACATGTCACTGAAAGCCTCCAATAAACCTCCAATAATTTTAGCTTGAGATGCCTTAGCGTTTGCAAAGAGAAGCACATCATCTGCAAGAAAAGATGGGAAATTGCCGATCAATTAGAAGATAATTGAAGTGGTGTCCATCTCCCCTCACAAACCACCGTAGAAATCATCTCACTCAATCTCTCCATACAAAGAACAAAAAGGTATGGAGAGAGCGGGTCACCCAATCGAAGTCCCCTACGCAATGCAAAGCCCTCCATGTGACTACCGTTCCACAACAAAGAGATCTTTGAAGAAGTGATGCCACAGAAGATGAGATTAATAATATCTACAGGAAAGCCAAACATAGGAAGTGTTTCTCATAAGAATAACCAATCCACTCTATCATACGCTTTTTCAAGATCCATCTTGAGAATCATGTCACCATTCCTGCTATTCTTTTTCCCCATGTGATGAACAAACTCCAGAACATAATAACTATCTAATAACATAATAATTGCCTAATAATATAAACCTCTACCTAATAACATAATAACTTAACTTCGTTATAACATAACTCTCTAACAGCAGTCCCCTCCACAAGTTTCACCTTGTCCTCAAGGGGAAGAATTGGACAAGAGTCTTGTAACAACCGAAAGTAGCATCGACTGGCGTCCCATACAACCGAAAGTAGCATCCACCGGCGTCTCATATTTTGAAGTAGAGTGATCAAAAACTGAACATGAAACAAGAGAGTCCTACAAAGAAGGTAGTGCATCTAGAAATTTGCGCAAGTCTGCTATGCTTTCCTGCCTTCTATCTACAATCAAGATATTCACAGGGCATTTTTTCCCTTTCTCTCTAGTTTTCCCATTTCAACCTCGTCCTTATCTTTCTCTTTTATTTGGATTAGGATTTCCTTGGTTAATTTCTTGCGGTTGAACATCAAATGAATCTTGAACCGTCCACGATTCGATTCTATTTTAGGCTTCTCTTATTCCTCGAATAAAGGTAAGATGTCCTGATATTTGGACTTAAAATACCAAAGTAGCGCAACCGAGTGGTGTCGACTCCACCATTGCCACCATGTGAGAGGCCGAGAGCATCGAGAGCATGGTTTCTCAGGGCCTTCACGACCTCTTAAAACTTCTCAGCTTATGTTGTTCCCATGGTATCAAAGTGTTTCTCAATACAAATCAACCACAAGTAAGCATCTTCTCCTCCACCAAATACTAGAATCGATTTCCTCCAACCGCTCCTTACTCTCATGGCTTCCAATCTTCCCAACCATGGCTCCACTTTTTGTTTAAATAAATACCAGACACTCCGAGTCCTAGGATTGATGCTTTGATACAAGTTGATAGAAACTGGCTATATTATATGAAATAGAAACAAAGTCAGTTCTGTAAATGTGAAACTGAAACTGAATTTGTAAGTTCCATAGTGCAGAGTTAAAGAAATAGAAGGGATTTGAGTCAAGGTGACAGTTTACAAAGCTTTCCCCAACCAAGATTCGAGAGCCTGGTCTCTCCCAATCGATATCCAGTCCCAAAATAAATTGCCTACTAATTTTTCCTTCCGTTTCCCTATTTATTCCATAAATGTCTACTAGGATAACTGCTGCCAAAGAACATAATAACTGTCTAATAACCCAATGACTGCCTAATAACATAATAACTTAATTTCCTAATAACATAACAATATAACACAATGCAACTTGGACATTTCTCAAAATTTAGATAGATAAAGCATTCAAGTTTTAAAACAATCAAAAAACTTTAAACCACAAGAGTTTCAAAGGTTTATCTGTACCAATAACCATTGTTCTCTCTTTCTTTAAAACTGTTCTGAAGTGAACTCAATTGATTTCTCTCAGAAACTTGCATAAAATGTTTGCACTTACCTAGCTGAATTGGTGAGACACAGCCAAGTCCTGGTGGTGTACAGTGGTGATACTCATCTTTCTTGTACACAGTAGAACTCACCAGTCAACACTCAACATTAGCATTTAAAGACCAATCTGTCGTTCCATATACTCTTGTGCAATTTCTCCAGCCAAATTCCTAAAAACGAAAGAAAATGTAAGTAAGATTGAGATTGATGGTGTAATCAATTCATTTTCGGTCATACTCGGTCAAAATTAGTTAATCAGCAGAATACCATAATATTGTTTCACTTTCACATAAAGGAAGCATCAAAGCACACAACCAACAATACCTTCAAACCTGATCCCGCCAAAGTTTCATAATAAGTCTTAAGAGTGTCATAATGGGGAGAAGAAACTTCAATGTCTTAGGAACTGAAGTCATGGAACTAAAGTTCGAATTTCTTGTGTACAATACAATCATACATTTCTATTTCAAATTTTCAATACACACACAATTGAAAAATATATATTTTTAAAATTCCCGCTCAAACCAAACTTTGTTCACTTTTTTTACAAGCAAATTCTGTTCACTTCATCGCTGAATATGAATCCTCAACTATAAAACTAGATTTACCAAATGCTCTCAAGAGGAACCCTAAACCCTGAAATCTTTCAAATATACAACTCTAGCTACTGCTTCAAAGCCAAATTCTCATTTGACTGCATGGATTACAACAAAAACAATTGATATTTTCTCCAGAATGCTTAATACGCACTTGAACGGTAGAATCAGCATGATAAACAACTAGAAATTTTGAACTAAGGCGTTTCCGACTCACCAAATCTTGGCTCTCGACCTTCTTCATTGTGGCGTCGTCTTTGCCGGTGATAGTAAGTAACGAAACGAGATTGAAGTTGAAGCAAGTGCAACGGAAGGTTGTCTCGGAACATCAATGGGAATCAAAACATGAGAAAATATCTCACTATGTTTCGTTGATGGAAGATTTTGTCAGTTTTCACTGGCTTTTCAATTTCACAAAATTCCCAATTTGAAAAGTAATTACCAATATAATAAGTCATGTTGGATGAATTTGTATCCTCTTCTTCTCTACTCTCTCTCAAGGATCCTCTATACTCTTTTTCTCTCTCGCATAAATTCTTATATCTCTCTTTTATTTTTTCTCCCATCCTTTTAAACTAGGATACCCGTGCATACACACGAGTGATATTAAGTTTTTTCCATGAATGAGCTTAGAAAATATTAAATAGTTTGAATATTATTCTGTGAAAATAAAGACAAATTTAAAGTAGATAAAAAATGAGTTTCAAATAAAAAAATAGATAAGTATTAAAATCTAGAAATGTAAAAGTATCATTTTAAAATAATTTTGCATTTATCCCGTGTTTTTAATATGTTAGTATAGTGTTTTTTATATATCAGTGTTGTTATCCTGTATTTTTTTATATATCAGTGCAGCTATCCCATGTTTTATATATATCGTTACAGTTATCCCCGTATTTTTTATATATCAGCGCAGTTATATCCCGTGTTTTTTTTATGTATCAGTGTCGTTATCTCATAGTTTCAATTGGTTATTTGAGTTGATTAGTAGATTATAGTATATAGTAAAAGATAGATAATAGATTATCAATAAGAAATATTTATTTCGTGTTTTTTATATATCAGTGACAATTATTTTTGCTTTTTAGGTATTAGTTTTAAATATTAACCAGTTTAAATAGTCATCAAGCCATAAAAAATTATAATTATCAATGACAAATATTAATCCCGTGTATTTTTATATATCAATGCAGTGATCCCGTGTTTTCTTAAATATCAGTGCAGTTATCCCGTGTTTGTTTTTATGTATCGATGCAGTCATCTCATTGTTTCAATTGATTATTTGAGTTGATAAGTAAATTATAGTAGATAGTAAATGATAGATAGTAGATTATCCATAAAAAAATATTTATTTCGTGTTTTTGTATCTATCAGTGACAATTACTTGTCATTTTTAGGTATTAGTGACAAATACTTGTGACGTGTGCTTTAAACATTAATCAGTTTAAATAGTCATTAAGCCTTAAAAAAATTATGATTATCAATGGCATATATTAATGTCGTGTTTTTTCATATATCACTGCAGTTACCCCGTGTTTTCTTATATCCCAGTGCAGTTATCTCGTAGTTTCAATTGATTATTTTAGTTGATTAGTAGATAGTAAATTATCAATAAGAAATATTTGTTTTATATTAACTAGTAGTTTAGATTAGTCATTAAGCCTTCTTAATTATTTAGATAGTAGGTTTATTTATAGTAGTCTTCAAAAATCATAATTATCAATGACAAATATTGATCCTATGTATTTTTATATATCACACAGTTATCCCGTGTTTTTATATATCAGTGCAATTATGTCGTAGTTTCAATTGATTATTTTAGTTGATTAGTATATTATAGTAGATAGTAAAATAGAGATAGTAGATTATAAATAAGAAATATTTGTTTTAAATATTAATCAATAGTTTAAATAGTCATTAAGTTTTCTTATTTTTTAGATTGTAAGTTAAAAAAATAAAAGTAGAGTGATAGGAGAAAGAGAATAATTGTTTATGAGAAAAATAAAAGAAAAGTAAAAAGAAAAAAAGGATGAAAGAGAGTGTAAGAAGAAAAAGTAAGAGTGTGAGAAATATTGAGAAATGTGAGATTGAAAGAGAGAGAGTGGGAAAGGAAGAGAAAATAGAATTAAAAAATAATAAATAAGTAATGATGTGTTAAAAAACGAAGATGTCTATAATTGTCATTTTGTAAGTTGTGTATTTTATTAAATAGATATTAGACAAAACACATTAAGACTTTGTTTGGTAAAAAGTAGTGTATAGCAGATACGCTAGCGGATAGCAGATGAGCAAATAGTGGATAGCGGTTGAGCTAGCGTATAGCGGATAAGCTAGTTGATAGCAAATTATGTGTTTGGTAAAATTAGCGGTTAAAATAGACGATAAATGTAAAATGACATAAAAAGATATTTAATTAATGATTAAATTATTTAAGGATGATAACATATTTAATTAAGAAAGAGAAGTAACTTAAGAAAAATAATAAGGGTAAAAATGTCAAAAAAAAAGTGAAACGTTATACGCTATCCGCTAGCGTTTCAATAAACCCTAAACGCTACTCGAAAAACGCTAAACGCTAGTACTCGCCAAACACATATCCTCGTCATCCGCTAGTCAAATAAGCTAATCTAAGTTTAAATATATGTTTAGTACTTGTAAATATATGTTGTAAAAAAAAAAAAATTATCCTTGTAAATATGCATTTGATACAATTCAGTTTTTGTAAAAATAAAATTTTATTTTTGGTCATTGCAAATATATGTTCTATCCAATTTTTTAAAACATTTTTCAACTCATATTGATGAACTAAAATCAAATATTTTACATATTGCAGGAACCAAACTGGATAAAATATATATTTCCAAGGAGAAAAAACAAAATTTTATTTTTACAATAACTAAATTGAATCAAATGTATATTTGAAAGGACGAAAAACAAAGTCTTATTTTTACGGTGATTAAAGTAGATCAAAAGTATATTTTTAGGGGCTAAACAAATATTTAAGACATTAATCTTTTTTTTAAGGGCATTTAAGACATAAATCTATTTTTTTTACATATATTTATTTTTTCTGATACTCTTCTTCATCTCGCTTGCTCTTCACAATTCTTCATTAAACCAATCAATACTAAGTATGTGTTTGCTTTTTGTCCGGATGTCGGGCCTAAGTTGTAAGCTCCAAGTTACAGCTTTGGTCAGAATTAGAGCATCCACAATGGAGACTTATTATCTGTTAAGAAGTGAACTTTAATAGGTAGTCTCATTGTGGAAAAGAAAAAATGAGTACCTATTGGGATAGAGTTTTTAAATAGGAAGTCATCTCTCTCCTCTTTTGCATGACACACACTTTTATTTTTCAATAAAAAATTAATAAAAGTTACTAGTGGACCCATTTAGTAAATTTTGTTGAAGTTTTCGATTGGAGACATTGAGTTCTTATATAAGTATTATATTAAATAAATTATAAATAAGTGGTGTGTGCATGTGAGACATATTTAAGAACTCAATTGGGAGTTTCTCCATTGAAGATGTTCTTGAGTTTTGGACACAAAATTGATTTGTTTTCATAAAACTCAAACATGATGCAAAATAGAGAAGTCGCGGCTGAGAAACAAAATTGTGCACCTATAGAGCTCAAACGCATTACAGAATGGATACTGGTGTGTTTGGAAAAGGAAAAGAAGTTGAAGGAACCATAATAAGAGGAAAGAAATATTGAAGGAATGAAAGTGATTAGAAAGTGAATAGAAATTAGAAGGAAATAAAAAGATGTGTGTAGTAAATATAAAAATAACTTGCAGTATACATGTGCATACGCACGAGTGTTGTCGTGTTATTTATATTAGTAGATTTAGACATAATTTAATTAGTCCGAACATTAACCCGTGAAAATCAAGACTAATTTAAAGTACATAACACAAAAAGTTTTAAATTGTAATTGAGTTGGTCCGAACATTGCCCCGTGAACATTTATCGGCAATATGTAATATTTTCCGTAGAGATTAAAAAACAAAATTATATTAAAGTTTCAAATTTCCCAAATTGTAATATTCATAGTGACTAAATGAAACTTGTTGATAAAGAAAAATGGAATATTAAAAAAATAATGTAGACATGTAGATGAAATTAAAGTAGATATATTGTGAAAAATAGAAAAATGAGATAAAGTTAGAGGAAGAAAGAGGATGAGAGAGTGAAAAAATGTATGAGAAAGAGTGAAAAAATGTATGAGAAAGTGTATTAGAGAGACTGAAAAGTGAAAAGATAAATAAAATAGATATTAATAAATTTAAAATATAATGTATTTCTTAAAGTAATAAAAAAAACTATAAAGGTATTTTAATTTTAATAAATTAAAATACACTTGAGGTGCTAGCTCATTAATAAAAGCTAGTCATATATCCTTAAAGTGCTGAGTTCGAATCTCCTCGATGACCGTTGTAAAATGGTCACTAGTGTCGCTTTGATTAATAAAATTTCTCATTCCCTAATTAAAAAAACTATAAAGGTATTTTAATAAATTAAACTATATATAATGTCTTTTGACAAATATAATATAATGCTTTGATTTGTTCACATTCTGGATAAATTTTTTTCTCCAGTGGACAATAGTCATTAGAGCTGACAGTTCAGGTTAGCACAACTCATTCGGGTTAAAGAGAATTTTGGGTCAAGTTATTTAGCGGCCCAACCTAGTCCTCGAGTAGCGGGCCAAATGGACTGGCTCATGGGCTAAAAACTTTTTTATTTTGGCTACATTAAATTATATATGTTGCACAAAAAATATTGCAATATATATATATATATATATATATATATATATAGAGGTACTATGTGTTAGTATTTAGAGTGACTTGGTATGTAAAATGAAGTATTTAAAGGAGTTATGTTAAGAACTCAACACAAAAAATACACGACCCCATAACAAAGCTAATAACTACTAGGACACATGCCCGTGCGATGCACGGGAAGACGATTAATAGGCCTACAGACGTAGTTTAGGAAAAAATCAAAATTTTATAAGGGGGAGGAGGCATAAAAATACGCAAGATATATTTACCATTTTTCACTTACATACGATTTGATCAGAAATATTTTAGAGCTCGTCGTATTTACCTTTCAGGAGATAGATACGAATTCTAGCAAATTTCGCATCGTATTTATCTAGATTCGATTCCCTCCCAGAAGCTTCAAAAATAGTAAGTCGTATTTACCTTCATCAAACATAAATCCAATTTTCTTTAAAAAACCGCATCGTATTGACCTTATTTTGAGATAAATAAGATTCATTTTTTTTATTTTTTTTGTCAGGGAAATCATATATAGGTAAATACGACTTCAAAAACATAAATCGTGTTTACCTATTACAAACATAAATCTAAATGGTTCAATTTACATCTGTGGTATGTCCATCCCAAAAATATAGAGTGGGGATATATTGGTAAGCAAAGGGGAGCACAAAAAAAACCAAGATAATATGTATTTAACAATGAGGATACATTTTGATAATAAAAAACAATGAGTGCTGGACAAAAAAAAATCAAAGAGTGGGATCTTAATTTTTGCTAGATTAATAATGGACTTTAATTTCTGTCAGGGGTATGTCCGTCTAAAAATATAGAGTTGGGGTATATTGGTAAACAGTGGGAGTACAAAAAAAACCAAAATAATATGTATTTAACAATGAGGGATACATTTTGATAATAAAAAATAATGAGTGCTGGACAAAAAAACAAAGAGTGGGACCTTAATTTTTGCTAGATTAATAATAGACATAAAGTTTGCATTATTTACAACTAATGTTATCAAAAAATGTCTCCCCAAATTGATTAATAAAGTAGTCAGTGTAAAGTGTACCATACTATAACACATACATGACTAAGTAACAGACATAAAGGGACTTATAAAAAAATAAAAATTAAATTAGCAGTGTAAAGTTTACAATACTATAACACATACATGACTAAGTAACACACATAAAGGGACTTATAAAAAAAAGTTTGCATTATTTACAACTAATGTTATCAAAAATGCCTCCCAAATTGATTAATAAAGTAGTCAGTGTAAAATGTATCATACTATAACACATACATGACTAAATAACACACATAAAGAGACTTAAAAAAAAGTACATAAAGGGACCCAAAAAAAAAGTTGCCGCTCAAAACGTAAAAAATCACGTTAGTGTATTAATATATAGGGATTAAAAAAAATATGAGTCTTTAGCGATATATTAAGCTTTTTTATCACATTAAAAAAAATATTGTCATTACAAAATAAAAGAAACATTTATTGAGTAGAAAACAAAAGAAACATAAAAGCACAAGATCCCCTTTTGGACCATCAAGCCAAACCAACCAACCATCTTCTCTATTCGCTCTTTCGTTCTAACCAAATCAAGAGACACAATTTTTTCTTCCCTATTTCTCTTCTCTTTCCCTTAAACCAAACAATTATATTAAACTACTTTAATTCTCACCTCTTTCTCTCTTTCCTCGCTCTCTCTTCCCTCTTTCTCTCCTAATCCAAATACACCCTAAATATCCAATCAATAAATGGAACATATGTTCTATTCTCTTCCTATTTCTGTTCCATTCCGTTCCAGTTCATTCTGCTATGTTGAATTTCAACTATCCAAACATATCGTAAGGGATCACATCATTTGGTCGGTTAAACCCGTACGTGCAAAATTGTTGCAGCAATGGGCAGAGACCAAGTGGAAGATGTCCTTAGCTAGGTAGGGACAGATTTTAATGTGACAACGAACTACAACTATTTAAGTATTAATTTGATTTGATTTTTGACAAATCAAATTAATATGTAGGGGCTACACTAACACTACAATTCAATGACAGGATTCCACATAAATGTGCACGATATCTTTTATCAGTCTCTAGAGTATATATTAATTAGTATTTGTCTTTTCTAATATGCACCCCACCAAGTTCATGTCTAAAATAAAATAGTTTTAGGGATGAAAAATTAATTTTAAATTAATTAATTTTTAATAAAAGTGAATCGAACGTAACATCAGTTATGTTTGGATAATTTTTGTAAAAGTGAGTTGTTCAATAAATTTGAGACTAAAAATTATTTTTGGACTGAAGCAAATTTGAGAGAATTTTATGAGGTGATCAAATTATTTTAATTTTTTTTTATCATTTTGGAATAATCTTTGACGTAGCTTTGTGGTCTGATCATGAAGTGGATGCAATGGTTGTTATTTAATCCTCTTTGGTTTAATTCATTGTGCAATACATACAACTGAAATTTGAAAACTTCTTCTGCCGGATTCAATCCTATATATTTTTTTTTTCACTTTTTGCAAAAAAATATTCATTATCAATTTGTTGGCTCAAAATATTGTTGGTTTTTTACTTCAAATATCCTTACTTGATTAAATGAAATCAAAAAATCGATTACTTAACTTCAAGTCTATTTAAGAGCATCATTGTAGTCTCTAAAGTTACACACCTCTCTCTTAAAGTATATAAAAATAGTAAGTAATTCTTAAATTTTGTGTCGTCGATTAAATTAAATTATAAAGTTTCGTAAATAGTCACTTACAGGAACTATTGAAACAAATTTCTTAAAATTTTATGTATTAGTTTGACATATTTTACATGCTTTAGGAATTACCTACTATTTTCATATACAGGGATCAATTAGAACATATAGTATAAGTCCAAGAACTAAACAAAGAGATTACTTTTTTTAATTGTCAAAACACAATAAAAATGACTTATGGTGTTCGCAGTGCAGCTTGATTCGATTTTGAGTCTAAATACCATCTGAACCACGAAGTAAAAAAAACACGTGACTTGGGTTAGTTTAGTTGGCTCCTAAAAAAAATCCAAACCAAACCAATGCGGTTTAGATTAGTTTGGTTTTAATTTTGTGCGACAAAACTTAATTTAAAATATAATTAAAATTAACTAATTTAATCATAAATAAAAATATTATTACTTTTTTATCTAAGAAAAAAAATGCTTTTTAATTCTAGAGTGAGAAAGTGAGACAACAAAATTAGATTTGAGCTTGTATATGAGTGAGAGTTATTATAAGTTGAAGCACAAATAGTGTGTCAATCAAAGAAGGTAGTAAGTTATAGGTGTACTTACGGTTTGGTTTGGTTGGGTTGGTGAAACAAAATCTGCGGGATGAATCAAACCGCATGATTGACTCAAAAATAAAATCGATTAGATCCAATAAATATCAATTTTTTGCAGTTTCCGATTTGGGTTGGTCCAGTTTGCGGTTTTCTATTGGGTTGGTTCGGTTTTGAACACCCCTAACTTAAGGTGCATTGATTTGTTAAAAAACAGTTGACTAGACTGGACAGCTCCAATTGTACCTTGTTTGATTTGGAAAACTGTTCATGGACTGGACATCGGTGGGGGTTAAGGGACTGGACAAAACTCCAAATCCTTCTCCCTCAAACCATTGTACAACTTTATGTCCACCCCAAAAATTACAAAAATACTATTTTATTTTGTAGTCAATAGTTTTTTGTTCTCGTATCTCTCTCCTCTTTCCTTCTCTCTCCCCGCCATCCTTCTCACTTCTCTATCCTCTCTTTCTTCCTCTCCCTCTCTTATATCTCATTCTCATCTCTCCTATCTCTTTCTCTCTCTATACATCCCATCCAAAGTTAAATATATCTCAACTATTTATTGTCAATTACAAGAAGATTTTGTCTAGCTCTATCTCAAATATGTAGTTCAGTTCAGGGGCGGATCTAGGTATGCTCTAGGGTGGTCAACCGCACATCCTGAAAAAATATTATTAGTATCAATACTCCTATTAAAAATAATATTAACACCAATATTTTATTAAAATAATATTTTGCACACCTTGGAAATATTTGTTTGCATTGAAACTCCTAATTTTGCACTTATCTAATACACCATACTCACACTCTTACACGTTTCTAATTTTTTTCTCTCCCTACGTTTTGTCACTCTCGAGCGTGTTTTTCTTTCTTCTGTTCCTCCTTTATTATATTTATAGCGATGTGTGTATTTAAAATTTTTTGCACACTCTAACTCAAGGTCCTAAATACGTCACTGGTTCAATTGGCGAGGCAATGGATACCGAAAATTTGTCCGGCTCTACAATAAGATAGTGATATTGGCAATCCAATATTAATGAGATGCTGAAATTGATGTTTTTGTTCTCACATTTTTATTTTCCCTCTCACTATTGTCTGTCACTTTCTCAACACCACTTTTCTTACATGTCCTTCAATAAGAGACGTGTACCAATTAAACGATTAGGTGGCTGTTGAGCCTATTGATTTCCATCTTTCCCGTGGATAGTAACTATGAAATTGATCAACCATTTGGCATCATCATAATGTTTACATAACCTACACTTCAATAAATGATCACAAAGTGGCGTTGAAATCAACAATTCATTCTGAACTGAATTAACAAGACTGATCATCTCTCTCTGAACTACTACTATACTCCATGGAATTTCAGATGGCAAGAAGGGAAGTTTATCTAAGGATCTCATCAATATTGACCTTGATATTAACAGCTTGTTTAGTTGCTTTTGATACTCAAACAAAGGTTGTCCTTCTTTCTATTGAGAAGAAAGCTACCTACAAAGATATTGTTGTTCTCAAGTAAGACATCTCTCTATTTATTTGTTTCTTTTTTTGAAAAAATAAGGTAAGTTCACTAGTGCAGAGAAAATTTAAAAGTCGAATAAATGGACGTTTTAAAAAAGTCACGCGCACGCGTGAACTTATTAAGCGACTTCAGTATGTCGGGAGATTTAAAGTCGCGCGAGTGCCCGACTTCATAAGTTTGTTTCTAAGTCGACTTTTAACCGCCGACTTTAATTCCTCGTGTTCTCTCTAGACCAGAACCTCTGTGAATAGCTTTTTTTAAAGTCACGCGCGGACTTTAAAGATGTTTTTAAGTCGAGCGTTTTAAATCTTGACTTTAAAAGTTATGTTTTTTAAGTCGAGCGTTTAAAATCTTGACTTTAAAAGTTATGTTTTTAAGTCGAAAGCGTTTTAAATGCTTGACTTTAAAAGTTATGTTTTTAAGACATACATTTTAAATCTTGACTTCAAAAGTGTTTATTTAAGTTTTAATTCTTTTTAAACTTTTGGGTGATCCTCGTGCATATATACTAATTTGGCTTCACATCAAATTCATTAAATCTAGCAACATACATATTCTATATAAAATAAATGTATTAAATTTTGCTCAAAAAATATCATTAGCAAACTAAAAATTACTTTAGCAATTCAACATTCATTTGACTAATATCTTGTCAACCAAAGATATATGATATGATGTTGATACCTCATTTCATGATATTTGCATAGGTTTACAAACTCCTGAATCCTATGATTACCAAAACAAATAAAACAAAATAAAATCAAAAGTCACCAGACAAAGGATTCATAAGCATAAGCCTTCCTAAATAACAAATGTAACTTCAATAACAAAATCAGCTAAAAGCAAAGTTTGGAGACAATTGGCAACAGAATAAAACATAACACTAAAATTAGGCAGCACCCTTTCCTTTCTTCCTCTGGAGTTTTTTCATGTAAAATTCAAGCTCCTTACCTTCCGAATGTAGCTGCATAATTGAGGAAAAACAAAACAGTTAAGAACAAATAAAGATTTGAATACAAGCAATTCAACAACATTATCACAATTTAATCATTACCCATCAGCCCCGCCACATTGACCAGTCGAGAAGAAATGCGAGGCAAGCAAACGCCCACCACCAAATCGCTCTTCAATGTGTGCATCTAGTTTACGTTCAGCCTGGCGTTTCTCCAACTTTCTCTCGCACATGGTTACTCTTTTTGGTTTCTTCACATCACTTGCTTGACCTCCTGCAAGTTATGCATCACATCATAAAAGAAAAACATCAGCTACTATAAAGGAAAGTGCAATTCACTTTATCCATAAACTGAATAACAAAGTAGACTTACATTCATGTATAGTAAATAACTAGCAAAATAGCATCAAGAAGTATCGATTTAGTACTCAGTAATAGACATCAAAAGATAAGCCAATCTAAATTTTTGGGGACAATGCATAAACACAATTAATGTATAAATTACTTTGAAGAATATAATGATCAGAAACTAAATAAAATGCATCAAACAAAAACTCAACAAATCAGAGTCTATACTCTGCTTCAATATTCTCATGCCTACTGTTATTTAAACAACCAAAACTAGCAAATAAATATAAAAATAGTCATAAATATACAAGAACAAAATGTGATGAGTAATGGACTGAACTATATATTAATGTTATGACAGTGAAGAAACATTGCATAGCGAAGTCATAAAAAAGGAATAAACAGAGAATTTTAATGGCATCACCTCTGCAGAGTCCTTCTTGGCCGCAGTTTTCTTTTTCCTACCAATTTCAACACCATAGTGCTGGAGGTACCATTGCTTGAAAGGAGCAGTATCTACCTGAACAATGGCACCTTTGACAAGAGTCTGAGTTCGCACGAGCTCGTTGTTTGAGGCATTGTATACAACATCGAGTAAACGAGTTTTACGAGTTACGGATTCACTTCCCCATGAGAAGTTTCCAGTATCCAATCTAAGGGCTCTCCATTTGACATTGCCACCTCTAACACGAATCCTCCTAACTGTCTTGTTACTAGAAAGTTTGGTGTTAGCTGGCTGACGACCAAGCTCATACCTAAATGAAACCATCAAATTATATTTGTTAAAAAAGAATCACAAGAATAGAATAATATTATAGCAATGTAGTAAAAAAGGACAGACAAAATAGATGTACTTCATACATCAATAAAATCATTAACTAACTGTTTATAAAAATTTACATGAAGATTCATGTTCAAAACAGACAAACAAAGCTTGGGCAGATTTAACTTGAATAATTAGCAGAGAAAAGCTAAAATAACAAAATCTTTTGCGATTCATAAATAACATTTACAATTCAAGATACCAGGATTAATGAGAACATACCTCTAGCAAGTAAGTGATCTCAAATCCAGTCAGATCATCAAGGAAGAAGAACCTAACAGATTACAAGGGAAAACATAAAAACTAATAACAAAAAAGTCAAGACCTAAGTGAAAACAGTAACTTTCACGTCAGTTGGACTTGCACTAAAATCAAATCAAGAAAGAAATAATTCAATTCATTTTTTGGGATGAAACCTTTGATTTAAGAAATATGAATAATAGATAATAAAAAATTGGAAATTTATATGAAAATTGTAAAACATGTCGAAGCAGGTAGAATATGACTGCAGGTAAGATATATGTAAAGTTCAGAACATATTTGTCATTTCATGCATTTCTTTCTATCCCCTACATCATTGCCACAATGACCAAGACATCATTTAATCCTCCGCAGTAAAAATATAAACACGTTATTCAGTATCAAATCTGCAGAAAAAGCAGCATATGGGCATTCCAATATTTTTTTCGGAATTTTCAGTTTCACCATATGTTGTGTGTTTCTAAGAGACCAATTATGTATTGGCAGTAGCACAAAATACAGAGAGGGAGAGAGGGGGAAAGCTACTTACAATCCTAATGCAACAACAGTGGCTGGGACATTCAACAAGAACATCTTTAAATAGTCAACGGACAGGTCACTGTAAACCTATAAACGGAGTGTAGTTAGTATAACTATAGAGTGAAGTTCAAACACAAGATCCAATCAGCTAAGTGCTCATGAATCCCAATGATATGATAAAATGCTGAAGCTGAATTCTTGTACATAAAGAAGCATTTAATTTGACATGAAATGATAATCCTTAGTATATTGTCGGTACTTGTGATATATTTGATCTTAGTAGTTTATAAGGGAATTCAAAGCAAATCTCTTAATAATGAAACATAAAAAGTTACTCCTGTTTATTCATTATTCAAGATTGGAAGAATGATTTAATCAAAGAAAAAAACTGAAATAAGAGAATAGAGTACAGATCAACGCTTACCTTTTTACTTCGAAGACTGCACCTTGGACCCTCGACGACAATATCACTCCCTTCCCTCTGGAAAACAACAATGAGATCAGTAAATAATACCAGGGGGGAAATTTGCAGCTAATAAAGCAATTCTGCAATTCTGACAGTGTTCCTAAATCTTTGTGATCAATTTAGCTACTAGAACTGACATTTCATATCCTAAACCCACAATTGACCCCAAAAAATAAATGTTTCACTTTCATGAACTGAATTACCGGTTGTCCAGGACAACTTGTCCTTTAATTGAAAAAAGTTTCTGAGCATTGATTTGTTCTTCTGAATGATATAGTTTTACTTCTGTTTTCCTTCAACTATCAGTGAGACAATGATGAATTGACACCAGGTCATAAATCCACACACTACTACGAAACCGACTTCTCATGGATGAAATTAAAATAGCAAACTAACCTTTAACCTCAATTTCAACTGATCATACTCTTTGTCAGTCAAAATCGGTTTTCCAGATACATAAGCCATAGAAGCTTCCAGAAACTTCTGTTCATCCGAACCTGCACAATAAACCAACACAAAGATTAAAAAAAGATAAAGTTACATGTCAAAAACCAATTCATCAATGATAAGAGCTGCAGATACTGTTATCAAAGTTACTCCATACTTAGCATGACAACACTGCTTCCTTCCCACATGAGTTCTTCCTTGAGAATATCAAATTCTTCATTCGACATAATAGCCTTTCCCTCATAATAGAATGACTGTTGCACAAAACAAATTCCCAACCACAAATTTCAATCCACATATACAAAAAGTTAATTTATATTTTGCACATGATCATCACAATTCACAAATACATAACTAAAACAGCATCAAATTTAAGGGAGGGAAAAACATTTTAGGCAAAACCTGAAGCGCTTGAAGAAATTCTTGCTCAAGTTCACCAACTGATTTCTTTTGCTTTTTATCTATGCTACAATACGGTAGAACATTACTATCTACAACAGCATCTCCTTCAAATTCACCAACCTTCCCTAAAAGAAAAGAGTAAGTATAAGCATAAGCAAATAGGAGAATCTCCTTCACAAGCATAAGCCTCTGATAATCTTTTATGCGATGGACTGAGAGGTTTCTTTGCCGGCACAATATTCTCCTTCACATTCATTTTGACACCTTATGCATCATCACATGAACCAGAAACACATAAGCAGCATATTAAGGACTTGAAATCTTAGAGTGGACTTAAAAGAGACTATCAGTCTATCAGAGAGTTCGTTCATACCATTAACCGAAGGAGTCCTGAATCTTGAACCACTCTTCTGTTTTCTATCAACAATTAAATTAGATTCAGGCTTCTTACCTCCCTCGAGATCACCGATATCAACTAGGTAACTACCTAAGTCCAAAGTCTCACCAGAGGTAACATTTTCCTCATTCTTCAAGATCCTACACACCAATAGTTTATCGAACTCATCATACAGCATCACCTACACAGGGATTGAGCGAATAAATCAGTTACTGAGTCTGAAATCGACTTCCGTTTCCGCGCTTTGCGAGATTTAGCGATTGAGCAATAACGATGTCCATTTCCGATCAGAATCAACAATTGATTGAAAAATTTACGGAAATATAGAGTGAGAGATTTGAGAGAATACCTTGCCGGTGGGAACGTGGAGCTTGAGGAATCCATCTTGATAAACCTTGCGTTTCTGTTTGACGTGTTTTGTGTATGTCGCCGTCCATCGTTTTGAGTCACCCATAGTCAATGTTAGAATAGCAATTATCTTCTTTGTATGGACTTTTGGCCTTAACGGTGGGCTTTTGTGTTTTGTTGCAGAAGCCAATTCCACCTTCTTCGGGCAGCGAGTACCATCAACAACACCGTCACCGCTTGGAACGGCCTTCACCAGATCGATCTCCTCGCCAGGTTGAACCGTGGAAATATAGAGTGAGAGATTTGAGAGAATACCTTGCCGGTGGGAAGGATGTCGTCGTTCTCGTGGGAAAGGGTTTTGGTATTTCTAGGGTTTCGATTTGAGAGAGTTCAGAGAACAAGAGGGTTGAGAGAAAGAGAGTTAGTGTTAGTTATAGGAAAATTTCTTGACCGTGAAAACGAAGGCATATCGTGAACTGAAAATGGTGGTGATGAACGGAGGAAGAGGAAGAAGACGTGGTGCTGCTTGTGAGTGAGAGGGTTGAGAGCGCGAGAGAGACGATAGGTGATGAACGGAGGAAGATAGGTGATGAGCGTGAGAGAGACGTGATGCTTTTACGTTTTTATTTTTTTATTTTTAATTGTGAAATACTTTTGAAGTCAAGAATATTACGGTTTGTCTTAAAATGTTAAAATTTTCCACTTTTAAAGTCACGCATATTTTACGCTGACTTAAAAACTAATGGCCAAAATAAAGTTTTCGAGTTTATTACAAGTTCACACCGCGTCCTTATATCAAGCAGGCGTCGGTAGCGTGACTTTAAATGTCTATTTCTTTTCCTTATTTTGCACTAGTGGTTGGTTTATCGAGACTCACCAAGGTCAGGGAAAACTTCTAAATTACAAAGTGTTTACATTTGTACTTATATATTATCTAGTCACGAGGTCTCTACATTGGTAATAAGATTTGAACTCATATAGTGAGATTCGAACTGTATTCTTACCAACTAGACCAACATTTTTCTTCGATTCCCGGCCTCTATTTATCAATTCTCTGATTTAGAGGTGGGAATTGTAAGCTTTGTAGGATCTTTGTTTAATCAAAAACTGAGGTTTGAACTCACGTACTTGTGAGATATGAACTATATTCTTACCAACCAGACCGACCTTTTTCGACTCTCGGTCCCTGATTTAGAGGTAGGAATTGTATGGTTTTGTAGGATCTTGGTGTATATTACATCTGCGGCTGCTGGGTATAATATTCTTCAATTATGCAAACAGTACTCTCTCTCAGCTCCTTCTGGTGGGAGCTTCAAAGGTTATTATATGTACATGGCTTGGATTACATTCTTATTGGACCAGGTAATTATTCTTTGCTAATTAAATAAATAATGATTGTAGTCTGTCACTGGATGGGGAAAATTTGTAGTACTAATTAGGTATCTCATGTTTTCAATTTGGAAAAAAAAATGAATGAATGAAAGGGACCAAAGTTAAACTTGAGATTGTGGATTGGCAAATTCTGAAGAGACTCAGTACAGGAGTCCATATTACATGGTTGTCTCTTTCCACAAATAGAATTGAGATCTATCATATATTTTCATGGAATATTAAAGATGATAAAACTTAGGTACAAATTGTGGTTGAGGTTGTTTTTCATTTAAATCCATTTTAATAAAGTATTCAAATCCATACCTATTTTGCTGTCAAAAAAACCCATACCTATTTCAAAGCTCTTAACTATCTACATATTATCTTTTTTTAGTTAACACCTACAACAAATTATAATATTGAATTAAGTTTTTTCTTAGAACTAGGCATAGCAACGGGCGGTCAGGGCCGGGTTTTGCATCTCTGTCTCCGCCCCTATCTCTATTGGGGTCGGGTTTTTCATTCTCCATCTATGTCTCAAATGGGACGGGTTCCCCGCAGGTACCTGTTTCTGTCATAAATTTATAGGAAAAATGAGAAAAATATTTATGATAATTAATATAATAAAATCATTATTATTATAATATAATGATAAAAAAAAGTTAAAAGTAGTAGACTTTTCTATTGAAAATAAATCAAAATTTAAAATAAATAAAATTTATGAAACAAAACGATTGAGTATATATGCATAAAATAAAAAGAAAATAAATAATTAATTAATGTTTCGTTGAGTGGGTTCGGGGCGGGGGCGGGGCAGGTATCGACATCCTCGAACCTCGCCCCGTCCCTGGTCAAAGCGTGTTTTCTCCGTCAAACTCAGGACGGATGGATACCCGCAGGTACGAATTTTGTTGCCATGCCTACTTAGAACGAATCCACTAAACATATATAATTACTATTGGGTGTGTTTGTTTCATGGTTGTAAAAATAATTCCAAACAATAACTTTCCGGAATAGTAATATCGGCATCTTATTCTCAATTAATTTGCAAAATAAGCATTTGGCAAATACCAACAACATTTCTAGGAGTTATTTCTAAGAGTTAAACATGTTTGCAAATACAAATGGCATTTGGCAAATGCAAATATAAATACAAATTTGTGGTGGTTAAACATGTTTTTTATCAAAATAAAAGCAATAAAGAAACAAAAAACGAAAACAAACTAAAGTCTAACATGTTCTATCCCATAGTATTGGCTATAAGGAGAGACAAAACAGCGGTAGGACAGAAAGGCCACACATGATCTCCATGGTTCATTTTAGCTCCAAATTTTGCTAACCAATCAGCACACGAGTTGTCCTCACGAAGCGTGTGGACATAAGTCAAATTCCAAGTCTTGAGATAAAAGGATTTGATGTAGGAAATAATGGAAGCATAGGGGTGGGTATCTTGAAGCTCACAAGGAGTGGTTAAACATGTTTTATTTCCACCATCATGGATTGGGAGAAACCCAAGTCCCACATTGATTAGACATACAGTCTCATAAGAGTGTATAATGAAAAGACATTCCTCACCACCTTACATCATTCGGGTCACCCACCATTCTTACCCACAAACCAAGCCCAATAGTGTTGGGTGTGAGGGGTGTATTGGGAGAAACCCAAGTCCCATATTGACTAGACATGATCTCATAAGAGTGTATAATGAAAGGACATTCCCCACCTTAAGCCGATTTGTGGGATTAGAGGAGTTGTAATACGAAGAGTATATTTGCATAAAGAACTGTGACAACCTACTCAACACAAATTTACTCAAAGAAAAATTAGAAATTCTATGAAAAGAGTTAATTCCCTATAGTTTAATGAATTTGACAACTGTTTAAAGTATAACATTGAAAAAAAATTATATTTTACTTGTGTTGTTATCCTTCTAGGCCTAGTGTTGTTATGTTTCTCAATTGCTCATTTGCGTGAGTCGTCTTAGTCCAACCAACTTGTTCTCTAGCTTTAATAAGGAAATACATATTATGGTAAAAAAAATAAGGAAAGGCTTATTAAATTTACAAATTTTTATCCACGTGAATTTTCTTAAACAGTGATGTTATTGAGTTAAATAATCTGACCACCTTGGGTCAAAATCCTGAATAACGCCACTGAGTAGTACTAAATTATACAAAATTTATTTTGTCCAATAAAACCAACAAAATCTATGTAGAGTCTAGACAAAGAAAAAAGAATATTTTGTTTGAAACAATGACAATCATTTGACAAATGTTGTTTTTCTTTTTTATGAAAATTTGTAAACAGATGGCTGTGTACTTGACATTCGGTGCAAACATTGGAGCATTAGAGGCAGCTCTGTTTGCACTAACTGGATCAGAAGCCTTTCAATGGATGAAGGTATGCAACAAATTCACCAGATTCTGCTACCTAATTGGAGGTGGTTTGGTAAGCGGCTTTGTAGCGTCCCTTCTAATGGCTCTCATTTCCACTATCTCAGCTTACAATGTCTTTAGAATGTACTCCTCTAAGTGCTTCATGCGTTTGAAGGGCAAATGAAATAAATCTTCATTACTTTTCAAACCAAGCATTACTTTCAATATAGTTGTATTGTGTGAAGTTTGCCACAACAAGAAGCAAATAGGAAGAAGATGAACCTTGCATTATATATGTAGGTTGTTATATCTCTTTGTTCCTTGTGGAGAACAATGAAATGTTACACCTAAGTGTTACTCCCTCTGTAACACAATATAAACAAATTTGTGGCCTTTGACTTTGTAACAAATTATAGACATAAACTAACTTTTAAAATCATATTTAATAATAGTATACCAAAAATGTCCTTTATTTATTGTTACATTTTTTAATACGAAACACGAGAAGTTAGAGACTTTAGAGACTTTTTCTTAGACAATTAAGTGAGATGATGAGTAATTTAGATAATGAAGTTAGATTTTAAATGATATTTACAAAAATACGTGCAAATAACTACAAGTGTGAAAGTAGTCAGTTTTGCTTATATTATGTTAAACAATAGTATACAAAAATAATATTTGCACATTAATCTTTTGCGATTATTCAATATATTATTTGCTTAAAGAAAATATAGAAAGAAGTCGATTGAGCTAAAAAAAAGTTACAAAAATGGCCCATCATGCAAATGTTGTGGTGCAGAGGTATCAACCTACCTCAATAGTGGGTTGATTTGTTACACTTTTGTAATGATTTTGTGGTTTTTGTTGTCTCTGTTTGATTCAAATTGACAAATCGGCTTTGATCCATTACAAATTCAATCAATGACATGGGCGTCAACGTTATAGATCTGAATGCGTGGTATTTTGATTACTTTGATTTTATCACATTTGTAGGTATTTTTACATTTTATGCTATTGTAATGGGAGCTATGAATTTATTCACAAATTCATCATTTTCGGTTTTAGTGACAGGTCAAAACCGTCACAAAAAAACTATTTTACAGAACTAAAAGGTAGCTTTAATAAACTTTTACTGAATGACAATATCCGTTATTAACAGTAAAATTTACAAATTTTTTATTTATGCACATAAATTGTCACTAAAAATCAAATTTACTTATCGTTTAATGATACGAAAAGATCGTCACTAAAATGGAAATTGACAACTTTTAATGACGGAAAAAAGCATGACTAAAAGTAAAATTTGCTAAACTTTTAGTGACGAGCAAAATTTGTCACTAAAAGTCGAACTTACAAAACTTTTATTGACGGGCAAAATTTGTCACTAAAAGTCGAACTTACAAAACATTTGGTGACAAACAAAATATGTCACTAAAACTCAATGTTTTGTGATTTTTTTTGAGACAAAACAATTTCACTTGAAGTCAAATTTTCTGAACTTTTTAGTGACACAAATTGTCATTAAATGTCTTGTATGGTGAGGAAAAAATTGCCACTAGATGTGAAATCTAATATATATTTATTAACTAACAAAATTGATCATTAATAGTTTGTTAAATGTACTAAACTTAGTGACCGGACAAAATTGTCACAAAAAGTCAAAATTACTGAACTATTAATGACGAGCAAAAAAATTACTAAATTTACTGAACATTTAGTGACAGGCGAACACCATCACTAAAAGTTAAATTTATTAAACTTTTAGTGACAGACAGAAACCGTCACTAAAAGTCAAATTTATTGGACTTTTTGTAAGACAAAAACCGCCACTAAAAGTATAATTTGATAAACCTTTTTAAGGGTAAAATCCGTCACTAAAATTTACTAAATTTTTATTGACACGCAAAAATTGTTATTGAAAGTCAAATTTACTAATGGTTTAATGATGGGCAAAAATCGTTACTAAAATGGAAATTCATAAAACCTTTTGTGACGGGCAAAAACCATCACTAAAAGAAAAATTTATTAAACTTTTAGTGACAAGCAAAAACAATCACTAATATTCAAAAATTTTGCTGAACTTTTAGCGTGGAGCAAAATCCGTTATTAAAAGTTGAATTTACGGATCCTTTAGTGACACCCAAAATATGTCACGTATAGTTACCTTTTTGAGATTTTTTTGCACAACGAATTTTTTTCTCAATAGAAGTCACACTTATTGAACTTTTTAGTTACAAAAAAATTATCATGAAATGTATTATTTAGTAATGAAAAAATTCCTCAGTAGAAGTTAAATTTAATAAATATTTATTGACTACGGAAATTGGTCATTAATAGTAGTCTTCATATGTTTTTAATCCCTGTAAATATAAGGTAATTTGGTTTTAATCCTTGCAAATTCAAAACATTTCATCTTCATCATCCTGTTAATTTCTTTGCCAGAAAACGCTGATGTGGCAAACTTCTGTCCTAGTTGGCTTTGACTCGTCATTATTATTTTATTCATTTTAAAAGTTGAATTTGATAAAATTTCAAATTAAAATTAGGGTTTATCTCTTCGTCTTCACCATATTCTTCATCTTCATTTCTATATTTCCCCAAAATCATGTTTAATTTGATTTATGTGAGCTGAAATTTCTTTGAGCTCGATCCCAATACGAAATGTCAAGTTTGATTGGAAACCAAGAGAGAGGAAGAGGAGAGGTGGTGGCCAATCTAACATCAAACACCAAACTATTCTAACTTCTATTTACTTTGTAGATTGACTAGATTCTCAAACTATCGTTGTTTCAACCTCACAACAATGTTATCAAAGCTTCACAAATCCCCCGATATCCTACTCATACCTCTTCCGTTGCTTTCAACCCCTCATTTCAGGGATGGAACTCCATGCCCATTTAATCAAGTTTGGATTTTCCTAAGACCCAAGTATCAATAACCATTTGGTTACCTTATAATCAATGTTATGTTACCTCTTTGGCTCCTCTCCTCAACTTCGTCAGCCTCGGCCACCTCCTTCCCCTCTTCATCTCTCTTGGTTTCTCAAACTTGATATTTTCTATTATTTCAGCCTAGACAGATTAAACATGGTTTTGGGGGAATCTGGAGAAGAAGAGAGTTATGCTGGACTAGACATATGGTTTTGGATAAATCTAGAGGTGAAGTTGAAGAACATAGTGAAGATGAGAATGAAGAGATAAAACCTAATTTTAATTTGAGTATTTACCCGTTTCAACTTTTAAAATAAATAAAAATAATAATAATGATGTGTTAAAGCCAACTAGGACAAAAGATTGCCAAATCAAAAAAAATGTGACAGAGAAGTTAACAAAATGATGAAATGAAAAAAGTTTAAATTGAATTTGCAGGGGTTTATTTTAAAATAAAAAATAAATTTGCAAGGACGGAAATAAAATAACCCCATATTTGTAGGGATCAAAAATATATTTAAGCCTTAATAGTATCTGTAAGTGAAGTTTTAGTCTCGAGAAAATTCCGCTACGAAAAGGAAAATTTACTAAACTTTTAGCGACGAGCAAAAGCCATCATCACTAAATTAGTCACGGGAAATTCCGTCACTAAAATATAATTTTACAAAAAAGTTTGTCACTAAATTGGAAATATACAAAAGTTTTTGTGATAGGCAAAAACTCACACTAAAAGTAAAATGGTTTAAATATGTTTTAGTTCCCATAAAATTTTGCGATTTTGTTTTTAGACTCTTTAAAAAATTTCATCAATTTTTAGTCCCTACAATATTTTCTATCATCAATTTTAGTCCCTAGAAATGCTAACACATGTATATCCTTCGAATTTTTGAATGAAGCTTTGAAAATACACTCTACATGTTATGATAGAATTCTATAGAAAAAATAAGCTCAAAATTCGATTTCTAAGCCCATATTTCCTTTATTTTGTTTATTGAGTTTTTGATGCTTAAAAACCCATATTTAGTTCATCTCTTGTTAAAAAAAAAATCCAACTTTTTGTTGGGAGATGTTTATAATGTTCTTAACATGCATGTAAACATCATTAAAAAATATGAATGATATACATGAGTTGACATTTTTATAGAAAAAATAAGCTTAGAATTCGATTTCTAAGTCGATATTTTCTTTATTTTGTTTCTTGAGTTTTTTATGCTTAAAAACCCATATTTAGCTCATCCCTTGTTAAAAAAATTCCAAATTTTTGTTGGGAAACTAATCCTCAAAATTCTTATTTTTGGATACCATGAATTATTTTGAATCCCCTAAAATTTTAAATTTGCACTAGTATCCTTAAATATGCACCCAATTTTTAATAAATATGTCTTATTAATCTCCGTAAGAGACTATTTATAGAATTTTAGAAAGTAATTTTACCGATATCACATATTTTTACGAACTACTTTTTGTTTTCGTATATTTTAAGACTTAAGAGACTAATTTAAAAAATAAAAGAACAAGAATGATGAATGAAAAGTGAGGATATTGTTGGGACCTGCAAACCAAATCATAAATGTTTGCCACCAAAGTGATAACCTTGATGAAAAAATGTTCAACTCTGAAGCACGCAAAACAAATCCATGCCCACATCTTAATCAATGGCCTTACCCGTCTCGAGCCACTTTTCATTCATCATATTCTTCTCTGGGATCTCACTTACTACAAAACTATGGCACAATACATCCACTTATTTCTTCACTATATGCGCATTCCAGATTCCTTCTCATGGGGTTGTGTCATTCGATTCTTCTCTCAAAAGGGTCAATTTATCGAAGCTCTTTCTCTCTATCTTCAAATGCAGAGGATTGGACTCTGTCCTAATTCACATGCTATATCCTCTGCTCTTAAGTCATGTGCTAGGCTTCAGGATAAGTTGGGTGGTGTAGTGATTCATGGGCAAGTTCATGTATTTGGATTTAATTCTTGTGTTTATGTACAAACGGCTCTCCTTGATTTGTACTCTAAAATTGGTGATTTGGGGACTGCACGGAAGGTGTTCGATGAAATGACTGAGAAGAATGTGGTTTCTTGGAATTGTCTGTTATCTGGGTATTTGAAAGCTGGTAATTTGGATCAGGCTCAGCGTTTTTTTGATGAGATTTCTAGGAAAGATGTCATATCTTGGAACTCTATGGTCTCTGGATATGCCAAAGCGGGAAATATGGATTGGGCTTGTTATTTGTTTCGACGAATGCCAGAGAGAAATATGGCCTCCTGGAATACAGTGATTTCTGGTTATATTGACTGTGGAAGTGTAGTGTCAGCAAGAGAGTTTTTTGATGCAATGCCAAGAAGAAATAGTGTCTCTTTGATAACAATGATTCACGGGTATGCAAAAAGTGGGGATGTTGACTCTGCTCGCGAGCTCTTCGACCAGATGGATAAGAAAGATTTGCTCTCATATAATGCTATCATAGCTTGTTATGCTCAAAATAGCAAACCCAAGGAAGCCCTTGAACTATTTAATGACATGCTTAAACCAGACATATCTGTACACCCAGACAAGATGACTCTGGCTAGTGTTATATCAGCATGTTCGCAACTAGGGGATCTAGAACATTGGCTCTGGATTGATTCACACATTAATGACTTTGGAATTGTATTGGATGATCATTTGGCCACTGCATTAATTGACTTGTATGCAAAGTGTGGCAGCATTGACAAGGCATACGAGTTATTTCATGGACTGAGAAAGAGGGATTTGGTTGCATATTCTGCAATGATATATGGATGTGGAATAAATGGAAGAGCATCTGATGCAATCAAGTTATTTGAAGAGATGCTTAAAGAGGGTATTGACACTAATTTAGCCACCTACACTGGACTTCTAACTGCCTACAATCATGCTGGATTGGTTGAAGAAGGTTACCGGTGCTTTAACTCCATGAAGAAAAATGGCATTGAGCCTTCAGTTGATCATTATGGAATCATGGTTGATCTCTTAGGGAGGGCTGGATGGCTGGATGAAGCATATAACCTTATAATAAATATGCCAATGCACCCGAATGCCGGTGTTTGGGGAGCACTGCTTCTTGCTTGCAGATTACATGACAATGTGAAGCTTGGGGAAATAGCTGTCCAGCATTGTATTAAGCTGGAGAGTGATACAGCTGGTTACTATTCTCTTCTTTCTGGTATATATGCTACTGCTGGAAAATGGAATGATGCTAAGAAGTTGAGAATGGGTGTGGAAGGAAAGAAAATCATCAAGATACCTGGATGTAGTTGGACACAACATGTGTCACTCAACTAATTTGCTCCTTCATCAGAGGATAATGAAGGCAAATACTTCAAAATTGTCAAATATGTTTAAGGGCTCTTGGTTCTTCAACCTCAGGCTCATCCTCTCTTCCGCAACCACTTCTTACCCTTTCGCTCTGATGCAAATGAAGCATTCCTTCATCCCCGAACTTGTGAATCCACCCACATCAAGGAAACTTGAATGGCAGCTGTAAACTATAAAAATCATTATGACATAAGCAAGAATGTGATATATTGTTGTTGTAGGCATTGTGTATTACAGTAACAAACTAACAACGGTCCTAACATCATATTAAAGGAAACTCTTTACCAAATGGTAATAGACTAATTGGGGATTAAACAATTCTCTAAACTTCTAAGTAAGAACTGAATTCGGGGTTGATACCAGCGATGCGAACAAGTTGGGAGGTTTAAAGCACCTTGGGACTGCAGGATACTGGAGCTAGGGAAAAAGGGTATTTGCATGTATACTATGAGCAGCTGTAATGCCCAAATGGTGAGGTGCAATTTGGGTCCTAAAAAGCATGAGGCTGATTTGAATGATTCACATCAGAAGATTGCCCAAAACAGAGAGACTGTGCATATGCAGAAGGAAGCTCACATCAAGCACTCAACTTTCTGAGGCATGTTCCTATCACATTCTCAGCTATTTATGAATATGAACTATACAGAATCCAGATCAAGAGCACACACCAACAGTTTAGAATTCACATGAAACATGTGGCCAAACTTGGAAGCAACATTAGACTTGCTCAATTTCTTCTAAGTTTCTAGACAATATTGGCATTTGGCTGGCATACAAGCACTAACTTAATTGCTGATGCACTGATGTTGTCTCATCTTCCACCTGGAAAAATGCAAAAACTGCTTTCTAATTTTAGTCTGTAGCACACAATGCCCTGGCTAAGAGCATAACATGCAACAACCATAGATTGCAATCAGTGACGGAAGATAATGGAAGCCAGGGGAAGTTATGGTATTGGTACCCCTTAAAAAAGTAGATTTTTTTAATATATTTTTCCTTCTCTTAACAACATCTTCCAATTCATTGAAATTCTCTCATATATAATACTCCATCTGTCCCATATTATATGACTTTTTAGGCAAAAAAAATTTGTCCCATAATACATACGTTTTAGAATACCAATAAAGCTTTAATTATATTTTTCCTAGTATACCCTCAATGAATGAAGGGTATATTAGGAAGAATGAAATTACTTTTTACAAATTCTAAACTAGTAATTACATTCCTTAGTTCCTGTGTCATAACCTTAAATGACACATAATATGGGATGGAGGAAGTATAACACGATCCATGACAATACAATAGTGAATAAGGTGTCGGTGTTGACGTCCAAATTGAGTGACCCTTAAAATAAAATACAAATAACAATCAATTATCGTGCCCACAAAATCAAATTTAAAATTGAAGATTGGAGACTCATTTAAAATGATTTACGATTTTAATTTTGATTTATTGTTATAACAAATTTTAGAATATTTTCATCAATTTTAATTCACACCTTAAAATAAACTGGCAAATAGAGAAGGTACAGGACATAACTTGCCATAGATAACAAAACAATATCATTAATTTATATTCAATCACAAGCATTTGGCTAAAATTAGAAAAGTTCAAGTTCTCTCACTTCGAACTAATGGCTACATACACTAATTTATGGTGTCTATACAGTTAATATGCAGATAAACACAACTAATTCCACATTTAATGACAAGCAATAGAGGGTTACATCATTGAGGTTTCTAGGTTGAAAATCCGGCAGCTTTCTGTTAGCGTATCCTGGAACAGAGTTATTCTTCCTCTGGTTCCTCTTCTTCCTGTAGAAGATTTTCTCTGTTGTCATGAGCCCAGAAGCCACGCACATCTATGAGCATGCTGGCTACAGTTCCGCCCTGTTTGCATCCAAGTAAGTCAGCCAATGTTATCTTGAGAGGATCTGCTGGCTTAACCATATCCCAGATTTCATCCCGTACATCTTCAATACAAAGTTCATAGTTGCCACCCTCAATCCATTTATGGTGTACATCTCTGTATGATTACAATAAAAAAAGAAAAGGAAAAAACCTTAGTAAGTGAAAAGTAATAATGTCAAATTAAATAATCACTAAATCACAGTTGTTAGGTTAAGGGACAGTGAAAATCTCTGGAGTCCCATCTTCTAAACTAATTTGTCACTGTCTATTTGAGACTTGCAGGATTTGCTCAAGCACTACAAGCAAGAGACAACAGTTCTATTTCTATAGGAAGATTGTATCAGGCAACATCTAGGCATCTGGATGTTCCCCTTCTGTTCTTCCAATAATCGTATTAAAAATTTAAGACTTGTCTAGAAAACAAAAACTAATTAAACGATTCAGGTACACGCTAAATAGATAGAGTATCAACATTTCTGGTTTAGTGAAAATCTCTGGGATCCATCTTATTACTAATTTGTCACTGTCTATTTGAGACTTGCAGGACTTGCTCAATCACTACAAGCAGGAAACAGCAGTTCTTTTTCTATTGGAAGATTGTATCAGGCAACATCTCGGCATTTGGATGTTCCCCTTCTGTTCTTCCAATAATCGAATAAGAATTTAAGACTTATCTAGAAAACAAAAACTAAATCAACGATTCAGGTTGCTAAATAGATACAGTATCAACATTTCAAGATAAGGGACACTTAAACTCTCCAGGATCCCATCTTTTAATTGATTTGTCACTGTCTTTTTGAGACTTGCAGGACTTGCTCAAGCACTATAATGAGGAAAACACAGTTTCATGCAACATCTCGGCATCTGGATGTTCCCCTTCTGTTCTTCCAATAGTCATATTAAATCTTCAATAACAGTCTAGAAAATTAAAACTAATTCAATGATTCAGGTAAGAAAAATGATAATTCGTACGAAACGAATTGTGCGATGAACGTTTGTTAGTACCTCCCCATTTGTTTTTATGCGGTGCTCTTGTATTATTAGGCTTTTTTGTAGCTTTCATTTCGTACCCTTTATCACAGCTGTTCAGGTAAATGCTAAAAGATAGTGTATCAACAGCATGACGGTTTACCTGAAAAGGGAGTGAATATCCGCTGTAGTGAGGTAACCCCTACCTTGAAGATCAAGGCACCGAAACAAGTATGTCAAGCCTTCTGGGGTGTCTTTGTTTTCTAAAGCCAGAACAAAGTCCAAGAAACTCTCGAAATCCATCTCTCGGGCATTCCCACCACCACTCTTTCCACGGCGGATGTGTTCATCAAATACTACAGGAAGCAAGCTTATTTAGTTCTTGGATTTTTAAAAATACAAAGAGTATCATGGCTACTAGGAAATTCAACGAAACCGGGACTTATGAGTTTGAGAAATGCAAATAGATATTCCTGCAAATGGTAGTTCCATCAAAAATTTACACCAAAACTGAAGAATGGTAATAATTTGTACCTCTCTCAATAAAAATCTCAGTCAGGGTCCCATCTGCATATTCTCGCAGCTCTTGCTTGCTCAATGACCCCTTTGAATCTGAATCTTTACCAAGAGAAAGAAACATGTCTGCAGAAAAATGAAGGACACAACCACGAATTGATAAGAAATCGTTTTTTAGCCCTACAAATATTCATCAAAACTTTAATTCATTATGAATTTCAGACCAGCTGAAGTAAACTGGTAGAAGCTGGACCAGATAACAAAGAATGAAAAGGAAATACTATAGCATTTCAAAGCAACTACTCGTATCAGCGTGATATTAGCAATGGTGTAAACAGATTTACAATGAACACGGATTGACTAAATAAATAAACAGGGACATTTGAGAGGTCTTAAACAATCAAATTCACTCTTCTGACACTTCTTTCTTGCCTTTCTCCCTACTCTCTGGGAGTGTTTTAGGGTTAACGACCACTTCGCATGATCCATGGCTGTTTAAATAACTAACTACTTATTCTCTACATATTATTATAACTAACAATTAGCTACAGATCGACTGTGGATTATTTAACTGTCAATTAGTTACGGATTATTTGCTATGCGTTATCTAGCTACTGATTAACTGGAATATCATCATCCACAATGGATCACCTATTTGGTGGTTCACTCTAAAAGAAACCCTTAATATTAGCCATGCCTATCTCCTTGCTCATCCTGAGTGACAATATCATAAATGAAGTATTAATGAAATAAGAACAACCCCTTACAAGCTAAAACTACCTATGCAAACACGTCACAGATAGAGTACAATGGACTGGGAGCTGGAGGTAAATGAGTACTAGAACCTCAAGCTATGTAAGATACCCACCACATATTCGTTGGGCAGAAGCCAAAGAGAACCAATTTTCTGCCTGTTCTGTGTCTGTGACTTCTTCTTCACTTTCCTGAACACACCATGTTCAATATAGAGCTTCAAATTAATGCTTATGAGAAGTCCGAAAAAAATAGTTTGTAGTTATTATTATTAAAATATTACACTATGATGCTTGGTTTTAAAGATATTACAAAAACTTCTTATACAACCTACCTGGTGAAGCTCCATTAGTTCCTGAAGACAATTACTAAGCAGCACTTTCTTGATGCAAGCTTTTCCTGTAAGTTAAAAAGATAATGTAGACTTTGATAATAATGGATGGATAAACATACTACTGAGGCAAAAATTGACACGTGAAAAAATATTAAAAAAATATGGAGCTAAGCTATAACACGTTCATCATTCTCGCATGCCCCAGCTATTGCATTGATAAGATAAGATGACATCATTTACTGCCCTTCCTACCTAATTCAACCTCAAACTACCAAAATAATTTTTCAGTTTTACCTCATTACATAAAAGAGCCAAAATAATTTCTAGTTTGACCTCGTAACATAAAAGAGGCATGTTAATGTGAGCTACCTCACAGTTCAAAGCCTCATGAGTTGTAAATTATTCACAACACTATATTATTGAGTAATCACGAAAGGAATTATCAAATTATCAATATACAAGTCCAAGGTTGACACATGACCCTAAGCTGCAATATTACTTAAGAACCTAATTTGTAATATGCAAGTCTACCCTGCTGTTATTTTGTCCCAAGAATAACAAATAAACAATAAATAATAAGCAACAAACAAGGACCGATATTAGTAATGACTCAAATTCAAAATTCATAAACCAGTCCAGATGAATCTCTCCAAAACATGTTTTATAGTGAAAAAATATTCAAAATAAATGGTGATCAAATTTGCTATAATATTCTATGCATCAAAAGGAAAAACTCGGATTAAAACATAGCAAGGTCAATGGTTCCTCTTGAATGCTAAATATGATAACCCAATTGTTGCCTAACTGCTCCAGAAATATTTTAATAGCAAATATGTTTACATATTGGGATTTTATCTATGGAATTGAGTTTAATGATTTATGTCTGTTTAAATATGTTTACATATTTGTAAGAATTACTCAGATAACAGATTCAAGTGGAACATTAAAAAATAGTATTTTATATAATAAATTGTCCTCAATTTTCTTCTTTTGAAGAAAATAGAGAGAATTCTGCTTAGAAAGCTGCAATTCGGATTATTTTAATTTCTATTTAATCATTTTAACATTTAAAAATATCATTTGTAGCAATACAAAATCCCAATAGAGGATAGTAAGACCATAAAACAGCACCCAAACTAGCTGGTAAAAGATATCAGTCATGCAAACCTCGTCTATGAGGATCACAAAAGAAGAAGAATTTGTGTGCAGCAATACGACAATACATTTGAACAAAGCCTGGTGATATGTTACGTAACTGTGCCAAGTTGGGTATAAGACCTCGTATATAGGCCTCCATTTCCTGAAAAGCAAATTTGTAAACATATAAGGATAACCTAATCTTTTTATGGAGAAATTATTGAATTGCAATTTGTTTATCAGCTCTAAAGCACATTACTAATCCACTCCAAAATTTAAATTTCTCAAAAGTTCAAAGAAAGCATGACAAAAAGTAACTAAATTAAATAAACATAAGAGATACCTGTGTAAGAGTAGTTAATATAGAAGTATAGTTAGTGTGCTGTATTAGTAGAAGTCTATATAGTCACACTTGTAAACCTGTTGTAATTCTGTTAGAAGTGTGCACACGTTAACTAATGTAGTGTGCACACGTTAAGCTTTGATATAAATTCTCATCACTGTACAGAATTCATCATATATGAAATACAAAGAAATATTCTAAGCTTTCCCTCTCTCGCTTCTCTCTCAGTTAGAATTCAGTTAAATTTTACATGGTATCAGTAGACCAGTGATCCATGGGTGACGACGACCCTCACGGTGGCACGCCACCGCTAACTCCACCACCGGTTCCGATTTCCACGGCGCCGGCCATCGATCCTCTTATCACCTTTACGTTGAAGATATCAGACAAACTAGATGAGAAAAACTTCCTCGTTTGGCGACAACAAGTTGAGCCGATGATAAACGCACACAATCTTGAGTTTTATTCACTTTCCGAAATTCGGATCAATTCCTCACCTCTGCGGATCGCGATGCGCGGCGAGAAAATCCTCACTACCGGAATTGGTTAAAGCAAGATCGATGGTCATTATCGTGGCTTCAATCAACGCTCTCGAAGTGCGATCATGCCTGCGTCGTGTTCTTGGATGCACGCATTCGTTTCAACTATGGGATCGGTTACACGATCATTTCCAAAAGTTAACGTCGCGCGAAGGCACGACAATTACGAACGAGCTTCGCTCCACGAAGCTTGAATCGCGGCGTTCGATTATCTTCTACGCATCAAAGCGATCGTAGATAGTCTCGCCGGTTGGAGATCCGTTCTGTTGAACAACACATTGGCGTCATTCTCGAAGGCTGCCGGAGGATTACGCGCCGATCATCTCGGTAATTGAAAGTAAATTCGAGGCAAACCAGGCTTGAAGAGGTTGAGGCGTTCTCGTTGGCTCACGAATTACGCTCCGGCAAGTTCAAGCGATCCACAAATCAAACTCTTTCAATCAATTTAACAAACACGTTGCTGCGCGAATCGCATCACACTCAAAAATCAACGAAACTCCACCGGTAATTGCCTTTTACTCATCTTGCTAGCAATGATAATAGTTTTGAACACCACCTTTAATGGCTCCTTTCGTGGGTCGTGGAGGCCGCAATGGCCGCGCGCGGGCGTGGACGAGGACGTTTTGGCAATGTCCAATGCCAAGTTTGCTTCAAATTTGGCCATCTAGCTTCAATGTGTTACCATAGATTTAATCAACATTTTCAGGCACAAATACCTTCAGATTACCAAGGCTATTCCAATCCTACCAATACCTACTTCAATCAACAGCCTAATCCCTTCAATCAGCCACCTAATCCGTTTGCCTATACTTACTCTGCACCTCCACCTCTATATCAAAACACATGGACCAGACCTAACTTCCCACCTCGCCAACCCTTTCAACCATCACCACAACAGCAACCTCAGCAATTTCCCTATCCCCAGGCCTTAATGACTACCTCTGTACCCTCCACTACCAACACAGCTCAACTCCCTTGGCATCCAGACACTGCTGCATCTATTACAGCAACTCATCAGTCTCAGAATATTCACCAACAGTCCCCGTTTGAAGGTCCAGACCAAATTTACATTGGAAATGGTCAAGGTTTGTCTGTCAAAAATTGTGGAACTTCTACATTTCAATCACCTATTAATCCTCAAGTCTCTTTAGTTTTGCGTAATCTGGTTCATGTTCCATCAATTACTAAAAATCTAATAAGTGTGAGTAGATTTGCTGCAGATAATAATGTATATTTTCAATTCCATGCTAAGGACTGTCTTGTCTTTTCTCGGGGACACCAATGAGTTCTTCGCTACATGGTCGATCGTGATGATGGACTCTATGAATTTGCACCCTTCAAGTTCCATCATCATCATCCAAGTCTCAATCCAATTCGATTCTCTGCTGTGGTTCAATTGAAGTCTGCCACAGATAATTCCAGCGCACATTGTCTCAATGTATCTAGTCCTAAGTTTGTTCCTACTGTAAACTCTGTAACCATCCCCTCCCCTAGCCTTAGAACAACATGGCACCTAAGACTAGGCCATCCCAATCATGCATCCATGAACAATGTATTCCAAAGATGTAACATTCCTATTAGTAATAAAGATATATCTGAATTTTGTGCAGCTTGTTGCATGGGTAAAGCCCATAAACTTTATGCTCCCCCATCCCAAACAACTTACACTACACCCCTTGAACTCATTTATAGTGACCTTTGGGGCCCTGCACCAATTGAATCCACAAACAAAGCCAAATACTATGTAACTTTTGTTGATGCTGCCACACGGTTTACTTGGCTATATTTGCTAAAGAATAAATCTGACACCTTAGCCATCTTTAAACAGTTTAAAGCTCTTGTGGAAAAACAGTTTGGATTACCCATTAAAGCCTTACAAACTGATTGGGGAGGTGAATTTAGACCCTTCACTACCTATTTGGCTGACCTTGGCATCCTTCACCGCATCATTGCTCCTCACACCCACCATCAAAATGGGGTAATCGAACGAAAACATAGACATATAGTGGATCTAAGCCTTTCCTTACTTAGCCATGCATCCCTACCATTAAAATTCTGGGACTATGCAGTCCAAACTGCAGTATACTTGATAAATAGACAACCCTCAGCCCCTCTAAACCACATACCTCCTTATACTGCCCTGTTTAAACAAGAACCAGATTACAACTTCCTTAAGGTCTTTGGCTGTGCATGTTTTCCCTTGCTAAGACCGTACAATGTACACAAGTTTGATTTCCGTTCTCATGAATGTCTGTTTTTAGGATACTCTACGAGTCATAAAGCTTATAAATGTCTGTCACCTAGTGGCAAGCTCATTATCTCTAAGGATGTAATTTTCAATGAGATAAGGTTTCCTTATCCCTTTCTTTTTGAGTCTCCTTCTCCTTCAACTACTTCAAATGGTCATTCTGTCACCTTGAGTCCTCTACCAAATAATTCTAGTTCATCAAATGTTTCACATATTAATACTCAATGTTCTGAGCAGTCTGGACAATCAACTACAGCAGCAACCCCTACACCTAATCATGACCAGAATACAGACCACACCACTGACTCCACCACCACTACATCACCCTCACCTACTGCTGAACCACCTCAACCTAACCCTCCCATCAATAACCACCCTATGCAAACCAGAACCAAGTCTGGCATCCCCTTACCCAGGCTACATCCCTCTGTTTTCCTCACCACAACTGAACCAAAAACAGCACAACAGGCCCTAAAAGACCCTCACTGGCTTGCTGCCATGCAAGCTGAATACACAGCACTTCAACAAAACCAAACCTGGACACTTGTTCCTTTACCCTCACATAGGAAAGCTATAGGTTGTAAGTGGGTATTTCGTGTCAAAGAAAATGCTGATGGATCTATTAACAAATACAAAGCTAGACTTATGGCCAAAGGTTTTCACCAAATTCAAGGTTTTGATTTTCATGAAACCTTCTCACCCGTGGTGAAACCAGTTACAATCAGAATAATCATCACCTTAGCCCTCACATACAGTTGGCCTATTCATCAACTAGATGTAAATAATGCCTTTCTAAATGGAACTTTATATGAAGAGGTCTATATGGAACAACCTCCTGGCTTTGTTTCCTCCAATCCCTCACTAGTTTGCAAGCTTCACAAGTCTCTATATGGGTTAAAACAAGCACCAAGGCAGTGGTTTGAAAAGTTAACAAGCACTCTGCTCACTATTGGGTTTAGAAGTAGCAAATGTGATCCTTCTCTATTCATATTTAGAGCTAAAAACACTGTTGCTTATCTACTGGTGTACGTAGACGATATTATCTTGACTGGTAACACTCCATCCTTGCTTAAAATAATTACTCAGAGACTACACAAGGAATTTGCTCTCAAGGAACTTGGTGATCTTGATTATTTTTTAGGCATTGAGGTTCATAAACAACCTTCTGGTTCACTGTTGTTAACTCAAACAAAGTATATTTGTGATCTATTACTTAAGACAGATATGCAGAATGCTGCCCCTGTTCCTTCACCTATGGCTACTAGCACTAAACTTTCAAAAACAGGCTCTCCTAAGTTCAAAGATCCTACACTGTACCGCTCAGTTGTGGGGGCTCTACAATATGCCACTTTAACTCGTCCTGAATTAAGTTACTCTGTTAACAAGGTTTGCCAATTCATGGCAGACCCGTTGGAAGAACATTGGACAGCTGTGAAACGCATTCTTAGGTATCTAAGGGGAACCACTCATCATGGCCTTTTGTTCAAACCTGCAAATACTCAACACCCCTTTGTTTTAACTGGGTTTTGTGATGCTGATTGGGCATCGGATCCTGATGACAGGCGCTCCACCTCGGGCTCTGCAGTGTATTTTGGGCCTAACATTGTTTCGTGGTGGTCAAGAAAACAACCCTTAGTTGCCAGGTCAAGCGCAGAAGCTGAATACAGGAGTCTGGCTCATACTGCAGCAGAGGTTCTGTGGATACAAACCTTGTTGACAGAACTGCATGTGAAGATTCTGTCACCAATAATTCACTATGACAACCAAAGCACAGTTGCAATGGCCCACAATCCTGTTCTGCACGCTAGAACAAAGCACATGGAGATTGATTTGTTTTTTGTCAGAGAAAAGGTTCTTGCCAAGCAGCTGCAAGTAGCTCACATCCCTGGACAGTTTCAGATTGCTGATGCACTCACCAAACCCCTCTCTACTGCCACTCTTCTAGATTACAGAGACAAGCTCAAGGTGGCCTCTCTTGCTCACCCACCGTGAGCTTGTGGGGGTGTGTGTAAGAGTAGTTAATATAGAAGTATAGTTAGTGTGCTGTATTAGTAGAAGTCTATATAGTCACACTTGTAAACCTGTTGTAATTCTGTTAGAAGTGTGCACACGTTAACTAATGTAGTGTGCACACGTTAAGCTTTGATATAAATTCTCATCACTGTACAGAATTCATCATATATGAAATACAAAGAAATATTCTAAGCTTTCCCTCTCTCGCTTCTCTCTCAGTTAGAATTCAGTTAGAATTCAGTTAAATTTTACAATACCTAAACCTAACTCGTGGTTCAATTCAATTTAAAACAAGTGGAAGCCTAATAAAAATAAGAATACATACATGTGGCTGAAGGAAACCATCAGAATCCTCATCAAGCTCACTCATATCAATTCTAGCCTGTGTAAGTGAAACCTGCACAACCATAATCATTAGGTGCCTTTTATAAATATTTGATCGATTCACCAAGTCCAAGGTACAAACAAACAAAATATTACTAAATTTTAATAAAGAAACAAAACACCGAACTGTAAATATAGTAAGTATCCTGTATAATTGAACAGCAACGCCATTAAGATAGTAGAAATCAGAAGTGACTTACCGTTCGCATCACATAAAGGTAAAATGGTAGAATGGCAATTCTCCCCTGCTCATCTTTCTCAAACTTCATGAAGTTAGATGGACTAAAGAAGCGTCGGCATTTAGGACCAATTTGTTCTGTGCATACAGACGCGATGTGGCAAAAATCTTCATAATTCATCTGTAAGAAACAAATTAAATTTTACATCAGGACTGCTGTGAAAACAGAGTTAAAAGCCAAAGATGAAGTATATGAACTTATATCACCCACTTAACAGATAAACAATTTAACTTGGTGTACAAAATAAGCATCCTTGAAGTAGTATGTTGACATATTAAATATAAACTATAAACTAATAAACTAAAATATAACAAATGCAGGTTTGCCACATGGGACTATGCCAAGTGCCAACTTCGCCATTCTAATTTTTGCCAAGCCATGAGCTCGTTCTCTCACATTTAATCTCAATCTGTAGATGGAAATCATGATATTAAGTCGTTCACCTAAGAGTTCCTGTCACAATAAACAAAGGGTCTGGCAATCTTTCTATGCTCAGCATTATTGTTGGACAACCAGTTTTTTCTAAGGAGTTTGTGGCCATTGGTATAGTACATAAGTTTGACACTGTGATCTGCAAGTCTAACGACTTTCTGAGATTGTGTTTATCAAAAACTTCAGCGGCATTTCTTGGAAGAATATCTTCTGGTTTTGGTGGAAATCGAACTTCAGTGCTGTGAAGAATAATCTGTATAAATTCTTAAGTTGTTTACTAAACCCCATGCAGGACACGGGTTAATACACAAGTTGCTTTGTAACAAATAAAATAAGATTGTCTCAGCGAAAATCTATAATGGAACACACACCAGACACAAAAATCATGAAAGGATATAAAAGGAACTAGTTGCTCTGGAACACACTCCAATAAAAGGATATAAAGAGTACACCAATACACGTCAAATATGTCTGGTGAAATAAACTGAGCCTCTGATCATGAAAAGTACACAAGGATCTGACTAATATCAATTGAGGAACTGTCAATCTAGAAGCATGGAATGTGCATTTTTACTGAGGAGTGAAGATGTGAATTGTGATGCATGCAGCAGCCCATGAGAATGCAAGAGTTCAGAAGTTCGTCTTTTTATGAAAAACCAGGGGGTATTGGTTAGCACTTGTGGTGCATTTTAAAGATATATCATACTTTCAATAAGACAGATCTAGTTGTATTATTGAATATAATAACTATATATTATAAAATTTGGAAATATGTGGAAGCAAACACATAGTGAAAGAGACAAACCTTTTCTGCACCAGTAGCATCATCAATCACACAGTTTTCTCTTAAGCACACCCACATTGAATCCAAATCATCAGCATTCAGCAAAAGATCTGATTGTTTCTGTTATATGTACAAAGAATGTCACCAATTGAGGAAAATTAGCCACCATTTAAGTGGATATATAACCAACAAAACGGTAAGGCAGAAAATAATACCTTCAAAAACCGATACTTCGCCAATCTCTGGACTCTATGACTGATTGATCCCTCTTCAGGTTTCTAGACAAAGATGAGGCATTTCAATATTTGAATTGTCGATGGGTCTTACTCTTACATGAATGCCAAACAAACCCAATCCTAAACTTCAAACATTTATAAACTATCCTATATAATCTGTATTAATTGACAAAATGACTTGTATAAAGGGATACAACATGTAAGGGTCTGCTCTAGATATCAGGGTCAAACTATGTGACAGCTATCTTAATAAAAAAATATAATATAATAAACCATGTTTATAGATCACCAAGTCTTATGTGTAGCTCATGCCATCACAAGTCCACCATCACTAATTCTAATGAATAAATCTACCAGAAGAAATAACAAAACTGTATGTTAATCGACAAAAGGCTCAGAAAATAGGGTATAGGTAACTAATAATTGAACACACCTAGATATAGGCGCATAATAATATACTAAAATCAGCGTGAATAAGTAATGCTTTCACATACCTTCTTGTAGAAACTAGGAATTGTACCAGCTTCAACGCTTTTCTTCTGCTTATCTTTAAAAATGTCAAGCAAAATTCTTTTTGTTTCAAGCTCTGCAGAGTGAAGTCAAAAAAATATTCAATAAATAGAATGATAGTTAGGTATTTTTGCTAGGGTTTAAGAATAATTGATTAAGAACGCAAAAGTGAAAGACAGAGATAAAGGAAAGCGAATACGAACCCATTAAAGCTTCGGAGCCAAGACCGGCACCGGATCCGATGAAACGGCGAAGATTGCGAACCCACAACATAGAGGATGCCGGAGGGATTTTCCTCTGGCTGTGGGGACTGTCATGAGTTTCGCCGTCGCTGTACATGGCCGGATGAGTGAATTGGTAAACCGAATAAACCCTAACCGTGTTAATTTAGGGATCTGACTCAAACTCCTTTCACCATAAGTTGACACTACAAAGCAAACGGCTATGATCAGATCTCAAACCTTCTTCAATGGAGCTTGCCTTTTACACCTTCCTTTTTGTTGGTATGAATGAATTTACACCTTCCTCTCTACTCTGAGCTTACCCACCTACGTGTGCTAATCAAATTACTATGTTTTTCCACCTATCTTTTTATTCTATTTATTTACTAGCGGTATACCCGTGCATACGTACGGGTGCTGCCATATTCTTTTCATGAATGAACTTAGACATAATTTAAATAGTTTTGACAGCACCTCATGAAAAAAAAAAAACAAATTTAAAAGTAGTTAAAAAATGAGTCAAAAATAAAAAATTTGATAAATATTAAAATCTAAAAATGCAAAAGTATCATTTAAAAACAATCTGTGCATTTATCAAGTGTTCTTTTATATATTAGTGTCAGTGTTGTTATCCCGTATTTTTTTATATATCAGTGCAACTATCTCGTGTTTTTACATACATCATTGCAATTATCCCGTATTTTTTTATATTTCAATAAAGTTATCACGTGTTTTTTATTATATCAATGAAGTTATATCATAGTTTCAACTGATTATTTTAGTTGATTAATAAATTATAGTAGACAATAATAGATAGATGGTAGATTATCAAATATTTCAGTGAAGTGTTTTTTATATTTCAGTGCAGTTATACTGTATTTTTATACATACCATTGCAGTTATCTCAAGTTTTTTTTTACATATTAGTATAGTTTTCCCATGTTTATTTATATATCAGTGTAGTTATCTCATAGTTTCAATTGATTATTTTACTTGATTAATACATTATAGTAGAGAGTAAAAGATAGATAGTAGATTATCAAATATATCGGTCACGATTATCCGTGTTTTTATATATCAGATACTTATCCGTGTGTTTTTATATATCGATCTGATTATCCCGCGCGTTTTAAATATTAATCAGTAGTTGAAATAGTCATTAAGTTTTCCTTTTTCTTTTGATATAATAATATCGTGTTTTTTTTATATATCAGTAAAGTTATCCCGTGTTTTTAAATATTAGTGCAGTTATCTCGTAGTTTAGATTGATTATTTTAGTTTATTAGTAGACTTGATTTGATTTGAATTTCGAAATTTGAAAAAAAAAAAAGAGGGGAAAGTTAACAAAAATTGAGTGAGAAGAAAGTGCATTGGGAGAAGAAATTTGAAAAAGAATGTGATAGTAAATTACAATGCTGCCCTTAGTTAGATGAGTAATCAAATAAATAGGGAAACGTGTTTGAGTAATTTAAGTATGGTTTGTTTGTATAAATACATATTAGATTAGATTAGTAGATAGTGGGTAAAGAAAGTTGGTGAGTATGATTTGAATTTTGAAATTTAAAAAAAAAAAAGGTAAGAGAAAGTAGGAAAAAAGTGGGAGTGAAAAGAAAATGCATTGAGAGATAAAATTTGATAAAACAATGATAGTAAATTACAATGTTGTCTTTAGTTAGATGAATTGTCAATTAAATAGGGAGGCTTGTTTGAGTAATTTAAATGTGGTTTGTTTGTATAAATAGATTAAGTGTGGTTTGTTTGTATAAATAGATAAATAGATATTAGGTTAGATAGTAAATAAGAGTAAATTGTAGATTATTTAATATTAATTTAATTAGATTAGATTATATAGTGGATTAAAAAATTGGGAAAAGAAATATTTTAAAATAAAGGGTGTGGGGGCCCTAATAATAAATGTGTGAGAAGTAAAAAAAATATTGGGAAATGTGAGATTGAAAGAGAGTGAGTGAGAAAGGAAAAGTAGAATTAAAAAATGATAAATAAAACAAAAGTGGTGATGTGTCAAAAAAAAGTAAGATGTCTAAAATTGTAATTTTGTAAGCTGCTTGTTTGAATAAATAGATATTAGATTAGTATAGTTATCCCATATTTTTTTTATATATCAATGCAGTTATCTCATAGTTTCAATTGATTATTTTAGTTGATTAGTAGATTATTGTAGATAGTAAAAGATAGATAGAAGATTATCAAATATATCAGTGCAGTTATCCCGTGTTTTTTTATATATCAGTATAGTTATCCCGTGTTTTTTATATATCAGTACAGTTATCCCGTGTTTTAAATATTAATCAGTTGAAATAGTCATTAAGTTTTCTTTTTTTTGATATATTAATATCGTGTTTTTATATATCAGTGAAGTTATCCCGTGTTTTCATATATTAGTGCAGTTATATCGTATTTTAGATTGATTATGTTAGTTTATTAGTAGATTTGATTTAATTTGAATTTTGAAATTTGAAAAAAAAAAGGGAAACTTAAAAAAAAATGGGAGTGAGAAGAAAGTGCAGTGGGAGAAAAAATTGAAAAAGAATGTCATAGTAAATTACAATGTTGTCTTTAGTTAGATGAGTTGTCAAATAAATAGGGAAACTTGTTTGAGTAATTTAAGTATGGTTTGTTTTTATAAATAGATATTAGATTAGATTAGTAGATAGTGGGTAAAGAAAGTTAGTGAGTTTGATTTGAATTTTGAATTTTGAAAAAAAAAAACAAGAGAAAGTAGGAAAAATGTGAGAGTGAGAAGAAAATGCATTGAGAGAATAAATTTGATAAAAGTATGATAGTAAATTACAATGTTGTCATTAGTTAGAAGAATTGTCAAGTGAATAGGGAGAATTGTTTGAGTAATTTAAATGTGGTTTGTTTGTATAAATAGATTAAGTGTGGTTTGTTTGTATAAATAGATAAATAAATATTTGGTTAGATAGTAAATAAGAGTAAATTGTAGATTATTTAATATTAATTTAATTATATTAGATTATATAGGGAATTAAAAAAATTGGGAAAATAAATATTTTTAAATAAATAGTGTGGGGGCCACTAATAATAGATGTGTACGAAGTAATATTGGGAAATATGAGATTGAAAGAGAGTGAATGGGAAATGAAGAAAAAGTAGAATTAAAAAATTAAAAATAAAACAAAAGTGATGATGTGTCAAAAAAGTAAGATGTCTAAAAATGTAATTTTGTAAGTTGTTTGTTTGAATAAATAGATAGATAGATATTAGATTAGACTATGTACGATGGTTTCAACACCCTCATTTTTCACTTTTTAATTAACACTCCACATTATCTTCTATCTCTTCCACTTAATAATTCAACACTCATTCAACTTTTACTCACTACAATGGTTTTGTTTAATAAAATTCAACACTTTACCCCACCACTTTTATTTCATATTCTTATTTTCTTTTATGTTTTTATTTTTGTGATTACATATTAATAACAACTAGTCGAGTGCCCGTCCGATGGACGGGGGCAGTTAACATGTTTTGATCGATAACTACAGAAAACATAATCCACGAAAAAGAAGACAATAACACAGAATGATACAATACATAGCGTCATTCATTGATAAAAAGTAAAACCATAAAAAGTTTTCATACATAGGACAATAATAACATGATAGAAAAATATTTCATAAGTCCAAATCCAAACAACATAATGACAGAAAACATAATCTATCAAACATAGAAGTTGATACCAAAAGTTCTACAACTTAGGATCACCACATTATGCAAAATCCACACAAATAATCATTGGTGGTATGCTTTCAATTGAGAAGTGCAAAACATCCCCTACACGGAATTTGTTCTCTTCAACAAAATCGTTCCATTCACCTCCAACCAAAAACTTTTCATGTTCATGTCTTTCAGAAGTACGGATACCACAAAAATATGATGTCTCAGTTGGCAAAAAGATCAATGGAATATCAGTCTTCGATTTTGGAATGATCTTAGCAATCCTCCTTGGAAAATGCTGACATATTACAATATAACATATTAAAATCATTAAATAACTCAACCTTGTAAAACAATAAAGATAGAAATGTTTTGTTGTATTATTATAACATATAAACACTATAATACTCAATTGATCAATTGATATTATTTATACATACCATTCCACCGGATCTGTATTTGATATAGCCAGATATACGAAGCAGCCATGTTTTGTCCTCTTCTTCACCAATAAATTCCTCTGTATCTTCAGAATTGAATCCACTCAATTCCTCAGATTCTTCTGAACCATCAGAGCCAGATGAAGTGAAATCTTCACTGTTTGTGTTTTCAACCACCGATGAGTCTGAACTGATTTCAATTATGTTATGGCTAGGAGGATAAATTAGTAAAAAAAATGTCATTATGTTTTCATTATATGTTCCAAAAGTATTTGTAAGATACAGGTTTGTAATAAGTTAATCTCAAAGTATGTGAAAACACTTTCATCCATAACGCTAAATCATGTTCGAACTATGGAAGACATCATGTATAACAGTTTGCAATGAAGTTTAACTTTAAGTGTACTTTGCATATTAAAAAATTGTAATAAACTATCACACTTGATTTACGTTAAATTAAATCTATCTATGGTCACTTACTCAGACAAATTAAACCATTAAACCATATAAAGTAAAGTAACTTGACTAAAACTATTAATCAAAATTTGACTGAGTATCAGATAATCAGATAAATGATTCAGTGGAATAAGAAGAAGGGTGATGGTGAGAGGTTGAAATGAAGTTACAAATGGGTTTAATAAAAAAGAAAGTAAATCTACTAAAACTAATAAAAGTTACGATTGGGTTTATTCAAGTCTATGAGTTTACGGGTATTGATGAAACAAAGCGTGACTGTGATAGTTTGAAGTGAAGAATGAGAATGAATAAGGAGAAAAATACCTGTGTTGCGGCGAATCCATAGGCGACGGTGAAAGGTTACAATGAAGACTGAGATAGAAATGGAGTAGGGTTTGTAAGTCTTGTTGTGTTGAGTAAGGCATGTGAGAGAAACATTGAGAAGTGTGTACTCTCACACGGCGGTTCAGGTACGCATTGATTGGTCAAATCAATGTGACAATAAATTGGGCAACATTCACGATGGTGAAGATGAAACGGATATGTGCTTCATGGCTTCCAAAGTGGAATAAATTGTATTTTAAACCGATTGGCTTCGGATACTGCTTTGTTAGAAGGATTATTTAGACCGATTGTGTCACATAATATGACAGGGAGTGGTTAAATCAATGAAATCACACTTTTAGTTTTAGCATTGATGATAATGAATGAAGCTGAAGAATTGGAAAATAGAACATCATAACACACATGCCTTTCAGATGGAGTATTCTCTTTGCTTTGAGATAGGTAAGTTTGATATGACTAATTATTGCAGTTGTTTTTTTTTACCTTCACCTTTCAGATATTAATTATTGCATTAATTCTCTTCATTACTCTTATTATACTAATAACGTACTAATAAACGGTCTAAGGAGGCAAATGAATTTAGTACCATTGCATTGAAAAACGGTTCAACATGCTTGAATATGGTTTTTACCATTAAAAATGGAGTAAGATGTCTTTATACATGCATTTACCGTTTCTCTTTGCTTAGTTGGGTAACGTAAACATGACAAATTATATTTAAATTATGTTGGGTTGAAAGTATATGTGAATGATTTCATGATTTCATGATTTTATTGTTTTTCCATTCTAAGTAATAGTTAGATCGATAAATGATTTTATGGTTTTGTAAATAATGAAATAGAGGTTATTTCCAATACTTATAGGTCATAATGTTTAAATGCCTTATAAAGTCCCACATAATCCATAACGATTACATAAGATGCTTAGAAACCATAAAACAACAATAAGACACTAAGTTAAACGTCTTAAAACTAAAACACAAAACGGTAATCATCCAACGATTATTAACTCTTCTTCCCAAGAACCACCGAATTGCAATCACTTGCACACCCACCGACATCCTTTCCTTTCCCTTAAAGTTTTTGGAATGAGTGAACTTTCAAAACTTAGATTTACCAATATGACCAACAAAGCTTTCCATATATATTAATGTTAGCATCACTTGCTTCACTCATCTCTTCATTTGTTACTTCATCATCATCATTACCGAGGATCGGACTCCATATCCTGTTCATTTGCAAAAGGCCCATACTTATCAAAATAGTGAGATGAAACAGTACAAAAAGCTTGAAATTGCCTTTTGAAACATATGTCGAAGACGACCAATAGCATAATCTTTGAAACCATACAAAGTTGCGGATAAATGTTGTCCTTGTCTCCATGTATGGCACTCCGAGTCATCAACCTTGATTCTCCTGGGATGGTTGTCCCAAATTTGTTTTCAAGGGTTATGTGTGAAGAGAGGTTTGTGGAGTAGTTCGAAAAACCCGTTCGGTATTTCCACACGCTCATAAGAGATGAATAAATAAACAAAACTATGTAAGAGTTATATGCGAAATTAAACTATATTTTATAAAGCAAAACCCATAAAATTGCAATACTCACTGTATCCCGTCTGAATACAACAATAAACACTTTGCTTCCAATGTCTCTCCTTGAAAGAAACAAAATAAACAAACTCTTAAACTACTATACATGGAACTATAGATATGATGGTTAACATTATTCAAAACATGTGAGTATTCCAAACAAACATACCTCATTTTCCTCCCCTCTTTTTGTATTCGAGAAACTTGTGTTGCAACTTGCAAGAAAATAATGTACTATTCTACAAATTGGTTATACGAAACGTTGTTTAGTTTGTCATACTTTCACCTCCTATACATGGAACTTATTATGGGTATTTTTTAAATAGAAAAAGAATGAGCCATGCATCATGACTTACCTCGGTAAATGTCATGTTAGTATGCCTTTTCTAATGGGCTTGTTGATACTAACAACACCTCCTCTAAAGCCCACCAAAAGAAAATTTAGCATAACACGTTTAAAAAAATTCCAGCAAATTACTTTTCCAGACAATTTTATTTTATTTCATAACTACGTTAAAAAAATCAATTAGACATCCAATCCAATTTTCTTAAAAAACAAACATTAACGGTTACAATAAAGAAATGTAGATTAATCAAGAACTAAAAAAGATACACAATGGTTACAATAAAGAAAAAAAAATACGAAATACTTATACAACGATTTAACCTGCTAATGATAATAATAGTAAGTTTCATTAAACTAACATAGTGATTTTTTCATATTCATTGTCGCTTTCATGTTCATCAGGTTGAGGAGCACCATCAATTGATACCTGTTATGGAGAAATCACACGCATACTATTTGCACCCCTCTCTGCTCAAAAGGCCTACTGTTTGGGCCTTCAACAGCCAAGGCCCATTATCCTTCATCCAACGTACCATTTGCACCTCCACAACCAATGGTTCGGATGATGACACCCAAGTGCTTCCCAAACCTATAAATCGCATTTATTCCAAGGAGAGGTGCGCATTAATTATCACTTATTTGCATTAACTCCATCTCATCGACTTCACATCGGAGTGTTTATGCGGTACACCCCACCACAAACTCTAACAACCAAATCGGAATAATCACTTCGGACATAACTCCAAATTGATCAAAACCTTATTACCTACCTACTATCTCGGATATACTTTTCTTAGATCGGCGACCTAGTCTTAAGAAGAAGCGGATGTAGGGCCAAAAATGCATCACAGGGCAAGCTAGCACCGAATCGGGAAGGTCCATATCGAGTCACAACAAAAGCGGAAATGGCGCTTTCGAGCTAGAAACCTTAGAAGGCAAGCGATCCCAAGAACTTGGAACGCCACCAAACTCAAGAAATATTACAGTTAGACTTGCTTTGCTAAGGCATTCTAGTTCCGATATTGTTTTAATATAGACTTGCTTTGCTAAGGCATTCTAGTTCCGATCTTGTTTTAATATACACTTGCTTTGCTAAGGCATTCTAGCTCCGATCTTGTTTTAATATAGACTTGCTTTGCTAAGGCATTCTAGCTCCGATATTGTTTTAATATAGACTTGATTTGCTAAGGCATTCTAGTTCCGATCTTGTTTTAAAACAAATCTATACCGCTATTTTCAGATGTTAAAACTTGTTTAAAAGCAGAAGGGAAAAGATATCCGAGCTAAAAACGAAGTCACAAAGGAAGCCAAAAATACGACGAGCTAAATATAGAGATATCATTACAAAAATACCGGTTACGGCCGGACCCTCAGTCTCAAAAAACAGATGAAAATTAGCAAATTACACATTTTTTGGATAAACGATCCTTGACACTTCGTCGGATTAAGGTCAAACTCAACAATATGACCATCATGAACCCCGTACTCGGGTTAAAAATGTCACGATCGGCAACAAAGTCGGGAATAACTACGGCGACTTGATCAAGGCGTTATTGAAAGCCGACAATACCATCTTGACCCATCTGAATAGCCTGCTTCCGATCTTCCAGTGCTTCAATATTTAAAGCAGTCAACTCCGCGATCTTAGCATCTTTCTCTTGAAGCTCGGAAAAGTTATTTGACGAGGTCGAAGCTGTCAACTCCGCGATCTTAGCATCTTTTTCTTGAAGCTCGACTACAGCCTTTTCAAATTTTTCATTTATGCGCTTCGGATCGGCCTCCTCAGTTGCTTCTTTTCGGCCCTCAAATTGATTCTTTTCACCTCTCGAGTTGTAGGCGCTTTGATTCCAAATCTTGACCATCACGCTTGTAGAGTTCCACATCTTTTTGAGATTTATCAAGATCAGCCAAAGTGGACTTACGACTTTCAGGAGCCGACTCATACTTGGCTTCAAGATCTATACAAATAGATAAAAACATAAGTATGAAAGATGTTGGAAGATCGGGTGGACGAACTTAGAAAATCGGAAACCATACCTTTAATCTTTAGAAGTCATGCACCGTTTTATCCTCCCGACTAAGTCGACCATCCTTGCGAACACCGAGAGTGAAACTCAGAAAGGTCGACTTGGAATTCCTCGGTCTTGAGGGTCATATATGCCCGTGGATCAAAGGGAGCGATGAGCTTATGTTTTTGTGCTTTTTTGAATGGTGCTCCGATCAATCACATTCTTCTCCCGATCTTGGGGTTTGGACCTAGGAGGAAGGCGCGGATGGTTTGCTTCCTTTTTTTCGAGTAAATGGCCGAGTTTCCTCTTCCTCTTCCTCTTCCTCCTCGGGATTAACCACGGTGATGGGTACAGCCGGAGTGACAATTGCGGGAGAGTTCCTCTCAACTGAACCCATTCAAGCTACTTCCAACTTGCGGCTTGGCCGGGTAATTTCTTTAATCGCTAAAGCCTTCAAAGCCGCCATATTCCGTCTCGGGGCCATGCTATCTGCAAGTTAAAAATTGCAAAATTATGTTAACAAATGTTATGCAAGTCAAGATAAACTAAAAGAAAAGTTTTAAAACCGACCTAAAGCTTTCTCTACATGTTCAAATTTAACGGATGCCACCAACAACTTGGTATCGAAACCCCACATAGTCGGCCTATTCTCGTTGTTAGTGACGATCCGATCTGCAATAAATTGGAGCACTTTCAAGGTATTCTGATCCTCCTGGTTCAAATGATTCTTTTCAACGGAATGCCTTTTCGTCTCATCTCGTCGGGTCCAACCAAGAGGAAACTTGGTGGTAAGAACGATGTCATTCTCGGAATTAAACGTCCCAACTCGGTCTACCACACATGGCAACACCGAGCACAGCTATTTTTTCCAATCTCACTTAAAACGATTTATTTTTTACATTCATACTCATATTTCAAGTCTAGTTTGTCCTAACATACCAAACCGACTTGGGGGCAATCATTATGGAGAAATCACACGCATACTATTTGCACCCTCTCTCTCGCTCAAAAGGCCAACCTGTTTGGGCCTTCAACGACCAAGGCCCATTATCCTTCATCCAAAGACCTTTACATTGCACCTCCACACCAATGGTTCGGATGATGACACCCAGTGCTTCCCAAACCTATAAATCGCATTTATTCCAAGGAGAGAGTGCGCATTAATTATCACTTATTTGCATTAACTCCACTCTCTCATCGACTTCAAAGATCGGAGTGTTTATGCGGTACATCCCACCACGGCTTTCGGAACAACCAAATTTCGGAATAATCACTCGGACATAACTCCAAATTGATCAAAAACTTATTACCCGCCTACTATCTCGGATATCTTCGATCTTAGATACTGTGCGCAAACAATACCTCTACCGGTATATCATCACCGTTGTATCAAGGTTATTGTTGTTGTCGACTTCAATATGATGTGGTTGGTGTTGAGCATGATGGGGTGCAAGAGCTACGAGTTTGGCCTCATACACCTTTGCTTATCTTTGCTTCATTGGTTATGTAATCAAATCCTTCATCTTCATTGTAATCAACAATTTCATTAGTTAGGTTATGGAATCGTCCACTACGTCTCAACCTAAATTCAAAGCAAATTTTGGTTCAAATAGTTTAAATATCCCGCTACATGTGTATGCGAAATAAACAATCTGACTCCATACTCGTAGTCATTTATGCTACATATCTCAAATGTGTCCGTCTCAATATATGGTGTGCCACTACTACCATCTGTTAATGCAAGAGCCCCATTTTTATCTTCCACATAAACAATTGATGGGAATTTGTGTGCAAATGTGTCATAAAATGTTAATGGAAGATCGATCCGAACTGTAATATTCACGAAATTAGACAATGAACATAATTATCATATCATATAAATTCATACATCATATCATATCATATAATTAAGATAACATGAAAAATAATAGTTAGCTACACAACTACCCTTAGTGTAATGTAAGAAACGATTAATAATCAATGGAAGTTACCCTATGAGGACGAATGACACATATGAAGTCTGCATTGTCCATATTGTAAATGGGATGGTAGAGTTAACCTATATCTCTTGTTGGGTGAAGCCTCTTCGTGTTGATGAAAATATAAGATAAGATGATCTTGATATTTATATCTTGATATACTATGTACTTATATATTACAACGTGTAGTAGTAGGGTTATAAAAATTGTGACCTTGCTGTTAGGAGTAAGACATGTGAGCCATGTTTGGTTTTGTGTTGAGAAATTAGATTAAGGAAGTACACACGTGTTTCGAAACTTGCATGACCTTTATTGGAATAATATGCAAGCCACTTTTTTTGGGTAAGGAATATAATGATGATGCTTTTGGGGGGTCATCATTGCAATGAATAAGTCTATATAAGTAGGGGCTCTGTTGGGAAAAATGATTTTGGATGTTGAGCCTATAGTAGATAGGAGGATTGTAATTTGGTGTACTACCATTCATTGCAATTGCAATGAATATTAATATGGAAAAAATATAACACATTTTTCGTACTCTACTCCAATTTTGGGTTTATTTATTCTTCCACTATTAGTCTTTGCAGCTTTGACTTCATTGGTAAATGGACCCTTTGAGTAAGTAGTACTCCATGAGCATCATAGGGGAGTGGTTGGTTGGATATGTGGGAACACTGTTCGATGTACAACACGCATTAAAAATTTAGACTTATTCAACGCTTTTTTTATTTTGTCCAAACCTTTTCCACTTGTATCTTCATCATTGCTTTTTTAATTTTGTACTTTACATCATCATCACAATTGTTAATAGTCATACACAAGTGTAATCATGACATACATACACACATGATCCGACCTTGGTAAGCGTGCTATATTATGGTATGGACTATAGATAAGAGTGATGTTGGGAAGTGATTTTTCGGTTTCTACGTTGGAGTACTAACCTTCATTACACACCAACCGGTCGCTATGTGGGACGTGTGATAGAGAGTACTATCTTACTACTACATGACATCACTACATTGGTAATCTTTGCTACCAAAATTTCATTATTAAGTGATATTAGGATTTGCTTTGATAGGTTGTAGGAAATAAGTACGCCTAACATCCATTTAGATAACTTGGACCCTACATGTTTGTTGTTTAACAGTTCTCGTAACAGTGAACTACGTATTTTACCAGACATTAAAGGCAGCTCTACATCAAATAAAACAAAATATGTAAGGGTGTGGTGGAATATGTTGGTAGGACCTCCCACATTTTTAATTAGGCTTTTAATTTTCATACCCCCTCCTTGCCTTCCATACCCCCATCATAGAGATGTTTACGGAAAGAAAAAAATTGTTTTTTTTTTTTTATTATTTATCAGGGGCAAAATTGGAAGTTTGGGATGAGATGGGGGTATAGGGTCCAAGGGAGGAGGTACAAAGATCAAAACCCTTTTAATTAATACACTATGCATTGAAACTCCAATAGCACCATTCTCTATATCAATAGTTGTATTGACCTCAAAACACAATTCTATTAATATCATTAGGTTGATTTTCAAAAATGTGATAAACTATTACTAACAACTAAATATAATTATAAACAACTACGCACAAATTTCATATATAATACATCGAATTACAAACCAATCTCTATCACAATTGTTTGCTAACATTGTATTTTTGCGTTAAGTTTCCAAAACAATTGACTACAACAAATTTGTAAAGGATCAATATAGAATTTTAATTGAGGTCACATATTGAGGTCACATATTATTTGTGATGATAATAAGCTTATTACACACATACAATGTTAAATGAGGAGACAAATTAAAAAAATGTTTATTACATACAAAATTGATTAGGTGTGAATGATGCATTAAAGAGAATAAGCTACGTAGTGATTAGGTGCGAATGGTGCGATATTTGTGTTTCCATAGGGTTAAACATGTAAATAATGACATCTCTTCTTTCAATTAGAAGTAATTCAGTTTATGTGCTAGGTGGAACATATTGCTCCCTTTGGGGAAGAACAACATTATCAAGTTGGTTTGCCGCAATTGTGAAGTCAAATAACTATTATTAAATTCCATACACCGTAGAATAAATCGGTTTTGAGTAACGATGCGATATCACGAAATAGCATTGAGTTAATCAAGGAAAAGCGAGATAGATAACCAAATCTAAACAACATTGTCATGACAAATGTTATATAATGTTATACAAACAGTAAGGCAAATGACATAGATAATGTTGATGTAGTCAATATATTTCAAAAGCAAAGTTGCATTTAGGACAAACTTAGATAAAGCATTTAAAACTTAGTCTAGATATTAGTCGTCTACTACATTTAATAGAAAACATGTTAGTTAGCGATTTGCGAATAATCTCGATAAAAAGCCGTTGGAGGACGACCACCCATCTCAAATTTGAGTACATCTCCTTCTTGCGATTGTTTGTCCTTTACAAATAACAACCATGTTGCTCCTTTTATGTATTTTTCACTCTTGGAGCGTTTAGTAGGCGGAGTATGCAATCATAAGTGTGGTCTGTTGAGTTATCATAGAGCACTAATTTTTCAATAGACGGAGGAATGATCCTTGCAATTTGACGTGGAATTGTCTCGATTCACATATAAATATAAAGTGAGACGATAGTAAATAAAGAATGACTAATGGAGAAGACACGGTGATATAGAAAAGTTACCATGTGGCGGATCTTTTGCTTACATAACGGGTGATTGTAAATTCCCAAGTGTAAAGATTAGATTGTTTGTACTCAGAAGAAATTTCATGAGTATCAGCAGGGACATTAGCATCAGCATTTGAGGTTGATGATTCAATTTCAATGTACTCAGTATTTGGGCTTAAAGAATAAGATGTTGAAGTATTGTTAAATAGAATGTTAAACATAATATGTTTATATAAATTATAGCAAATGAAAAAAAAAATGACAAATTAATTGATGAATCCTAACTGGACTAATATGTTAGTTTGTAACGTAGATAAATCAAAATATACCCAAATTTTAAAAAGAAAGAAAACAGTGTAGTTATAGTTAACAAAAATATATTTCCACAGATCTGCAAAAGGTGTGTTATTTGTGGTTCTACATAGTTCATGGATGAATGAGATACGAAATAAATGTGTAAACATCTAAGATTCAGATACAACAATGTAAACCTCTAACATTCAGATACAGCAATGTATAGAAATTTGTCAATGGGGGGTTAGTGTTTCAAAATTATTAGAAATGGAGATAGCAATTAACTAACCTTTTTGCAGATAGGAAAGCCGAGACAGCTCTTTCCATGAACTTTGCAAGCTTTGCTCCTTTGCTCATTGTGAAGAAATTGCTGATGTTGGAAAAAACTGGAAAAGGATTTAAAGGACGGCCGTAACTGTGTTCCCACAATATAATTCAACCCTAGAAGATATATAGTGTATAAACCATTGGGCTGTTTGAACCGAGGCCCAATTCATGTGGGCCCACAATTTAGAAAACGTGTTTAAAAACGTTACGGCTATTTTTTTGGCAATGACCAATTTTGCAAATTTGACCCTTTCCACGTGTTTGAAGGTATGAGAGAAGCGGTTTGTTTGGCTGTCTCATAATCTACATATTCTCTTATCCTTGCATCTGATAATGAAATGGTTGTGGATGCATGCAAGAGAAATAAAAAGTTTGGTGTGATTTCTGGTATAGTTTAAGACATTCAATATTTAAGTATGTCAATTATCAATTCTTTGTTTTACAGTGCAGTGGAGAAGGAGAAAGTGAGATTAGCACTCAACTTAGGTGTGGATGGTTTTGTTTGATACTTGGTGGCAAAAGCAAAACATGTAGGATGTTTTGTAATTGGTTTTGTCCAACTTGTAGTAATGCTTTTACTCATATGATGATTGATAAAGTTGTAGTAAATACATATAGTAAAAAATCAATTAACACCACTATTGACACCGAGCTTGTAATTATAAAAGCCACACTAAGTAAGTAAAAGTTGAAATTATGATTGATAAAGTTATGGTTTGATAAAATATGTAGTCTACATAGATTACTTTTTCAACAATGTGGTTACTTGTTGTGGTTTCTGCAAAGGAGTAAATCCCCCCCCAATCGAATAACTACTTATACATGGGAGTAAATTAATATATCTGTCAAATTGGAATATAAAAGGTAATTAGTTTAATAAAAATATGTTGAAGAAAGTTGGAATATAAAACGCAAGTACAGTCTACGAAGAGGTTATTGAATCCAAAGAGACAAGTGTTTAATAGACACGATTTTCTAGTTGAGACTACACATGTATGGGTAGATTCAAAGACACACTCATCATTATATTAACCTTCATCCATTGTATATTTTAAGTTCCAAGATAGCTAATCACTCAGAACGTCAAAAACACGTCCCGTAGAAGCTTCCCTCTGCTGTCGAAATCTTGAAGGAAACGACGATGAGGTTTGTTTTTTCACATACAATAATCTGCCCAAAGTTTTCATTTTTTTCGTTAATCTTCTTCATACTTGTAGAGATCTATCTATACTTCATCATTCTTTTAAATGTTTATTTTTTTCCTTATATATTTGAATGCGATAAAAATGTTAATTTATATAAGTCTTAGAAAAAATTGAAATTGAAATTTGTAAACTATACTTCATCATACTCTCTATATTTCATTACCCTTATGCAGAGATCTATCTATACTTCATCATTCTTTTAAATGTTCTTTGGATGATATTTTTTCTAAGTTTTACAAAAATAAATCGGTTACAAATGTTCTGTTAGATCCGGTCTACTTTATGTTACATTGTGATCTTACCGCTTAAATTTTGTTTGTAGGAAAAAGTTGCCAACAAAGTGTTCATCGTGATTTTTGATCGCACTTGATAAGTATTATAACATAGATAGATCATTACATTACACTATAAATGCTTTAGCGTTAGTTGAAAAAATGTTTCTGACATTGTGTTTTTGTGTTGTTTAATAGAATCGCGTGGCAATACCACATGGTTTCTACCAGAAATACTCCAGAAAACTACCATCAAGACTAACCCTTGAGAACAAATTTGGGACCACTGTCCCTGCAAAAATCAAGGTGGATGAGACTGGTAGGCCATATATGCTGACTAACTCCGAATTTATTTGCATGTTGTATGGTTTCAAAGACTACGCTATGGGAAGGCTAACCTATGTGTCAAGAGGACTTTTCAAGCTCTTTGTGCGGTTTCATCTCACTACTTTGACATACATGGTCCATTTGCAAATACGAATGATTCTCGACACATCGAGGTGGTAGTGATGATGATGAAGTCACTAATGAAAACCAATCTGAAACAGAGAATGCTGAGATGAATCCTTTTGGAAGGCTTGCTGGTAATTTTGCAACCAGAAAATTTGTCAACGTCCAACTTGTGTCCAATGGATCAAAGGGGAAAGCAACTGATGATAATGGATACGCAATTAGCTCCCAATCCGCGGTGGGGGGCTATCAGGGTTGATGTTCCTTGTTCTGTCATGTTAGTGTTTGGTGAAACAGTGGTGGTTTATTTTGTTGTGTTATTTAGCAAGTTAGTAGCTGTTTAATGATGATAACTATGTGAGCTATGACATATTTTGCTTGCAATCGTCAGTCGTGGTATGCTGTCTAAAATAATTTCCCTGTTTTCTAGATGAACTTAAATGGCAATATGTTGGGAAATTGAACTGATAATTTTCATGTTTAGATTACGGTGCAAATAACGAAACATGCATATAAAATGATAGCTTGCATACAACAATAAGAAGTTAATTTTGATGTATAGTATTTACTATTATTGAATAAATTTACATCATAAAACCAGTAATACACAAAATAGTAGAGAACATATTAGCGAAAGTTTGGAAGATGAATATATATAACCATATCATGCAAATTCTGCGTAAATCACCATAGGGGGGAGGCTATGAATAGTGAACTCAAGTACGTCCCCTATTTGGAGTTTGTTTTCCTCAACAAACCACATCCATTTATCTCCGGTTAGAAACTTCTCATTTTCACATCGTTGTGACGTCCGAATACGACAGAAATATGGAGTCACAGTTGGTAGAAAAATCAGCGGTATGTGAGTCTTGGACTTGGAAATGATCTTCGCAATTCTCCGTGGAAAATGCTGACAAATAACCATTAAACATATGAATAATAAAATCCTATAAAATCCTATATATTCTAGGATGATGAAGATGTTAAAAATTATTGCGAAACATATAAATCCTTAATCCATATATATAAACAGTTAAATGAATCGAAGTTGTTTTTCCAACACACCATTCCACCAGATCTTTTCTTGATGTAGCTTGAAATACGAAGTATCCACGTTTTGTTTTCCTCTTCCCCAACAAATTCTTCAGATTCTTCAGAATTGTAAGAACTTGAGTCATCCGAATCTTCTGAAGTAACTGATATAGAAGATGTGAAAAGATATGAAAGACATGGAAGTATAGTCTTGTCATCATAATGATATTGGGAGTTCAAACTCGTAATCAATAAGACTTAGTCATCATGGATTGGCCTTGAGGGGAGGTGGTTGGTATACAATTCTCGCTATACTGGCCACATGATTCGACGATGGACCCTTAGTGCAAAGCATGCCTAGGAATATAGGGTTTGTGTAGGTACTAATGATACTGATCTATCAGTTAGTATATGTGGGTAAAAATTATTAGGTTTTGTACCCAAGTTTAATGTAACACGAACTAAAACCTTCTATCCCACTTAATAATTAAAATATGCCAAATTATTGTTACAAAGACATGTCAAAAAATTTATTGTTAGATGAAAATAGTAGACGTCCATAATAGATATGAAAACAATATATTGCTTAAATGAGTACATCGCATAAACCTTAAATGAGTGCAACATAAATATAATCTTATTTAGTTTCATATATTGATTTCCACATTTTCATCTTCATCTTCATCAGTGTCAAAATTAGGTCCACCATCAATTGATATCTCCTCTTGAATCTGATCATCACTTCGGTGTAGGACATTGCTGCAGTCGACTTGTAGGTGATGTTCACGGGGATGGGCGTGATGAGGTGCAAGTGCTAAACGATTGTTATGATACAGAACATTCATTGAGTCTGAACTCCATTGAAATGACCCTTCATTTAGGTTCTCATAAACATTGTCATCATTTATATGAGGTTCTGGACTGTATTCATCTCTGGGTTTCATCCTGAAGTCATCTGACGGTGGTTCAAAAAGTTTAAAAAACCCGCTAGTAGTGTATGAGATAAACAGTATAGCTCCATATTCATAGTCATATAGCGTGCATATATCAAATGTATCAGTTTCAAGATATGGTGACCCCTCATCTGTTAATCCAAGAGCGCCTGGATAAAGATTACCATTTTTGTCTTCAAGAAAAACAGATGATGGAAACTTGGTTGAAAAAGCATCATAAAATGTCAACGGCAGTTTGATTCGCGCCTGTAAGTAATACATATATGAAATAAATATTACTGTAAAATTGAGACATGTATATTATTATTATTATTATTATTATTATTATGATTAGGTAAATTGAATTTGAAGGGAACTTACATTGTGAGGGCGAATGATGCACACGAAATCTGCATTGTCCATCCTGAATAGGTATCGTCAGGTTATGTCTATTGAAGGCTTTTGAGTGATTTTGTTGTTGTTTGTAAATCGATTTGTCTTGATATATATATAGGGAACAACGTAAGTAGTACTACCCCTTTCCAAAGTGGTTAGATTTGTGAAAAATGTAGGAAAAAGTCTCAATAAATAATTAATTTTTTTTTACTATTTTCGTAATAGCGGGTTTGAGTAAAATATAAATTATTAAAATTAAAATAAAAATAATAATAGGAATTGATAGATAGTCCATTTGGACTCAAGTGTAAGGAAGAAACCTGTTGTGAGGTTTATCGAAAAACCAATGTATTTGGAATATATATTTGGAATATATATAAGTGGTTACATTTGTGAAAAAAATATAGGAAAAAGTCTCATTAAATAATTAATTTTTCTTATTCTTTTAAGTAATAAGCGGGTTTGAGTAAAATATAAAATATAAAATATAAATAATAATATATTGTCTAGATACAATACTTTTACAAAAAAAGTTACGGTAATATTTCCAAATACGACAATTAATATGAGACGGTAGTAGTAATATGGTAAACAGATGTTTCGATACACATGGCCTATACTCTACTATCACTATATTGATATTACTCTCTCGGGACTCAAATATAATCAAAAAACACTTTTTTAGGTTAATTGAAAAATTAATGTATCTGGACTATCTATAGTCCAGATACATTACTTTTTCAGGGAACCTAAAAAAGTGTTTGTTCTTTATAAGAGTATTTGAGTGCGGAGGGAGTAATTACCTATACCCTATGTTGAGAAAGTATCGAAATCGATGCCTATAGACACTACTCATTACTATCCTACCTACCTACTCCTACTTCTTCAACATGGGAAAACGAGGAGATTTTTGTTCCACTTTATTGGTAACCACACCATCACACGCTTATATCACACGCTTATATAATGTGGGGTAAGACATAAAGCGGGTCTTAATTATTGTGCAACCCATTCCTGTGGCTAATACTTCGAATGTTTTTACTTTGTGGTTGAAGCATAAACGACAAATCTTGGCGCCCGATATTTTGGTGATGTCGACTTAGGCGGCAAACTCTCATGAGACAAGTAGTAAAAAAATAGAGTATTCCATAGAGTAATAAAATAGAGTACCACTTTAAGGACATTTTCCTATACTCATGTGCTATAATCTAATAATGACCTATAGTGTATGCCCTATAGTTGAGACAAGTACCTAATATATCCCTACTCATAGATTTTTAACATTGGAAAATGGGTAGCTTTTTATTTCTCTTTGGCGTAAAACATAGAGTAGTGGTGGATTTTGTCTTTTAAGATTTGTACTTAGCATTGAATATGTTTGCTGGAAGCGTGTGGGTGATGAAGGAATTTTCCAAAGTTGATTGTTTTCTACAGACAATATTAATGACATTAATACCCAATTCCAATTCATATAAGACAATAACATAAGCAACTATTTTTACATTATATTAAATAAGTGTTAGTTGTTTATATGTGTCCAGAGGGAGTATCCGGTACAATTGGCACAATTATACTCTATCCTAAATTTGTAAAAATTTCATGGTACACAACATTATTAGTAGTAACCCCTACATCCGTTTCTGCGTTTTGTATTAACACGCGTAACCCTTGTTTCCTTGTCACCCTTGACAAAGCAACGTACAATTGTCCATGCGAAAACACAGGGGTAGGCAAATAGACTCCAACAATTTCCAAAGACTGGCCTTGACTTTTGTTGATAGTCATTGCAAAAGATATTGACAATGGAAATTGACGCCGTTGAAATTTAAAAGGAATTCGAACATCTGATGGTATAAGGGATAACCTGGGAATATAAACTTTGTTTCCAACATGAGTACCTGATATAATTTCACCCTCTACCACATATTTACCAAGCTTTGTTATGATCAACCTTGTCCCGTTACAAAGACCTGCATTTTGATCAATGTTGCGAAGAAGCATAACTGGTACACCGACCTTTAACTTCAATATGTGAGGTGGCAAACCCGGTGATGAAATGGTATTCAAATACTCAAAGAGTGAGCGTTATCTACAGTGCGAACAAAGATTATCGAATGGGGTGTATCAAGACTATAGTATATCATTTCTTCCCCAACTATGTTGTTAGCCATGTAATTGTTAATTTCATCCACCATGTCGTTTTTGGGTGCAAGAATTGCTCTTTTTTGATAGTATGATGCGTAATTTGACACATCTACATATCCGGGATAAATTTCATTAACAATGTCAACAATTAGATCATTCCCATGTTGAAGTTGTAGTCAATAGGGATATCAATAACACTATGTTCATCATGATGAACTCCAACTTTACCATCACCAATAGCCAATACCCAATCAAAAATTGGCGACGTTCCTCTAGATCATCTTCGTTTCCACCAAATAGTAGTCGCATGTTTGTATGCGGTGACAATATCTCACAAGATCTCCATAGATAAGATGAGTTTATTGTGGCATTTACAATTTGTTGCCTAGTTCCTTTTTTGGAATTATAGGCAAAACTTAGCGAAAAAGTCGCCACCAAGTACTACAACTTTACCACCAAAAGGCAACTTGTCGTTACCTGGCCTATGATGTCTTAGAATGTCTTTGAATGTACGATCTACAGCTTCGAAACAATGTTTGTGCATCATTGGTGCCTCATCCCATATTATCAATTTAGCTCACGTTTATCAATTCGCGCAATTGACTACCATGATTTATATTGCATGTTGAGTCTTCATGTATAGTAATTGGTATACAAAAACATTGAATGAGCGATTCGCCCTCCTGGAATAAGAAGAGCTGCAACTCCGCTAGAAGCAACCGTTAATACAATTTCTCCTTTAGACCTTAAACCTGCAGCAAGGGCTCTCCATATAAATGTTTTCCCAGAACCACCGAACGCGTTCAGAAAAAATAACCAGTTGATTCGAAATAATACGGGTAATAATTGTGTCATACACAAAACGTTGCTCGTTGTCATAGTAGCAAGTAGTGTCAAGTGTTCATCTACCAATGCAACTCTATCATAATTTAATTCATCATTGATTAAACGGTTAAACCGATGATCAACATTGTCATTATCATTCATAAGAGATGCAATTGATGGATAATCTGATAACCGTTTACTTTGACTTTGAAGCTTATCATTAATGTCATGCAATACATAATTCCTCGATTGTTCATCCGTCAGCGTCAACATTTGCATAACAAACGCCCAATTAAAATCCCGATTTGGAAATTGTAAAAAAATCAAAGACAACGCATAAAAATAATTAACATACTTGGAGCTTGATGTAATCTGCGTTGAATGAATAAGATATCTTCACTTAACTCCAAAAGGCTTCTCGAATACGTATTCGAGTTTCGTCATTTGGTTTTCTACCAACAAAGTTACAAACAATTTCCTTAAAAAGAAACCTGAACCCCACTGGCTTGCTTCTTTGATTGCATCAATATATTCCTGATCATCATCTAATAAACCCATCTCATAGCAAGCCCTTTTAAATGTATCATGAACATGACCATTGACTTTACGAAGGTCTTCATAACATGTAGGTCCACGCACGAAATTCAACATTGTGCGCATATAATATATTTCTCCCGAACCAGGTGGGACAAAATGCATGCGACCAATACTTAAACCCTTCTTCCGTGGAGACCAACAAAGTTCTTTTTGCTTCCAAACAAATTTCAATGGGAACTCGTTATACGTCAATTCCTTGGCTTCAACATATTTGGCATTTGCATCAAACCATGCTAAAAATTTAGTGTAATTAGAACTGGTTCTTGCAAGAACCTCATCTCTCAAGCGATTCTTGTCAAATATCAAGTATTGTTCCCGAGGAAGATGAAACATTAACCTCTCAACCGATGGCTCTCTAAAATGAATATCATAACTAAAGAGTCGCCATGTTGCCTCACATGGTGATAAATAACGACAATCATAATATAGCTTTATTTCATCAACAACCTTAGTAGTGCGACCAGTAGTTGTACCATTTACATCTGGTTGGTAAAACGTTGTTGTAATTCGATCGTGTCCTTTATTAACATATTTGAAAAGATATTTGATAGATCGGGATTGGTTGCACCACTCAACATTTATATGTGCGTTAAACATTAACAATGACTCTTTGTTGTATGGGACAACATACACATTATCAAGAGAAGCCTCACCCTTACGTATTGCTATACCATTGTCTCTTCTACGGTAAATGGGATATCCATCATTATCAACAATTGTTGTGTCGGCCAATTTTTTGGAAAATATTTTGAACATTTATTACCAACCATGCATGGTGATGACTTACGTTGCTCCCACACGGACCATGAAGCATAAACCCGAAACAACATTATACAAAAACGGATGTTTGTCTTTGTGCAGAATTTCAAAGACATATTATGTTATCAATATCTTTTGGTTCCAAAATTCGACTACACCGTTGGAGGAAGACCAAAATATGAGCATGTGGAAGTCCGCGCTTTTGAAATTCTATGGTGTATATAATCATTTACATCAAAAAATGAGAAAATAATTAGTAATAGCATGACCATTGTTAGATAAATATTTAGTTGAAACTAAGGAATGAAATAAATTTCAATACGACTTGGTAAAACCAAATATATGGCCTTTCTTGATCTCCTTAATGAGGTAGTCTAACTTCATTTTAAATATTCTTGAAACTAAATCGGTCTATCTTGACTTTTGCTTTCAAGATGTTTAAAAAGATTAATTCGGCCATTTGGGGTTACATGTAAATGTGATAAATAAATCGGGATATCCACCCCATCGGCAAATTGCCATTGCATCTTGGTAGTTTTGTTGCATATATCGAGCACACACCGTAAAGCTTGATGGTAATACAATACGTTTGCCTCATCGTGGTTGGATCACGATCACCTCAAAAAGCGACATCGATAAACCTTTATACATATCCGCTCTTACTTCATGTTGATGATTCTTGACCCATTTTAATCTTTGTGCTTCCACCATACTATACCCATCAACCAAAAATTGTTGAAAAAGTCGTTTGCCTTTCAAAACAAGCGAGTCTTCAATTGGTCTTTGTTGAATGCGATAAGCAAGCCATTCGCGAAGTGTGACATTTTCTCTCTTAATGGAGCTGATATTTGAATCATCGATGTACTCAATATCATCCGTCCATCCATCTTCCCCTCTTGGAAAAAATAATGGATATTGCATTGGTAAGTAAGCGAAGACTTTCGATGTTGATATACGCTTTAATGTTCGGATGTCTTTTCCACAATAATATCTCGATCAAAATGACCAGAGTCAAAATCACCAACTATTAGAGCAGCCACCTCGATGCCATTGAGTGCGTTGTATCTCCTACTATCTCTGCCTCTTTTGCCTATAATCCTTAACTTAATGTTTTCACTGAGAAAAGGTAAGGCGATCGCGTACATATCTATATGTCTTCACAAATGGATTACAATTGTCTAGCATTTCGCCCAACGACAACAATTGTAGAGTGTAAATTGTCCACATCATCTTTCATCCTGTAATAAACAAAATTTGATCTTTGGTTAATAAAGGTGCTAAATTAATAATTATGACTATGTTGAATCATTATATATAAAACCAAACTTACTTACCCCACCACCGACATTCTATTCTCGAATTTCATTTTCCGTGTCATAAATATAAAGTTGTGCAAACTTAGGATGCTCTCTGGAAGTGGTGTGAGGCTACCAATCGATGATAATTTTAGCGCGTTCATAGTAAAAATTGGAGGAGCGAGTGCCAATATTCATTTGCCGTTGGATTTGACCACCCATTGATGTGAAAGAAAACATACTATTAAAAGAGCGTAAGTTTGATGAAAACATTTGCTAACACGATTTTCTTGATTATACTGAGATCCTTAAGAGGTTGAGGTGGTTTATCATAATGGGGTAGAATAACTCGCCATATGCACAACAAAGACTAAATTTTGGGTTCTTCGCATTGTAAGCTTTTTGACTACGCCAAAGAAACTGCGAAAACAAACCCCACAATGGGGACACAAATATGTTGGCATCCCAACATCCCAAAGTCTGTCATGATAAAATACTATACGTGTCTTATAAACATGTTGGAAAATAAATATAATGAAATGAAACTTTACACATAAAATAACTTTATTTTTACCTTCATGTACACCAATATTATTCTCGTGGCATTCTTCACGAGAATCTTCTAATGGACTAATATACGATGGATTCGTTAATATCCCTAAAATAGCATTATTTCACCACTAAGTATACATCAACTAAAAGTGTGAATAATTATATAACATACATAATTAACCACACACACGTGTACACGCAGATGTAGAAGGATTACTTGATGCATGCTCCTTCGCGAGTTTCGTACAATTACTTTCTTGTGAATCTACATTTTCCTTTTTAAAACGTGTCTTCCAGATCTAATGCAAGTAACTTGAATGTTATGCAATCCATCGGTGGCAGCAACATCTTTACTACTTCTAACAAATGTACCAACTGAAATACATGTGGTTGAGGTAATTCAGTATTGTAGTTTGTTTGTAACATACTATTAAACAATCTATTCATACGTAATAAACAAAACAATATATAACTACCTATTGGACCCACAGAGATAGAGGGTGAATTTCTTGTCTGAACGTTGATATTCTTTCTGATAGTGCTTGTTACAATGCCTGAACTTTTCTTCTTTAACACATGTTTACCTGCTCCAATACGATGAATACGTTGACTTGATGATAACAAAACATTTTGAGCATTTTCTGCATATGTTCATTTTCAATAGTTAGATAGTCTTTACTAAAATGTTTAATGGTGGGAACATAAATGATTCATCATACTAAGTAAAATACGAAAATTGTTAAACTAACCTCTTGTGGAAGTTACTTCTGTGTATTTGGGTTGACCATCATCATCAAGTGACCTCTTTTCTAAGTTGGTAATGTCATTAAATGTTGAATTTTGACTTCTAACATTAGTAACACGGGCATTTGTGATACGTGGTAATGACTTTGGATTTTCATTTTCATGTGTATTCATATCCTCAATTGGTGTGATACTTGATATGGTTAGCTACTATGTATTTATAGCAAGTTTTCCTTTATGAAACTCTCAATATCATTGATCATTTACGTAATTGTAGTGGGCGACCATTCAAAAACATCATTGTCCAAATTAATTCGTCATTGTTCATAAAAAATTTAATATTGTTGTACATATAATTCTTTTTTTCCATACCATTATGTTAAATTATATTTAAAATATTATAAATTATCATTCGAATATTAATTAAAATATTAAATAAGTTAGAAAATAACATCATGTACGGAACACGAATTACAATACTTGAAATTCATATCATGAGTCTTGATTACATTCATTACTTAACATTGCAACATACTGTAAATGATATATAATACATTGCTAAACTAAAACACATAGGATGGAATTGAAAGTGAAAACAGAATTCAAATGCTAGGCAAGTTCAATTAACTACGACACAACACAATGCAGCACGCAGGCTGCTTGGAGGAAAATGGAACACAGTACACAAATTAAAAAAAACATGACACACAATATGAAGCGCAATGATGTTGACTACTCCTTAGGCTCAATTTTCACTATGCTCTTGCACGCCTTAATCACAGAATCTGGAGAGAACTCCATTGCATTCAGATTAATTCCTTCCAAATCCGCCATGGGCCTTTTTCCATTTTTGTTCATTGGAGGTTTCATCGAGGTCAATATATGCAATCTGCGAGGTGTATCCATAAGGGTGTCCGATTATCCAAATTAATCTGCAGAGGTAAAAAATGATCTTTTATAAGACCGTTGTCAATATATTAAGCATGTACTCATTTTGTTTTCACAAACGCTATGTACATACCACGGTGGTGATTCAATCAAGTTGCTTGCGATCGAGACGATTCAATCAAGTTGTTGGCATTTTGAGACGGACCATAATCGAGATATGATTCATATGTTGGTACCTAAAATAATGACAATATGAACATAATATGTGGTAAAGATGTGGTAAGTTTGACAAATAAACATAACGATAAAGGTTTCACATTATGAGTAAGAAGAACGAATCATTACATGTAATCCATGCTTCATTAGGAATTTTTTGATAACTTCTACATCAGAAGACAACTTTTTGACAATAAATGTCCGAAACCACGTCACGGTGTTTGAATCAAGTAACTTCTACCTTGAAGAGAAAATCTTTGTCAAGAAGTGGAAGGAACTCAGTTGGAGTTTCATAGGTCGCAGGTTTCTAAAATATTAAATGTTAGTTTAATCATCATATATAGTTTTAATGTGAGTTAGAAATACTTTAATAATAATAACCTGTTCTGATGCGCGCATGAGGTCAACAGCAGTTCTTCCAACATATGCAGTAACCAACTGATTAAAAATAAGAAATGTAGTAGACCCAGTGTCATCAATTACCTGAAGATGCAGTTTGTACCTAAAAATACCATAACCATCGTTATCCACCTGATAATCTCCAAAAAACCTATACTTGATCTGGCTTATTTACCTGGGAGTTGCAGAAACCAATGTCTTGCAATGACGACAATAAAATCTGTTCTCACACTTAGATGCCTCTCAAGCAAGTGTTGCAAGAATCGAAGGCCCAACCATGTTCCATGTCAATCTCAATTACCTTCACAAGCAATGTCCCAAAGACCTGATTACGAAACAAAAACACGATCGAAAAACATCGTTTTGTATACCATCATAAAATTAATGAACATATCATTCGAAGTTCTCTAAAAAATGTGTGCACGGGGTCTATAATACAACCTGTGTAGCCTCAATCAATTCAGCAATTGTCATTCTAGGACACCCTAGGAGTTCATCCTCTATTGAAATGGTTAGGCTTTGATTATTCATTTGGGTTACACCACGAGTGGGAGCAATAGCTTCACCTTCAATCCTATAGATGTTAATAAATTTCATTTCGAAGATGAATGCAAATGTGTCATTAACCAAATTAGTCTCGATATTCTACAATTTGGTTATCAAGTTACCTTGATTTGTAGTCAAGGATTTCGGGGATATCAACATTAACAAACATCTTAGTCCCATGAATCTGATGATGACACACCATTGTTCCTAACAACAGTTATATGTTAGCGTGACAAAAACTTTATAAGTATGTGCATTTCGGTTAATTAATAAAATGAAAATCAATAACATCAATATACCCATAAAATTAGTCAGCGACAACGTTGCATAGCAACAACAACTATTGATGTAGCGAAAAGATTTTCCAACTCGATGCGCAACTTTTCAAAGATAATTCGCCCATAGCGTACATTTCACCGCGATGTTGCTGTGATTATTTTAAAATTAAAATTATATCATGCAATACCAACAATGAATAACTGTTAATAAATAAACAAAATCGGAAGCAAATCATACGCTAGGTCTTCAAGTATTACTTCAAGCATTAGAGTGGGAACACCATTAAGTAGTTTCTCCCGAATGTTGTCTTTCTCAACGACATGACCAATGATGTCTGCAACAACATATAATACAATAAAAAATAGTCACGGGTAAAAACTCAAGCTATAGGTATAAAATATACCAAAACGTATAAGTATAAAATATTGCTTTTGTGGAATGAAATTATAGATGAACGCACTTTCAATGTAAAGGTCTTTGCGTTGCTCTTGAAGAATAGTTGGAAAGTCACAGAAATCAAAATGATTGAGTGGAATTTCAGGTGCAGTTATGTTTGTGACAACAGTTGATCCCATGAAGTTGACCTTGAACTTGTGGTTTGTTTTCTTGTATAACACATCATTTTGGGCAACCAAGAACTTTTCAATTATATATGTAGACCCATGCTTTGGAGATTATTGATAAATCTGGATATCCATGGCCTTTTAACATTCGCTTTGAATTTTGTTACACTAAAAAAAAAAATACGGTAACTTCAACCATATATATCTAAACAAACTCTACTATAATGGACGAAGAAAAAATAAATCCACAATTCTTACATTTTCATCCATCAATATCATCTCAATGTTGACAACTTCATTTGGATTATTTGCGGTTGTAATCTTGAAAGATTAATTATGCGAACACGAAGTTTCCAAATAACACGACCAAATGACAATCTCATCGATCATGTTAACTTGTTGTTGAACTTGGAGAGCTGAAAAATACACACACATGACATTCATCGACATGGCTATGATCAACATATGAACATATATACAAAAACTAATGTCTAAAGATAATAGGATAACAAATAAATTACCCATCTGTTTGTTGAAAAAGGGTTGCAAGCAGCTGATGGTTGTATGTAACTTGTTACGATTTGGTGATACAAATAAGTGCTTGCTGAGGAGTATTTATAGTGTCGTATGTGTCTTACGTTAAAATGTTCCATTTTACGATGGCCTAAATACCTTATTACAAAAATTACAAATGTAGTATATTATCTTAGTTAGTTATTAACATGTGTATTGGTATAATGGTAGTGATCTATGTTTTATTCTTTCAATCGTTATTATGGATAATTCTAATTGTCCATAGTCATCCATGTTTATTTGTTTCACTCTTTATTACAAAAATGTAGGTTTGCATTGCACATATGAATCTCTTACTTCTCATCAATGTTTATTTCTTACGTTCATTATCGATAATTCTAATTCTCCTTTGAATTATTTTTTTTGATTGATTATTGATGCTTCTAAATGGTCACCATTTACCAATATACCCCTCATTTTGTATCTCACCGTTTATTAATATACGACAACTCTATATTTTGGGATCGATATACTGCCGCTCTATATTTTGTAACGCACAATTTACTAATATAGCCCTCATTTTGTACCCAACTGTGTATCAACATACCACCACTATATATTTTTGAAATGACATAACCGTAACATTATTTTATTGTCCATCACTGTTTTTTTATCAACGTTTGGTGGGAAAATATACCCCTCATTTGTACCTCACTGTTTACCAATATACCCCTCTCTATATTTTTGGACTGACATTGTTGCATCATCCCTCCAAGAGCTATTGTTGCCTGTTAGTCTTATATATATGTGTTGCGTATTTTTATAACCCCCGTATAAAATGTTGATATTTTTCTCAAACTGTATCTGTAGGCCTGTTAATCACCTCCCAATGCATCGCACGGGTAATGGTCCTAGTTGGGGCACTAAAAGACAAGAGTGCGTTGTGATATGCGCATCGAAAAATAGTACTCTTAAAAGGAGGATAGAGTCACGTGCAGCTGCCTCTATTATTGTGTATTAGGCGAACAAACATTGCCTCACTTAGTATAGTGGTGTAGTATAGGGTTTAGCCTCATTATGACATATGAGTACTTTTTTACATTACTCCCAAAAAAAAAACTCAAAACATATCATGGATGTGTGTAGCTGACGTACTATTAGTTATGATGACCCTATGAAGTTGCCTCTAAAATAGGGTAATGATGACGTACTATTGTCACGGAATTGTGCAATGCGTTGATACACACGTACGGTACATTGGTCATGCGTCTTTTACGTACTACTCTAGCCATTGTTATCTAAAGGTACATTGTGCTTGTGCAAGTAGACTCAAGTGAACATGTACTTGTGATGATCCAATAATTCTTCTTAAGTACTACTCCTCCTCATGTTCTTCAAGTTTGGTCGTTTGAAAGTCTTTCAAAAAGATACTAAATTTATATACTACCTCCGTTCCTTATTACTTGTCGTTTTTGGAGAATATTTTTGTTTCAAATTACATGTCATTTTCAAGTTTCTATGCATAATTTATTATTGTTTTGTAAATAATACCCTTAAGTATTTATTATCCAATATGGATCATATTGTGAACAGTGTCAAATGACTGATTAAGGGTCATCTTATAAAGAATATATAAATTGTATATTAGTATATGAAAATTAACTATATTTTGAAATCCAAATAAAGCGAAATGGAAAATGATCAAAGTTTATGAACGGATAGAGTACTAAGTTGTAGAACTCCATATCTTACCATAGAGTACTTAATATCCTATATCATACAACATTAGTATCTAGTCATATAGGTTCGATTCTCGATAATACTACTATTGGGTTACGCAAAATACTTCAGACACGCCACATGCGTATACCTTCCTATACTGAGTGGTGCATAACAAATGTGGTTGTACTTTGTTCTCAAGCGTTTGGAAAATAATTTAGTACCTACTTTATGGCATAGAGAGTTAGTAGTATCTTTGGACAATATCCACTTTACTGAATAATAAAGTGACTCAATTAACTTTATCCTGATTTCTTTATTTCAACTATATTGACTTGATGAGAAATTAACACTCCCACTACAAAAAAGTCATCATTACCAATTGATAATTCACGGGTCATTTTAAACTAAAAAATTGAGTCTCAAAAAAGTTGTCTATATTTTTTCCCTTATGAACCATAAAAATGGATATTAACTAACTTGGTAAATGGAGTACTATTTTTGGTCACACCCACGCCTTGTCCTTGTGCATTTTGAGTATTACTACCGTGATAAAAATTGAACCTACTTAAAGGTAGGATATCATTCCCCGCATTGTACACTTGTACTACGCGTCAAAAAAAATATAACACTTTTACTTGTGAACACAATAGTAATCTTTATTATAGGCATAGACTCGTAGGGTAGCATCGAATACCCTTATCCTACTGCCTTACAACTCATAAGTGGGCACTATTTTCTATAAAATTATACCGCATATACTACTTGAGTTTTCCACACAGGCGTACTCCCTCTGGACTCAAATATAAGCAATAAACACCTTTTTTAGGTTCTTTGAAAAAATGTAACGTGTCTGGACAATATATAGTTTAGATACATTACTTTTCAATGAACCTAAAAAGTTACTTATATTTGAGTCCGGAGAGTACCTTCATATCTATCAAATACTCCCTATGTATCATATTAATTATCCTATTGTGATTTTTCTTAATCTAAAATTAACTATCACTTGATAACCATGTGTTTGCTATAAGCAAGCAAAGTGTGACATAATTTTGTCATTCTCAATAGTTTTTAAAGACTCACCTAAAACCTCAAACAACACTTAATATAAGAGGAGTGAGAATTCTCAATATAAACAGGCTATATGAAAACTACATTTGCATATAATGAATATCGATGGGAGTCCATCGTACTACACATAAAGCAACTATGAGTAATAACTAAGTTCCTATTCAGTTCATTGAGTAAATGGTTGTTAACAAACAAACTATTGAACAATACGGAGTAGTGATTTGTTAACTATCCGCACACTCAAGGATGGATGCCAACTACAAACAGATTATAAATAATAATCCATTACCCTTAACTTGTATTTCTCCATTACCCTTGCAATTCACACATTAGCCATTGGAAGGATCCTATAATTTTTGGAGAAAACTTTCCCTAACTTTAAATCTATTGCTCTCATTTAATACATCATATCTCATCTTATTTCTCTCAATTTCGCACCATTTTTTCTCTCTCATCAAAAAAACAATAAAGTTAGGAAATGTAGAGAATGAGAAGTTAGAGGATCCAAATCTCATTAGCCATGCTAGCACTTCACTCTTGAAGTTAAATTTCAAATTTTTAGATATATATCCGAAACAACATAGTAATTTGAGTGAAAACATTTAACTTCATAGTACATTGACATATATCAAATGCAAATTAGAAACATTAAGTACGGGACTAAAAGTTTAAACATACTCCCACCACCATAATTACAAAGTTGAATGCAATAATTAAAAGTTAAAACACGATATTAAAATTGCTTATGGTGATAATGATTCTTGATGCGAACACGATTGCCTATCAAATACTTGTCACTCGCGGGAGGCTGACGATGACACTCATTATATTGGGGTTTGAACATGGAACTCCTAATTGAATTTGCAGTCCTTCACACAATGCTCTTGCCTTACAAAATCGATGCCATCCTTCTGTTAATCCGCATAAGTTAGGATTATGTGCTTGGAATTCAACATAACATGTAGTTTGAAGACCATACTCATCAAATACCACAATATGGAAACCACTTTGCCTAAATGCAAGAAGACAAAAGTCCAAGGGTATATGCTGCATTATCATATTTAAGAAACGTAATAGTTGTCAAAACAATGTTTTGATTGAAAATTCAAAATACTAATAATAACACTAATAAATGACAGAATTAAATTTTTACCAAAAACCCAGATGTGCAATCAGTATGTGTCAGAATTTTCTCCAGAACATGGAAAATATCAGGCTTCTTGCAAATGTTTGCATAATGGTAGTCAAGGAGTGCTCTTTTGGGGTAAGTTTGAATTTTAGGAGTTTCACCTAACCATGTGATTTTGGCCGGAAGGGGTAATGAACTTGTTGATCAAGACGATCCCTAACTTGAATTAGGAACGCGTCGCTACTGCATAAACAAATCTAACCCACCTCTCCATATGAAGCCCATAGAATTTGCCTACGTTGTACCAACCATGATGAAAATATGCTTTGTTGCGGACAACCTCAACAACAACTTGATGCATATTACCGCACGGATCATAAAGCCAAACCTTGGGAGCCACTTAGTTATATGTTGCATGGTGAACAATCTAGGAAGTTTCACCTTGTCCTGTTTAAATCGTAACTCGCTTTATGATCAATCAACTACAATATCAATAAGATAAATGTTATCATACATACCTTATCAGAATGATATTCAACATAAAATGGTTCAAACTTGATGCGAAGGTCGTACGCACTTTGCGCAACAGGAAAAACTGATGGAGAGTTCATATTGTTCACACTGAAGCAACCTAGCGAAACAAACATGTGTATGTGAAAAAACTGAAAACATTTGTAAAAAGTAATAACAACACATACTTTGTTCAGATCTAAAACTACATCGTGTGTAAAAAATAAATATATGAATGCAAAAGGAAGTTACCCTGGAGGAAAATGACGTTGAATTTTGTATCTGTGAGTGAGGCTGCGAATAGTTTTGCTTTATAAGCGTTTGGAAGGGTGAAGGATGATTGTATACGCATCCCTAGAAGCTTGCCATGTGGGGCTACCTAAGTCAGATGTCATTAAAACATAACTCATAGTGGTCTCATAATGTGAGTGATATGGACTCCATATTGGTACAAACGGGATGAAGTTAATGTGGGGTAAAGACCACGTTTCCCAATGTCCAACAAACGGACTGCATTCATTTATTTATATCAATCCAAAAAAACTATTTCACTTTTCTTTTGCTTTTCAAGCTTCGGATCGCATCTACTTTTATACCAAGTACCATAATATTATTTTACATATGGACCTTTACCTATAAACCTAAAAACACCATGTGTGCTGCAACATTTACTCCCACATGTTTCATGGGAACTACCAATAATATAAACATATACTACATATATCTACTTATTTAAACACACATTCCATATTTAGTAACTCAGCAAACAATGTGAGGAATGTTTCCAAAACAAACACATTACTACAAAATAAGGCATTCAACACCATAAAGGTGGCTGAATGCTACTTAAAATACTATTACAAGTTACATTGTCCAAAATAACTACATAGGTAAATACACATCACATAGAGAAACACACATAAGCCTACCAATCCATACAGTAACTGCAACAAACTTTTTAAACATAATACATATTTCCTACCATAACTCAAACCCATGATCAAAGCAATTTTAAAAAAAACATGTATTCGACCACATCAACTGGTCCAATACATCTCCTTTTTAATCAGCTTATAACCAAGGTAGAGTTGTACATCCAGATTTCAAATACATGCTAAGAAATGTAAAAAAGCACATTTGCATTTGCATGAAATACCCCGAAATTAACACATTGACCTGGTTCAAACCCCATGTATTTCACAAATGAAGACCATCCTCTAACAATGCCACAATTCCCATCCTTGTCAACATCATGTAATAATCGCATGTCCATCCACTCCTTCATCATCAATGACACACACCATAGCGTCGATCATTGGCAAAGCATCGTTCTGAAACTCCTTCGTAATGAATGCGAAATCATGGAATTGATCAGTTCATTTGTGAATCGATACCATCTATTTGTGAATAACATTAATAATCGTGGAAACAGCTCAGAATAAATTAAATCCATGAGACATAAAATTCTACAATAAATTAACCCTCAATATATGTACCTATAATGAATGTAAGACATAGTTACCCCTCAAAACAATATATTGACATGATCAACTAAAGATAAATATATCTATTTCACTGAAGGATGGTTTCCATATTACCATGCAATTCCCATATATATCATCAGGAGTCAACCACTTAGTGAAGATGTGAGTGAGTCCAGAATAATCAACAACAACTTTGGGGTTTCGCTTTGATTTGGAATCAACGGAACTTTCAGACCCTTCAACATCCAACGACTCTGGCATTGGTGGATATTCAACTTGCTTCCCATCATGGTTTGCAACTTCGATATCAAAATTCCCACTTTCATTATATGACAACCGGATCCAACCACCCAGATACAAACCGTAGAACCTACCAAGAAACTTCCATGCATCACCAAAAAAAGCGAAACCCTTCCTCTTCAAAACTTTCATGAATGTGACGTTGCCTTTGGGATCCGTGAGAGTAACCCTTGTTCGCACCGTGTTGAAATACGAACGACTAAATGAGAAGGGTAAACGGCCAACCTCCTACGAATCATCAATACATGAATAATAAATAATTTTTTAGCGACATACTAATGAATCATATTTCTATTATTCTTCATATTTATTTATTTACTTGACATATACACATACTATGTGGAAGGGGTTTAAAAGCTTACATCTGTAGCTTCAAGCTTGACAAAAAAAACATCACCATCCTTCCTATTCAAGTGCAGAGGCCAATGATAATGGGTCCTCAACCGTTGCCTAACCTGTCAAGTAAACAATCGTTACAAACTCCGCTGAGTGAACAACATTGAAAACAATAACTATTGAAACCTTATGTCCAAAACTCTTAGATTACCCCATTGTTACAAAACACATTCGCTTCATTTGAAACACGGTGTATTCAGATTTTTAATTTTCCACTATTTATTCCATATTAATAAAAAGGGAGATTATGAAAAAATACATACAAGAGATGGACAGAAACCACTCGTGAGGTGCGTGGGAATAGGGCGTCGAACGGAGGGGGTAGTCCTAAGAAGCTTACGCAATGCAATTGAAGGCTTTGAGGCCCTTTTTTTCTGAGGATGAAGAAATTGCTTCATCTTGATTAATGAGTTTTCCAAAACTTCAGTAGGTAAGGACAGAGCTTTAAGTGCAATGATACTTTTTATTGAAACTGTGAATATTTAACACACCAAGGCCGACGTAGCTTCTCATTAATGCTTGTGATTCTGATTTGTTGTCAGGCGGTACACTGCGTTTTGGTTAAATGAGTCTCACTTGGAAAATCCTACTTTTGTTCTAATTGAGAAGTACAACTTCAAATTAGTGGGCCCATGGAACTCACTCCATTAGCCGAGGTTGCCAGATTACATGTGGGGTCCAGATTCTATTTGTTCCTTTTGTTCTCATATTTGTCTCCTAAAACCATGGTACTTTTTAGATACCAATGTACACTGCGTATATTATTTTATTTGTAATAAATCCGTAGTCACTTGTGGATTTCTATTTAGCGAGTTCAGCTCATGAAACACGGTACTTTATAAACAAATTAAACGATTACCACTATCAACGCATACCTCGTTAATATATCGATCATCGATACAAATAGCAGTATGAACTTTGTTTATAATGTTATCGTCAATATTCAGTAACATATTCGGTACTAATTTGAAAATTCTTAATTTCAATATAACTGATTCCATTGAAATTCTGATAAATTTTAATTTGGATTTTCAGGTAGCCCAGCACCAACTCTTCGATATATTTATTGCTCATTGAACAAAGTAGTATATAAGCAAATTAAATCGATTACATCAAGAACAACGCATTACCTCGCTAATATATCGATTGTCAGTACAAATATAAGCGAAAACTTTGTTTGGTCATTTTTTGTTCAATATTAATAAACATATAAATGTTATTTAGAAAAATAGCCAACTTTCTTTTTCACAATTTTCGAGGCGTGTATGAAAATTTGGTTAATTGACAGCTTGGCTATTTGTCTAAAAAACTTAGGTAACTGGTGTTGTAGGTTGGTTATTTGTCGATTTATCGATCGTAATTGAATGAGTACAATGTTAATACATTACTCTACCTTACTCCACGTCATGGTCTCTCTCTCTCTAACTATATCACTCTATCCAATATATCTATCTCTCTCTCTCTCTCTCCCCATCTCTCTCTCTCTCCATCTCTCTCACCCTCACTCTCCCTCCCTCCCCCTCTCTCTCGCTCTCCCTCTCTCTCTAGCTCCCTATCTCTGTACAATGTATAATATAGACTCCCACGTGATATAGACTCCCACGTGATATGGCCAAATGGAATAGGGAGGGGGTCGCGTGAAATGTCCAAAGTTACATTCAATAAAACGTTGTACGTAAAATGTGAATTCTTCACATTTAGCCATTGCGTTTTTTTTTTCCCTCACAAATCTCTTCACAATACCACTTGTTTCCGCCAATTTGCATGAAAATATGCTTTTCATCACGTAATCTCCCGCTAAAATTGTTGATTTTCAACCTTGTATTATATGGGGGGGATTATCGATTGAAATTAAATTTAAATAATTAAGAGTTAAATAATTTTTTTATAATTTAATAATTTATTTGAATTTTATTTTTCTAATTTTATATTCTTAACTCATTTTAAAATTCAACACCTTGTTGGTTGGAAGATTGATTTTGAAATCTATAGTTGTTGAGATTTGGGTAGTTGAAAAGGTAATTAGTAAAATTTTGAGTGTTAAAAGGGTTTTGTTCGGATCCATTTCACTAAAAAGATGTTTAGAGTTACAAACAATAGTTTGTTGGAGGTTATATAGGAAAATTAGAGGGAAAAAAGTCGATTTTTTCTGTGTCCAAATCAAATGAACCAAGTCTCTATTTATTGACAAAAAAATATGATGAATTTTGGTAAATAAATAAATAATTAATTTACTATGAAATAATTGACCCCAAATAGTTATGTATGTTAATAAAAATGGTAATAGTGATGAGCCAATCACAATTTGACACGCAGCCTGAACCATTTCTCCCTCTTCCTTCCATCAGCTCTCATGCGCTAAACTGCTGCTTGCGCCTCACCTCCCACGCGTCGACCAATCACAGCGCACCATTCCTTCCGCGCGGGTCCCACGGTGTCAGCATTCAACTAGTTGAAAAAATTCAACACCAAATAATCAACATCACGTGTTTGGTAAGCACTAACGTTTAACGTTTTTCGGGTAGCATTTAGCGTTTTTTCAAACGCTACTTCAAGTAGCGTTTCAAAAACGCTAGCGGTTAGCGGATACCGTCTCACTTTTTTTGGCATTTTTACCCTTGTTATTTTTCTTAAATTTATTCTCTATCCTTATTAAATAAATTTAATCATGAAATATATATATATATATATATATATATATATATATATATATATATATATATATATATATATCTTTTTTATGTACATTTATCAACTAGCTTCAATCGCTAGTTAGTTTTCTAAAACACATCAATTCTTATCCATTGCATTCATCCGCTATCCGCTCATTCGCTATCCGCTAGCTTATTCGCTTATCCGCTACTTTTTACCAAACAGAGCCTAAACCCATTCAACTACTTAATAAATTTTTCAACTACCCCATTGTAAATAGTCTTAGTAGTTATTACTACTTAGTAGTATGATTTAATTTAATTTATATAATAGGGGTAAGAGTTTTCTTTTACGAAATCTCAGTCATAAAAATATTTTACTTTATATGGACACCTTAAAGTCATTCACATCATAATTTTTGATAAGTTGATGGTGTAAACAATTTTACATCAATCATGTATGTCAATTAAACATGCGGCCGCGCGTACCAATTAAACTCGTTTACTTTATTAGCATTTTTCACATAACCATTTTTAAGGTTTAAATATTTTTTTGTCCTTATAAGTATGTTTCTATAGTTTCATTCGTAAACGATCATTTCATTATAACGTGTTGAGATGTCCTAGTTGGTAAAATCCCAAATAAATAAAAAACAACCATTTCATCGTAGGGGAATTTTATGATAGAGTAGAATAAAGTTCTCACTCCATAAAAAAAATACTCATGGTAAGTTTATTTTAGATTCTAGGTTGTCCTTTAGGTTTTTTTTTCACTTTAGTCCTTTAAATTTATTTTAAATGTCTGTTTCGTCAATTCCATCCATTCTAATTAACAAAAGTTTATGACTAGTAGCCTACGTGACTCTTACACGTGAATTTACGTTTTTTTAAAATTTCAGTTTAGTCCTTTGAGTTTTTTTAAAATTTCAATTTAGTCCTTTAAGTTTTTTTTTTAAAATTAGTTTAGTCTTTTAAGTTTTTTCTTCTCACTTTGATCCTTTATGTTTCAAATTTTTAACAAAGTTAGTCTGTTTTGAACTTTCCATCCAAACTCCAAATGTTACTAAACTAATTTTCCTATCTGTCTTCTTCTTCCGACAGTGAGGGAGAAATGTCGAGGAGAGAAAGGGACTTTAGCAGAAGAAACAACCAAAATAAAAAATTGGTCTTTTACAGAAACTCGGATCTACATATCAATAGCTAAATCCAACCACGAATCCATCACAAATCTTACCACAAAATACCTACACACCCATATATTTTTTTCCTGGTTTGTGGTGAGGCAGATGGAGATCCTTAAGAATGAAAGAAATGAGGGAGGATCGTGACGACACCCTTGGCGTTGTTAGCGGCGCCGCAACTTAATAGCCAACTCAGCTTCTGTTAATGGGTTTAGATGAAATGTTCAAAAAAGACTAATTTTATTGCAAATTTGAAAAAGCATAAAGAACCAAATTGTAATTTAAAAACAACGTAAAAGACTAAACCGAAATCAAGATTAACTTTGCATGCTAATAAAACTACCAACTGAAAGCATTTGCCCCAAAAAAACTAAGCAAGCTAATATTAATCTTTTCCACACACTCTGTCCACCATATAAGTGTTTAAGAAACATTAGGTTGATATGTCCACCATACAATGCCTGATGAAGTATTTTTGACACACACACACACACACACATATATATATATATATATATATATATATATATATATATATATATCGAAAAGTTGGAAGAAGAATGAACTTTTTAGTTCGACGCATAGAATTAGCTACGCATTTTATCCGAACAAATATAGAACCAGAATAGATGGTTTTATGTCTGTTACTAGTCCTTCCTCCCGAATTGAGACCAATTATTCAAATAGATGGGGGTAAATTAATGAGTTCGGATATTAATGAACTCTACAGAAGAGTTATCTATCGGAACAATACTCTTATCGATCTATTAACAACAAGTAGATCTACACCAGGGGAATTAGTAATGTGTCAAGAGAAATTGGTACAAGAAGCCGTGGATACACTTCTAGATAATGGAATCCGGGGACAACCAATGAGGGACGGTCATAATAAAGTTTACAAATCGTTTTCAGATATAATTGAGGGCAAAGAGGGAAGATTTCGAGAGACTCGCTTGGCAAACGAGTTGATTATTCGGGCGTTACTGTTATTGTCGTAGGTCCATCACTTTCATTACATCAATGTGGATTACCGCGAAAATAGCAATAGAGCTATTTCAGACATTTCTAATTCGTGGTTTAATTCGAAAACATTTTGCTTCTAACATAGGCGTTGCTAAGAGTAAAATCCGGGAAAAAGAACCCATTGTATGGGAAATACTTCAAGAATTAAACATGTCATTTTAATTAGTTTAACCGCTAGTTTTACTAAACACATCATTCACTATCAGTAAGCTTATCTGATATACACTCATCCAATATCCATAGTTCATTCATCCAATATCCGATATTTTTAATCAAATATAGGCTCTGTTTGGTAAAAAGTAGTGGATACGTTAGTGGATAAACTAACGTATGGCGAATGAGGTAGCAAATAACGTATAAGCTAGTAAATTGAATTTAAAGTGTTTGGTAAAATTGACAGTTGAATTAACTTATAAATATAAAATTACTTAAATGGGCTTTTATAATTTATGCTTAAAAATGAAATAGAATATTCATCTACTAGAGGATAAAAAATGAAACACTATAGCTATATAAGCTCAAACTAGTTGTACCTCTCTGAAATGAACTGATGCCTCTCCGAAATTAGTTGTACCAAACACTTACCACACACTTATCAATTATATGTTATCCGCTAAATGCTAGCGATTTGATCTTTCCAAGGAGTGCCTAAAGAACTTGAAGTCTCTTCTGCTCCACTAAAACAAGCATTAATATACACATTTCTTTGTTTGTATTGGTGTGTATGTTTTTCATTAAAAAGAATCCTATCTTTGACACTAATCACACGACTCTCTTATAAGTTATCATACCATTTTGACAAAAGCAACAATAATTCATACTAGGATGCCATTACAAAACACCCTTCCAAAAACACCTTTGCTTGAATTAATGAAGTGGGAGGAGAGTATGGTACTTAAAGCAGAAAGAAGATGAATTAATTAGCAACAAATAAAAAGCTAAGTACATGGGATGGGACAAGTTTGAATGAAAAGAAAAAAGTGTTCTTCATAATCGTACAGGACATTTGTCACATAAACACCATTAATTAGTTTCTTTCTCTAAAAAACATGTTTGTTTATCTTTTTCCCTAAATCCCGGACGACCTTCGGAAAGCATAAGCAAAAAAGTGTGTGCAAATTTTGGAGATTGTGCACGATTCCATTCTGACCATACAAGTTTACATACACTAAAAACCATATTACTCTAAATAAAATAAAACATAAAAACAATACTCTGAGTTTATCTTTCTATATGTGATCTTTGTTTGGTCATTATGGAAGAAAAACATCTATTTTAGGATGTCTAAAGTACCTTGTCAAAATGTACCCTTTGCCAACCCAACTTGAAAGTCACATCTTTTAATATGAAACTTTGACTAACCTTTATAGTACTACTCCTTTAGTCTTTTATATCATGTATTTCTTCTATTATATAGTACATGTCGTTTTAAAATGATTTACACATATCAAGAAGACTAATAAATTTTGTTGTTTTTGATTTATCGATCGTTTTCTTATAATACCATTGACTACTTATTATTTCACTAAACATATTTATTTCTTCGCAATAAATAGTTAAGAATATTATTGACAAAGCAATAATTATTTATGTATCAAACTTTGAAAACGACAAGTAAATTGAAACAAAATAATTCTTTGAAAACAACATGTATTGTGAAACAGAAGGAGTAATAAATGTTGCCTTAAAAAATTAAAATTTAAACTAAGTGTCATTTTATCTTTTTAATTTTATTTTATTTTCTTTTCAATTTTATCCCTAAGAAAATTGCAAACAATCACATAATATTACATGGTAACTGATCCTAGACTAGTTTTGTTTACCTTGCACACCACTCTTCCTAATGTAAATCAAGACAAGAAGAAGAAACTCTGTGCAATTTCTTTAATTTTCTATTTGTATAATATTTCCATGTTTTATAGATCTTGTGACTCGAAAGCACAATGGTACCATATACTAATTATATCTCTGGGACCCAAATGGAGCTAACACAATACATCTTTCTGCCTCTTGGAAACCTTAGTGGAGGAGTCAAGAGTCTTAGATTCATTCAAACCTTGGTTGATTCTTGAAAAACACAACTGATTGATTGATTATTAATTATTGATTATTAATTATTAAAATCTTAAATTAAAGTATGTTGAATCTCTGTGGCATAGGAGTATATCTCTCCTTTGAATATATTTCACTTTCATTGTTGACAAAGTTCGGTGGGTCTAAACTAAGTTTATTTGAACTAACATGCTATCAATGAATACATCTGAAAGAGTTCGTTTTGGTTTATCTTATAAGTACTTGTGTGTTGTGTAAGTGTTTTTTTATCGTGTTATTGGTGCGCAATATTCATTAGTATTATCGGTGATTAATCTACGTCAGGGAACCTGACTGACCACATGTATACCTGACTTTGTCCGACATTGTGGTTCTCCCCTCCCAACAGAGTTTTTGCAACACCAAATATTCGAACCTGAAGCCTTGAGGTAGGATTTGAGTCCAATTACCGGTCGGACCAACCTTTGTTGATTGTGTTATGTGGTGGCCCTGAACATGGACGGGAAGGGTGACTGCCCAGAGTGAGTTTGTGGGCGACTTAATGGTCTTAGAGTATTGACTTCTCGTTGTCTCTTCACGCCGCCTAGGATTAACACTATAAAAAAACGAGCATTAGCTAGGGAATATTTCGTCGCTAAGAGACCCAATTCTGTTGCTAATGAACATTTGCGAGGGAATTAGAGAGGGACTGGTTCAGTCGCTAAATCCCTCCTCGCTAATCCCCCTAGCGAGGGAAATTTGAGTCAGTCTCTAATTAGCTAGAGATCATTCCGTCGTTAATTCCCTCACTAAGTCTGACTTGTCACTTGCATGCTTTCCGAAAAACTTCCCAGAAAGTCACACATCCCACTACTACTCCAAGCCAAACACGTTTCCCATCCCACGTGTATATCTGGATGGTTGTGTGGTGGTGGGTTAGGGTTTGTAGGTGAGAGAGAGTAGAGGAAGAGGAGAGTAGGTCGTAGGTGATGGTGGTGGTCATGGTGGTGGTTTTGGTGGTTGTGTGGTGGGTAAGAAATTTGTGAAGAGAAGAGGAGAGAAGAGTGATAGTGTTGTGAGTGAGAAAGAAGAGTGAGTGGTACTGTTAGGGTAAACAGATTTTAAGGAAAAGAAAAAAAAAGATTGCGAGGGATTTAGCGATGACTTGTCCGTCGCTAATGGTTGCCCAATTACCAAAACCTGCAAATGGTCAGAACGGTTTGCGAGGGACTGTATTTTCTGTCGCTAACTGCCTAGGTGAGCATGCTGTTTGAATTTCAGTTTCCCTCCCAACATTTTGTGACGGACTGTCCATCGCTAATGGCCAAGTCAAACGATAAACCTTATTCCCTCACAATGTCCCTCGCTTAATGTCACTTTTAGTGAGGGAACATAATTCCCTCGCTAATGTCCCTTGCAAATAACACTTTTTTTTTTTAGTGTAGGTCTTTTGCTTCGTGAGGGAGAATTGGATCTCAATCAGGTCGAGCTAGTTGTGTCAGCGTAATATTCCTTGGGAGTGGCGTATCCAGAACTAGAGATTAGATGGTTCAAAATTGTATCTTGAGTGCAACTAGGTGCAAAATTAGGAATACTTGTGTAAATTTAAAATTTCAGGAGGTTAAAAAAATTATATAAGAGTAATAATAGCATATATTTTTCTTTAAGGGGTTCAAGTGAACCCCCTCAACAACACATGGGTCAACCACTAGGCTTTGGCCCATAAGGTTGACATGTTCAACATTATGGGCGACTTCCATCAACCTCAGTACATAGTGCTGAGTTTGATGTATCTGGACTGCTAGGCCTACCACGGCCACAGACGACTTGCTCTTGATCGGTACAAGTGTTTATTTATCATTTCGACTAAACTGTAAAAAAACAAAAACTCTCATATGATAAGTGCTTTTTGAATAAGTGTTTGATCAATATGTTTAGCCATCCCTAATTTCAAAACATCATGGCACTAGACACTAGTGGATACTAGTATGATACTCCCTCGTCCCATATTATATGCCGTTTAAGGTTGCGACACAAGAATTAAAAAAATTAGTTAATTTTGTATGGAAAAGAGAGATTGTCAGTTAGTTTACCAAATTGTCCTTCATTAATGACATTGAAAATATAAAAAGTAAAATTGTAGGAAGAAATATATTAAATAATGAAATGTATGACTGGAAAAGAAAATTGATGTTGCATTGATATTCAAAAAGTCATGTATTGTGGGACACATTTTTTTCCCTAAAAAGTCATATAGAGTAAGAACAACAAAATGGCTTGATCGAATTGATGTGAATCTATGATTGTAATGTGCTATTTCCGATGCAGTATAGGCATGTGGTTGTAGCCTAAAGAGAGTAAAACTTTTATTGAATTTCCTTGTTGGAACTTAAAATTAACAAAAATGTGTCCCATTAATTATGCTTTAGGTTTATGGGGCGGTTTAATTTAACTCGACTTGCAAGTATCCTTTAAACTTTCCATTGCCCTTTTGACTACAGCCTTTTTATAATGTCTTTTAGAGATCAGAAACAGTAAAGGTGATTAACCAAAAAGGCATAATATTACACGAACGAACAAGTAGTTCAAAAATATGGGTTCGGACATTGAATGAGTATCAAGTAAGAGGTATAGAGTTCAATTCCTCCAAATTAAAGTACGGGTAACGGGTGCAGTACAGAGTCACTTAGATATTCAGATGGTAGGAGAGACGAATACTATTGACGACATATTGGTCCAACCAATCACATGTTGATATCATATTTTTTTCCGAACTATTGCTAGCTACTCACAGAGTGTCTCAACATTTTCAACGAAAGACTAATACATATATATATATACTCATGTTTAGAAGCAAAACTTGCACTAACCAACACCTAGTTTGTTCAATGTAAGAATCGAACCTAAAAGCACCAAATCGACCCCTCGTATCGTATCTCAAGATAGGTTATGTCACTGAACCAACGATGTTGGTTAATGCTGATATTTATAAAGCAAAAAAGTTACAGATACAAGCAAATATGTAAAGCATATGTAGTAGCAAGTAGTAGAGACAAACCATAAAAATATTTGTCTGGTGGGTCCTTAAAAAAGGAACTTTATATTTTTGTAGTCCAATGTGGGGTTGTTTCCATGACACAAGACAGAGGAAACAAACCTCATACATTAATATCAAAACTTCTTAGATAATTTTCTAGTTAGATAGTATAATTTTAACTGCTCCCTTTGAAAATGATGAAGCAAACAAGATTTTCCTATGTAATTGGTTGATTATTTTTGCATAAAACGCGGATTCACATGTGCATAATAATAATAATACATGCTGCTAGTGAATGTCATTACTCATTATTAGTACCTCCAAATTCAAATGTTTTGAGACTCTCTAGGAAGTAAGGTGACAAAACAAATCAGTTGTTTTTGTTTTTCCTTTTCTGGTTTTGTCTCAGTGATTGATTCCTCTACAATAACATTTCATTTTGTACCAATCATTCAATCAACTAGGAAAATTCTCCACAAATGGCACTGAACTACATGTATTATTATCTCAAAAAATCAATCTTATTAGCTAGGTCAATATCTATATCTATCTATCAGACCTACAGTAATTTAAATTTAAGGTAGAAATTTCATGGTAGATTTTGTTATACATAAATAAATAAACAACAATAGCAGTAACTTATAGGGAAAGTTTATCCTTTTTGGTGCTTATAATTATGTCTTTTTCTTCATTATTTTTCCCTTGTATTGGAAACAGCACAATTGAGTTTACCAGGTCAATTCCAGGTAGTTAATTGATCAACTTAGACGTGAACTGATATGCATAGAGAGATTTAATTTTGTCAATCAATCCTTTTCAAATCCCAATACTTAATTACATAGACATGATGTAATAATCAGATCACTATGTGTGCAACTGCAGAGACTAATCCCTCGAGACAGTAGAACCACAATGAGCGGCAAAGTTCTCTCTCAAGAGTAGACTAATCCCTCAAGTCGGGTAGGATCACAATGGACAACAAAACTCTGCGTCAAGAGTTTTAATATAGCTGCATTCTCACGCACGACTAGATTTGAACCCAAGACTTCTGGTTAAGCTGGGAGAGATCCGAACTATCTCCTCCAAGCGCTCTTGTTACAAAAATTCACATTATAATATGAAGATCAATTTATTTTTAAACTTATGAAAAATCTATATAGTATATGTTTGTGCTTATTATACTAAGTTATAGAAAACACATTTTTAGACTGTCATTGGAACTAGGACTAGGAAGAAAATGACTGTTGCAAAGAAATAAGAACTCAAAAGTTCAATGCATAGAGAACCATTTAAAGTAATTTGACAAGTGAAGGGGAATCTTTTTATTTTCACTATTTAGTTGTGAACCTTAAGTAAATGAGAATGGAGAAGTAGAGATTTAATAGTAATAAGAAAAAGAAAGATTTTTTTAAAAAAAAAGTGGTTGGAAAAAAGTGAAGGAATGGTCTTCTAAAGAATGACATATGAACTGACTCACGAGGGTTAGTCTAAGTGGTAACTGGACTTGGATCTCATCCTAAGATCTCGGATTCGAATCTTGGATGTGGTAAAAACTTTGTTGGGAGGGAAATCATACAGGCCAGCAAAGTTGGGTACTTGTGGCCAGTCAGGTTCTCCGATGTAGGTTAGTCATCGATAAAGCCGGTGAAAACTGAAAAAAAAAAAAACAGAATGACATCTGCAAAATGTCCTTTAAAAGACTTCTCCCATTCATCATAACACAACACAATTTTCACACTCACTGAACTTCCATTCTGTCCATATTTTTCTCTCACTAGAGTTTCTAAGTCATGTCAACTTCTAAAACCACCTCAGAATCATCATCTCAAACTCAAATGTGTCTATCATCACTTCTTCAAAGGAACACATCATCACAATGTGGTGAAAGAAGAGGTAGAAGGAAACAAGGTGAAGCAGGAAGGTTTCTTGGTGTTAGAAGAAGACCTTGGGGTCGTTATGCTGCTGAAATTAGAGATCCTACAACTAAAGAAAGACATTGGTTAGGTACTTTTGATACTGCTCAAGAAGCTGCTCTTGCTTATGATAGAGCTGCTATTTCCATGAAAGGAAATCAAGCTAGAACTAATTTCATTTATTCTGATACTACTATCAATTTTCATACTACTCTTCTTTCTCCTTTAGATCTTCAACTTCAAGTTCAACCTTTCTTGCCACCTTCACAGCTCCTTACTCAAACTACTCAGACACAAACCAAACAACCTACGACCAATCAAAATCAAAATAACATGTCTCAACCATTGAACAATGTTTCATGTCATGATGATAATTTCTTCTTTTCTAGTAGTGATTCTAACTCTGGTTATCTTGAATGCATAGTTCCTGATAACTGTTTAAGAAAGAGTGTTTCAAGTGAACAAAAAATTAGTTCCATTGAAAGTAACATAGTTTCTTTGGAGAGAAATGACATGAGTTCATTCTCTCAAGAAAGGAACTGTAACTTTTCAGATCAGTTTTCTTATCCAAGTGAAGTAATCTGGGATTCAAGTGAACTTTCAGCTATATTTAACAATAATAATAACTCTTCAAAGGTTGCAGTTGAAGATTATGGATGCATGGATCATAATATGTTGTATCCTTATCATCCAATCATTAGTGATAGTTCAAGTTCAAGCTATGGTGGGGTAATGAATGACCATGATCATGCTGCTGCAGAAATTTCTTCAACTAATTGTTCTCTATCCTTTGGGGACATTGTAGATTTGGGATATCACCCTCTCTTCCAAGGTGCATATACCAATGAATGAGTGTGCTTAGCTTAGCTTTGCTCTTGTGTTTGTTTGTGTACCTGCATTGCATTGCATGCACTATTACTATTACTAGTAAGTTTTGGTTTTTATTTCTTCTTGTAACTTGGTCTAGCAATGTTTTTTTGTTGTTTCTTTTCTTCTTGTAATGTAATTACTAAATGGCACACATGGTATCTACACGGTGTAGTGCAAGTAGTATATACTTGAACTCCTTCACCGTCTGGTTAAGAGTTCGATCATTGGTCAGTACGTCTAAAAAAACATCTGGTTGGAGAAGTCGACCCCTTAAATAGATCTCAATACTTAAGAGATAAGTCTATGCTGTTGTGCACATATATCTTGTATTAAAAAATGTTGCACACATGGGGTGAGTTTTTTTCTTTTCTTTAGGCTATTATTATAATAAAATTAACATGATGAGATAAAGCTCCCCTCACCTCTTCTCTAGTTTACCCTTGCCAGCTCTCACTTTCAAATCAATGGAAAGTTAGTCACTCTTTGTAGTGCTTTTGTCTTGCACACATCATTTTTTTTATATTTATATATGTGGATGCATATTGATGGCATGATTTTATCCATCTTTTGGGCTAGTTGCCTAAACTTTTGGCTACAATAAAGGCAGAGCAGCACGAGCAAACATCAAACTCCAACAGCATAAGTTCACAGAAAGATATATTGTGATGCCAATAACCCGCGATTCTGATTCTAATCTACTCCTTGCTTCCTGCTGCAGTACATTCCCTTTTCCTGACAATTGATTGATTATATTATTCTTTGTTTTTCTTCTGCTTTTCTAGTCTCCATCCCAACGGATTTTCCTTCAAAAAAGACCTACTATGCATATATATCATGGTAAGAATAAGCACATTTTCGAGTCTAAAACACTAAGTCAATCAGCAAGCTAACTCAGTCAAGCTGAGTCCAACTTTTTAACAAAGAAAACCACATAAAGTGTTCAATAAAGCATAAAAAATGGGTCAAGTCTAGCCCATGAGCTAATCGGACTAGGTCAAAATGAGTCGATTCCTTAATAGGTTTCTTTTTAGTGAGTCTCAGACAACCTAGAACATGGAGCCGGCCTTTCGGGTTGGGCCAAAATCACACATTTAAGCCTAGCATAATTAGTTATTAAGTTGGATATTTTTCGTAAACATCCGAGATCAAACCTAGGATCTTCGTGAGTCTACAGATAGTACTTATCGTTGAAAAAAAAATAGGCCCACTTTTTTTTTTGAAGATAGTGAATTGATGATGGTCAAGATTTGATGACCAGAAGATTATAGTGAAACAAAATAAGGACTTTGAATAGTTATTTAGTCATTCAAGAATAGTCTAACCACTAACCTGGTCCCACCATCAGAAACTATTGTAATATACTCCCTCCGGACTCATATATAAGCAACAAATGACTTTTTAGATTTATTGAAAAATGATGTCCAAATATAGTTCAGATACATCACTTTTTCAATGAATTTAAAAAGTGGTTTGTTGCTTATATATATGAGTCTAGAAGGAGTATATGAATATGATGTATAGTTGTCCCCGTTTAGGATCTATAATTGTAATTTACACTTTAATAATAACTGTCTACTGTTGAATTGCCAAGGATGACGCTGTCAAACTATTTAGGAAATGCTCCCTCCCCTCACAGAATGGAAGTGATTGAGTTTACAGTATTCCGAAAATCTGACACATAAGTTCTGTTTCAGAACTGTTTAGATTTGGCTCTTTTCCTATCTTGTCCTTGGTGGTTGATGAAAATTCCAAATCATATCCTACCTTTAAAGTATCATAGGCAGTAGCACCTTACCTTATTAACAAATTTAATATAATACCTAAGTCTGATTCAGCTCACAAACATAGGCTAATAATGCAGCTCTTCAGCATTACCCTTTGGATGCAGGTTGTCTTAAATATGGCTGAAGCATTGTGCTTAAGGTGGGGTCTGTTATGGGTAAAAGACCAAGGCTTCAACAGAATTGGTAGTATTAGCAAAGTGTCTAAGGGGCCAAACTCTACTAGTCCTTATTAAATATTAACTCCTAGTCTCCTATTAACTAGCATAAGTGGTGGTGCTGAAGTGACGCGTTGAGTGTTTGGGCGACACTCACCAATCTGACCTTATATTCTACATCAAAGAGAGTCTCTGTTTCCCCTCATTCTCCTTGTCAACCACTTCCATAATAAGGGGTAGGTGCCACCTAATAAGCACTTAACTTACCACATCGTCACAAATTTCATTAGTTAACATGGACCCATGAAGCGACTAACTTGGTCAACATATTTACAATATCGATAATTTAAAGTTTTGTTAGTGACAAGGCCTAATTCGACACTCATTATAATTTTAAGAATGAAATTGCAATTTTACTCTTAAACACTGAAAAATTGATTTTCTTTTCAAATAAACAGAAATATTGACATGCTACAGTCAATTTTATACAGGAACTAATCTCAAAAAAAATAAAAAATAGACAGGAACTAAAAACCAGTTTCATATTTCAGTTTTGGTTGGTCAAGTTTAGACTTGGTGGATATATAAAACTTCAAATGGAAGTGGCTTAAAAATCATGGACATGATTCGACTCTGAATATCATTGTATGTTGCATTGTTGCATGCCATGCTGCATCCTTTCACTTGAGTAAAGTTATTCTTTATAAAACAATCATCTTACAACAAACATGTCCAAATATATGAAGGAGGGGTGATAAAAGAAACAAAACAAAATCCCACCAGAAAATCACCTCATCTTACACGAAAGCTTGACCAATAAACTTAGAAAGGGAGAAAAAATTATTACACATTCAAATATGTTAATTTAAATGCGTTTCTTCATATATGTATTCTGTAATAAATTGAAGTACAAAGTCGTGCATTTTACTTGTCACAACACCACGTGTATCTAAAATAATAAAAGGTAGCAATGTGAACCTCATTGTAGTCTCCTGATTCCTTCTCTTCACAATAAACCTTACATAAGTTGAGAACAGTGGTGAACAGGACATTCTGAGCAGAAACAGAGCATTACTCCCAATTGCAAAAAAGGGATCAGGTGAAGAGAAATTAACCCATGATCAATGAAACTCTGGATCAAAAAGGATTGAAGCATAAATAAGTACAACAATCTATGAAAATGGACATGTGGACGGGCATGTGCAGAATGGACTTGCAGATTCTTTTCAAGTTTATTCAAAAGCAAGGTGCTTGTATGGTTTGCAAAAATTCTCAAGGCTGGCCATGGTTTATTCAAGATCAAAGGGATGGCCACAAAAAGATTATATTATGGACATAAAGATAAATGGTGCAATGAGTGTTGGACCTGAACAAGGATAACTTAAAAATAAAACCTATATGAGAACCTCCTTGAGTAATGATGGCCGATTGAAAATTTGAAATAAAAAGGAGAAATAATGAGGAATACATTCACATTGCTTAGGTTGAGTTGTGAGAGTCAGTGCTACTTGTGGTGGCACTGGAAGTTGCTATAGAACTGGAACTCTGAGCAGATGGTTGTTGGGTGCTTGATTGAGAAATGGGTCCAACAGTTGACAAAGTCAAGCCAACTGATGTAGTTGATGTGCTCGTCGATGAAGACATTCTGGATGAAACAGGCTCCTTGCTGGACCCTGAGGCAGTCGATGAAGATACTCTGGATGAAACAGGGTCCTTGCTGGATCCTGAGGCAAGTTCAGGCCGCAACTCAGATGATGAGGATGATGGGGCAAGAGTACCAATTGAGGAACCCACAGGATAGGGTGCTACCGGCATATCTGCCAGGGAAGAAGCAGATGGACTATAACTTAGGGATCCAGTGGGATGATCAAATTTGCATGCAGAACCAAATTTACAAATTCCACGCTGTGTATAATGAGTGCAAGGTGGTGCGCCCTGATTATCAAACACAAACATTAGATGCTTGGAAACTACAAAATTGGTAAATGCAATCAAACAAAAAGTAGAACATTTCAACTGAATAGATAAATTTACCATTGCAGCAAGTTCTTTATTTAAACAACTTAAGTATATAACAAAAAATCAAAATATATTAAGAACTTGCCTATTCTTCAACCAAAGTCCAAAGACAAAAAATACTATAGCATTGAGAAGAAAGAAATAACAGACAAAAGGATCAATAAATACTAGTCTATCAGGACTGGAAACAGCCACACGAAGGATCAATAAACACTATCATGACTGACCACACAAAATAATACCCAGAAGCGTGTCATGAAAAATTGATCCTAGCTTCCACATTTTTTTTAATCAAATTAAAAATTTAGGACAAGGTGCGTGTAGGGTTGTGCTTTATCAATTTTCTAGCCCAAGTAACTATGTAGAAGAAACTAGTCACAGAAGTGTTGCATTATAATATATTGGAACAACATTAATTCAAGCAATAAACAGTATTATTATCCAGATTTAAATGAGTCTCAAAAAGTTTCAACTTTTAAGTGTTCATACTACACAATATTCAAAGAGGAGCTTACTTACAGAGGCTCGAACATAGTCATGGTGATACACTATGTTTTTAACAAAAGCTCCCCATATAGAAATATAAACTGGATGCACGATTAAAATGAACGTTATACAAATTGGGAATTCCAATACCATAAGAGGTACTGCCTGCCATTACATGTGACCGACTGTTTTATCTCCCTGTTTTCAAACATTGCTCGAAAAACATCTCCAACAGCTTAGAGATATAAAAAATCAAATATTGTAAACAACCTCCAATACACTATTCAACACATTCATCCAGAACCTATCCTCAACATCATTTCACTTCTTTGTGTATCTGTGCGAGTGTGGGTGGGGGGGGATAACCTTCCCGTACAAACTCCTCACTACTTCTATGCATTCATTCCTAGTAAAGATCATCCACGGGACATTCAGCTAAGTCCTACAAATTGGGCAGGCGTGTATAATCCAACATGAACACATAATACATGAAAATAAAAAATAAAATGATAAAAAAATTATCATCCCAGAAAAGAGTTGTAACTTAAAATAAGAACCAAAGAACAAGAAGAAAAAAAGCTCTCCTGCAGTGAATTGTTTTCGATGTTGAATTGAAAGCTAAATTTTAGGCTCAATAAAACACCGTTGGAATCCTACATAAAACAGTGTTTGCCGCCAAAGCTTTATGGCATGGTGGATTTTTGTGCCAGCCGCCATAGGCAGCCATGCCTATTATATCCAGCATAGGCCCCAACGCCCTACATATATGGCAGATTTTGGCTGGCTGCCATAGTCCACCATCTTCCATTGACAACATGAACATAAACACACTAATCAGAAACAATCAACAGAGGTAAGAAGTCAATTTTCAAATACCTTACAATTAGCCGTTAATTTTCTTTTAATACAATTAGCCATTATGATCACTGTTTAACAAAAAAAATAGGAGAGGAAATATTTATCGTCGACGGGTTATTAACTTATTATTCATAACCCAATTTAAGAACCAAAAGTACAAAGATGAGACACAATCATTACCGGACGCAAAGGAAGACCAAAGGGACTAAGGGACACATTTGCTTTTGGTGCACCCATGTTTGGTGGATGATGATATCTACACGATGGACCGAATTTACACTCCCCTGTTTTCATGTAATAATGACATTCTGGCTGATCAGGTCTTTCTGGTAATGAGTGCTCCTTCGGACTACTGCCTAGAGGACCAGTTGAGGAACCAGAAGGTTGGTAAGGTCCGGTATAGGCGGTTGCTGGTGAAGGTAGCTGGGTTATCCCATAAAGTTGTGTTGAACCAACATTAGAAGGAGTACTAGAAGGAAGTACAGGACCTGCTGTGGGAGCCTGCACCAAGCACTCAACAGCTAAAGCACAAATGATTTGAGTAAGCAATCAAAAAGAAATGTTGTACGTACCTGATAAGGACTCCATCCCGGAAAAGGGACCATGGCAGGGGACATTACCATAGGCCCATAGGGACCCTGGACTAATGATCCAGGTAGCAGAGGTGGCCTTGCAACCAGTACACCATATTGTTGTGATGAAGGACCGGATGGAGACTGTACAGATGGATAAATCGGTGAAGGTAGCGGCACATGCATAGGGGAAACTGGGGGAACTGGTGATGGTGCTAGCATGTGGACACCTGCAGGCTGTGGATGGTGGTATTTACAAGTCGCACCAAACTTGCATTGTCCCATTTTCACATAATAGGAACACTCTTTCTCACCCTGTTATTATTCATAAAAGTTCGAGTTCAGAGAAAACTTTCTTCACACCTTAGAAATGTGACCGCAACAACAATCGCAAAGCATGCATAATTTAATTTCACGCAATAAATATAAGAGTGATGGTGTGATACAGACCACTCGCAACGGATATCCATAATAGTTTAGCGACACTGGGGGAGCAGTGCCTGCTGCCTGTCTAGGATGATGGTACTTGCAGGATGCACCAAATTTACACGATCCCATCCTCATATAGTACTGCAGTTTAGGCACAAGCAGATACAATCAAACACAAAAGGAAAACCACTGACTTTGAATACAACCAAAACAAAATAAAAATCAGCTCACTCCATCCTTGACATAAACATATTATTTTCAATATAAAAAAAAAAAAGGAATAACAATGTCAATTGCCAATATAAATGCAGCACAGAATTCATTTCAGCTGAAGCAGATTAAGCAAGCACCTGGCACACAGGCTGTCCCACTCGTTCTGGATACTCCCTACAGTCCTCGTAGCTCCAATAACCTAAGCAGCACAATAAAAAAAATCCCCAAATTTCAATCAGCATGTCCAATGCAGACACTCAATCTCATAATTAAGTGACATGAAACAGGTGAAATTCAATGAATGAGTAATAAAAACGGTTTTAACATTAACAAACACAAGATCAAACTCACAATCAAATCACAAAACCCTTTAATCAAAGCCCAAAAAGGAATTAAAATAAAATAAAATAAACTTTTACCGCGCCACGGTCACGTGGATGGTTGAACCGACACCGGTTACCGTAACCGCAAAAACCTGTCCTCAAATAATAGATACAATCAGCTTCATCTGGACGCTGAGGGTACGATTCGCCACCAACCAATCCAACTTGCCACACTGATTCTGCATTCACAAAATCCAAGATCAACTTCCATTACTCTTCCACATTCTATCAAAACCTCAAAATCCAAAAATCACACAACACAAAAATAAAAACAGAATTCAGAAATTTCAAAATGCAGATGCCGTTACCTTCATGACCTGTCTCTCCGGCACCGACAGTCCATTCCGGTGACGGATCAGACTGTGAACCTTCACTGGCTCGGCCGTACCGTTCCATTGTACGGACCAAACGTGAGATAAGAGGTGGTGCAATCTGAAAAAGCTTTTCCAATCCCTCAATACAGCAGAATGAGAGGTTCCGATCAAAAAGGTTTTGAATGAAAAACTTGAGTGAGAAACGAGTTCGGATTTCTGGGGTTTCTCTCTCTGAAAAAACACAGCGTCTCTGTTTCTTCTACACTGCTTTGGTCTCTCTTTCTCTCTCTATCTGTCTCTTTCTATCTTTCTCTTTCCACTTCAAAGCGTTTTTATTTAATTTTCATCAAATTTTTTTCCTTTTTCTTTCTATGGGAGAGCCTCTTTTTATTGGTGGGAGTTATAGTTGGTTTATTTTTATGTATGTACGCGCCAAACATCTCACAAAATTACCATAAATAAAATAACTCAACTATGCAGTTATTTAATATTCGTCACATTTATTATAGCTTGCTGTAATTAGTATGAATTAAAAAGACTAAAATAGGAAAAATGTTAAAAAAAAGTTAGTAAATATAAGAAGAGATTTAGTTGAATAGGTAAAGGTAACTAACAAAGCAAAAGAAATTGGTGTGAGAGATTTATGGCCCATCGAGAAAAAGAAAAGTGGTTTTTTCCAAAATGCCCTTTAACTTTACTAGCTCGTGTGCACAAGTGCTGTTGGTGACTGGTGAGAGTCAATACAATACGCCACGTGATATGACAGATTTGTCCTTTGGTATTAGAGTTAATACAAAAAGTAATGAAGACGTTGATTCATATACTTTAGCGAAGACAATAAATTAATGTTCATGGTCATGGGCTGTGGCGGGTGGCTGCAAATGCGAAACAAGAGAGAGGTCCTATTGGCTCCACGTGGTGTAAAAGACCGATCTTCCTTAAAAGTGGTAAAAAGGTCACAACAGTTTTATTTTACTACTACTACTAATAATAACTGCTAACTACTATAACTATAACTACTACTACTAGTACTAATGTTGTTACTGTATAGGATTTTGGGATACTTTCTCGTGTAAATGTCTTTTAGTTCCGTTGGTTAGGTCCCAACCTAACCTCTCACTTTCGTGTTCTCTTGAACCTTTCAATAATAAAATCCTTAAACAATCTTTGGTGATCTTTGGCGATGCTACTCCGTTAGTTTATAGTGGATGGGGCATTAGTAAGGTTCTGTTTAGTAAACTCAATTCACTGGCTTATAGGAGATGAGTTAATTTTAGGTGTCTGGCATCGCTAGCTTATAGCATTTCGTCACTAACTTATAGTGTTCTTCGAAACGCTACTTGAAGTAACGTTTGAGCTTATAACTTATAATGTTTCATTTTTTCCACTTTTACTATCACTATTTTAATTAAATTCCTCATTTATCTTGCATTAAATAAGTATTCTCTCTCATCTTTTAGCATTAATTACTAATGTCCATTTATGTCATTTTATATGTATAAGTTGTTCAACCACTAATTTTATCAAACACTTTGAATTCAATCCGCTATTTCATTTGTTATTAGCTATCCGCTATAAGCTAGTTTATCAACTAGCTCATTTTGCAATTCGCTCTTTTTTGCCAAACAGAGTCTTATTTGCCATTTGTGAATACTATTTAAAGTAGCATTTGAGCTTATAACTTATAGTGTTTACTTTTTACCAAACAGATTAAGAGGGATCTGGATCCTCTCCTTCTGGCTTCTCTCCCTCAATCTCTCAACCGACAATAACACCCATTAGATTAATTAATCCAATTGCTCAAGAATTAATAGGAAACTAAAAAAACAAAAAGTTAACCCAAAAATCAACTCGATTGTCCACGGCATCGAGCAGAAACACTCCCCTGTGCCGAAGGAACCTGCAGTGGCGGTGGCTGCCGCATGAATGTGAGCACGAAAGAGGAAGGCTTCCATTAGTGCCATTTCTAATTTTCTAATTTCTAATTTTCTAATTTCTACTACTGCCATGCGACTTCTTTCCAATTACATATGTAAGCTTCGCTGATTTTGTAAGTTCTGATTAAGCAAACCTTCTAAACCCTTTTAACCAGCTCCTCGTGGTTGGAAAAGACTTTTGTTGTTTAGGATTTGGATGCTGGGTTCTAAACACAACGAATTGTTTCCTTTACTTCAAAAAAATATGGCCCATGCTTCGGCCAATCCCCCGTCTACTCACTAGAACCCTCTTTTTGGTGTGAAAAGACCAAAAGCCCTAACTAAAATTTGGTTTTTATTTTTTTAGAAATTATCTGCACTTCGTATGACGGCCGATCGAACTTTATCAAATCTCATTTGTCTTGAACCTCGCAAAAATTACTCGACATCTCAAAATTATGTTTTGACTGTGTTCGACTGCGTGTCTGCGTCCAAATCGATCACCGCACACAACAACCCTCTCCACCGTCCAAAGATATTTTGAGAATAAAAGGTGTACAGGGGTTCTAGTGAGTAAGAGGGGAGTTGAACGGGCCAAAAATATAACTGTGTAACCAAGGATGGAGGCACATAGACAAGTGTCATGGCCCGAACCCCCCTGTCCATTAACTTACCCCCTGTCCATTAACTTTTATATACTATATATAATAAGTAATATCATGATGGTTTAAGTTTTGCAAATTATTATGGTTTGGATTTTTTTTAGTTTAAGCTTTTGCCGATTATTATGGTTTAAGTTTTGTTTTCCAAAAAAAATGGTTTAAGCTTCTTAGGTGGCCTAGTAACATATGATTCCTATGTAAGCTGGTCGCTTAGTGAAGACTAGTGCGCTTAGGGGTATTCATTGGTTCGGTCAAAACTAAACCAACTTACAATCCAATTCAAATTGATATGTTTGGTTCAGATATTTTTCGGGTTCAGGTCAAACTCAAACAAATCCAAACCAACACATACTTGTTTCGTTCGGGCAACAGATTTTAATATGTCATTCTAGTTTTGTAATTTTAGAAGTACAAGATTTTATTTACTTGGTCTTTTTTATGATCAAGTTGTAAAATGTTAATAATATGAATTTGAAGATTATTAATGAAATTTATTTTGATTCGGTGTAATTTTTGAAATCTAGAACTTTTTTGACTATTTACAAGTGTTGGAATACTAGAAAAAAATTGTTTTTTTTTATATTTTAGAAAATTAATATTTTAGTACATGACTTGCGAGCACAATCCGAACCAACCTGTCCAATATCGAATTGGTTTGGTTCAGATTTTGGATAAAAAAGTGTAAAATACAAACCAACCCAAATCGAGTAATTGTAATTGATTCTAACAATGGATTTGGCCAAATTCGATCCAAACCAACTCGCGAACACCCCTAAAACGGTTTTTCTTCAGGGCTTTTAAGCCATTGAGAATAATTAGTCATGTAAATGAACAAGAAAAAACTTTACCCAAAAAACAAGAAAAAAGATTGTTCATTTTAACTCGCCCCCCGCAACCATTCGATCCTAGCTCCGTCCATGTGTGTAACTCGTGTTGAATATGAAGAGTAATATTGTTTGAAGTCATACTACACAGAGCGATGCAAAGATATAATATACTCCCTCTGTCCCATAATATAAGGCCTCATTCAACTTTTCACACTCATTAAAAAAGTTGTTAGAGTAATTAATGTGTTAAAATTTTCTATGACTATTACTAAATTACCCTAAACATTTAATGTTAACTATTCATAAACCTGCACAATTTAGTACAATTAATAAGGGTAGGATTTGGAAAAAAAAGCAATAAATGTATTTTGAAAGTTGTAAAGGCCTTATATTTTGAGACAAAGTAAAAGTGAAAAGAGGGTCTTATATTTTGGGACGGAGGGAGTAAGAAACACATGCGAGATAGACGGCGGGCGAATCTAATATCTAGTTATACAAACAAATAATTTACAAAATTACAATTTTAGACATCTTACTTTTTTGACAAATCACCACTTTTGTTTTATTTATCATTTTTTAATTCTAATTTCTCTTCCTTTCTCACTCACTCTCTTTCTATCTCACATTTCCCAATATTTCTTACACATCTATTATTAGTGGCCCCACACCCTTTATTTAAAAATATTTCTTTTCCCAATTTTTTTAATCCACTATATAATCTAATATAATTAAATTAATATTAAATAATCTACAATTTACTCCTATTTACCATCTAACCTAATATCTATTTATCTATTTATACAAACAAACCACACTTAATCTATTTATACAAACAAACCATTTTTAAATTACTCAAACAAGTCTCCCTATTTACTTGACAATTCATCTGACTAAGGACAACATTGTAATTTACTATCATAATTTTATCAAATTTCTCCTCTCAATGCATTTTCTTCTCACTCCCACTTTTTTCCTACTTTCTCTTACTTTTTTTCTCAAAATTCAAAATTCAAATCAAACTCACCAACTTTCTTTACCCACTATCTACTAATCTAATCTAATATCTATTTATACAAACAAATCATACTTAAATTACTCAAACAAGTTTCCCTATTTATTTGCAACTCATCTAACTAAGAGAAACATTGTAATTTACTATCACATTTTTTTTCAAATTTCTTCTCCCAATGCACTTTCTTCTCACTCCAATTTTTTTAAATTTCCCCTCTTTTTTTTTTAAAAAAAAATTCGAAATTCAAATCAAATTAAATCTACTAATATATAAAAACACAAGATAACTTCACTGATATATAAAAAAACACGATATTAATATATAAAAAAAAGGAAAACTTAATGAGTATTTCAACTACTGATTAATATTTAAAACACGAGATATAATCAGATTGATATATAAAAACACGGGATAACTTTACTTGATATATAAAAAACACGGATAATCGCAGACCGATATATTTGATAATCTATCTTTTACTATCTACTATAATGTACTAATCAACTAAAATAATCAATTGAAACTATGAGATAACTGCACTGATATTTAAAAAAAAAACATGGGATAACTAAACTAATATGTAAAAAAACACACGAGATAACTGCAATGATATCTATAAAAACACGAGATAACTGCACTGATATATAAAAAACACTTCACTGAAATATTTGATAATCTACCATCTATCCGTTACTGTCTACTATATAATCTATTAATCAACTAAAAATAATCAATTGAAACTATGAGATAACTTCACTGATATATTAAAAACACGTGATAACTTTATTGAAATATAAAAAAAACACGGGATAATTACAATGATGTATGTAAAAACACGAGATAGCTGCACTGATATATAAAAAAACACGGGATAACAACACTGACACTAATATATAAAATAACACGGGATAAATGCACAAATTGTTTTAAAATGATACTTTTACATTTTTAGATTTTAATATTTATCTAATTTTTTATTTGAGACTCCTTTGTTAACTACTTTAAATTTGTCATTTTTTCACGAGGTGTTGTCCAGACTATTTAAATTATGTCTAAGTTTGTTCATGAAAAGAATATGATAGTACCCGTGCGTATGCACAGGTATCCTGCTAGTAGTGTGCAGTAGTGAGAGAGAAGGCGATGGACAAATACGGCAGCCAATAGGGTTTGTTTTTTCTTTTTCTTTTTCATTTTTTTCCTTTTAATTCTTGAACCCTTTGATTAATCCAATGGCTGTTATTGTTAGTTGAGAGACTGAGGGAGAGAATCCAGTAGGAGATGATCCGGATCCGATTAAGAGCCTTAATCTTAAGAAAAAAAAATACTCTCTCAAAGTATAAGAAAAAACAAAACTCGTTGAGACCAATGAAATATATTGAAGCATGTTGATGATTTAATACTCCTATAAATTTAAACTTTCTTTTATAAATACTTTTTTATTGTTATGAAATTAACCAAAACAATAATAAGACAGAATCACTATAATATACTATAGACGAATAACAACTAAATAAAGAGAAGAAGAGAGGATTTGCATTCTACTCTTAAGGGTCTCTTTTACAATGCTGATGAGTCCTATTTATAGGACATAAGATATGTAAGTTACAAACATATCGATGGTCTATCATTATGTATCATAAGCATCCTATAGAATATGAAAGGACTAAGGGAGATGGGGAGATAGACATCAAATATTCATAACACTCACTCTTGGATGTCCATTGAGGGATATGTCTCATTAGAACATTACTAGGAAAAAATCCGGTGGGAAAAATACTAGTGAAGGAAAAAAAGTACAATATCTCTTCTATGGGAACTGCTTCGTTAATAATCATGTCAGAAAAACCCAATGGGACAAAAACCATAGCGAAGGACAAAAGAGTACAGTTTTCTCTCCCTGTTTGAAGAATCAATTATGAATATTGATACCAACATTTAAATTTTATCCTCTGACACCTTTGAACCAATATACATTGTGATAAATATCATCTTTTCAATTCATCTTTGTCGTCAGGATTGTCTTCAAAACCTCTTCCTTGAATTGTTGGAGTTTAAGTCTGATATGAAGAAACGATAACTATAGATTGCTTGTAGATTATAATGATGTTTCAATGTGACCATATGTTGGAAATAGTAGTTTGGAATCAGACTTGATCTGGATCAAAACAAATACCTTGTATATGCATGGTTAGTTTTATGAACAGATATGCATAAGACAATTGTTTCATTTGTATCATGAATATATATATATATATATATATATATATATATATATATATATATATATATATATATATATATATATATATATATATATATATATATATATGACATCTATCCATATGTATCACACTCTGTTTTAGTACATTTTGATTGCTGATAAATTCTATCTCACTAATAATCATCAAATAATGTTATCACATCTATCCATATGACATTTAGTAACGTGTGCACACTAATTTAAAGTTATAGTTTTTGAAAGCTCTTAAATAGTTCCAATAATAGCAAATTCATTTCTAAATCTTTCTATAAAACTATATGGGCAAGTGATGTCATCTTTATATCACTATTTTATAATATGGATTGAGACGAGTATACCTCATGCGTTCAAATTATATTATCTCATGGAGAGATTAATTATATTTGAGTAATCATTTCGAGAGTCTGAACAATATGTATCGGAAAATTAAATCATTCAGCGATCTTCATATAATTATCACTATCAAATAAGTCATACAAATACGTTGTAACACACCCATCATATGTAAATTGAGTCATTCATGTGCTACTAGACTAACTAAGTATTAAAAATTATTTGCATTCTACAAGTGAATTTATCTTCAAACTCAATGTTAGGTGTGCAAATACTCTTGAACAACAAGCCTAACTAGTTTTACATCTTCAAGTGTACAGACTAGAAGTCAAAAAAACTTGTTGCTTTGCAAAGCACTTAGTTTCGCTTCAATTGCGTTTTTCTATTTTGGCCAATTGTTGTTTTGTCTAAGTTCTTATTAGACTTCGGTTCATGATCCTCGTCATCACTTACCATATTTAGCGCTATATTATACACACACACAAAATTGCCAACTTTTACTTTGTTCTAGTTCCATTGTATTTCATTTTTGACATGATTTATTGAGATCTCATTACCACAAATTTCAGGTACCTGATCAGTTCTTCTAGAACTTGAAAACTAATTATGTCAAATTACTTGTTTTGAGCCTCCATATGCTCTTTGGGTCATTTTGTTTTTAAGCTCTGTTCCTTATTCGAGGGTTTTTATTCTTTGGAGTCGACCAATCTACACGCTTCATATGTGGTTAAGAGTCTTTTACAATATTTGAGTGTCCAACATGGACACCAATTTTTATTTGAGTGTTCCAACTGGTGAATAATTTAATAAATTTTGCAAATGAATTAATTATTATTTGAACTCCCGGTTCACATTGGTTGCTTATAAGAGGATCAAGATAAAATAATAATAACAATTTATTTCAAATAATACTAATTTCCAACTGCTTATATCTCTCCTAATGTTGGGAAAACTAATTCATCAAAATGATAATTATAGCTCACTGAGTTATGAATACATCTCTGATTGTTGACTCAATATACTTTATCATGGATGATGAATCATATACTCATATATTCTCAACATTCTTTAAGGATCCATCTTATTGTATTGTGATGGATTTATTATAGCACACAACTCATCAAAAATATATTAGATAGAAAATATTTAGTCATTATTATTTACAAACAAAAAATAATGACCTAATATCCTCTCATAATAAATGTATGAATGAAATTTAGTTTTTAAAAAAATTAAAGTTGCTCCTTTTTTTGAGCAGAAATATTGGCAACAATTAATTTTAATCGAAGCATTCCTAGTGACAAACAATTTAAAGTTGCGTAAAAAAAAAAAACAATTTAAAGTCAGAAATTTCAAGTCGGATACTCAAGCTCCACAGAAGCCAATGAGAAGTTTCAGGCTCAATATGCCAACTTGGAGGTGGAAAAACTGACACTCTTTTAATCTATCATTCACATCTTATTTTAAGTCTGCAATTTAGGAAAAATATGTGTTGTTCATGTTTAGGATCTATTATGGATATCAAAATCGGTTGTTTTGCCTTTCCCACTCCCCCTCTTACTCAAAACACACCTCATAAGGGTGTGACATAACCAAAAGGCCAGACAAAACGTCTTTTTTTTTCAAGAAATTTCACGTATTCGAACACGGGCCTTCGAACCCGTTCGAACAACATCGTTCGCATGAGTTAAATATTGACTTCACACCCTCTTGTGCGTAATTTCACCTATTCGAATGGGGTCACTCGAACATGTTCGCATAACCTTGTTCGAACACCCTATTTTATTTCGTTCGTATGTTGTTAACCGAGGCAACGATAATGGACCCTCACACCACATTCAGCAGTTTTATTGCGTTCGTATGATGTTGTTCGAACAAGGTCGTTCAAACCGTCATTAAACACATCCTCCACAACGTTTCACGCGAGGTTATTTTTGGAATAAAATTTGTTAAGGAGTGTGAAAGAGTAGGAGGGGAAGTGGGGAAAGTAATATCCAATCTGTTTTGGGTGTGTTTTGGAGCTCTCAATCAGTTTTGGGCATGTTTTGGCAAGATCAATATGTTTATGAGAAATTTTGAGGGCCTTATGTTAGTGTTAAACTAGTAATTTACCCGTGCCTCCGCACGGGCGACGCATTTTTTTGAATAATTTATATAAATTCAAAAATACTCTAAAAATGAGAAAAATAAACATCTACATTATAGGGACTGGATTGATGATTGAAATTGCAAGACAAATATAGAATAGGTTTGACAGTTTGAGATAGAAGCAAAACATATCAATTGAAAAATGTATCTCAGTTAAATAGTTATGCATGTACTTATTTTTAGAAAATACCAATTTAATAATAATAATAATAATAATAATAATAATAATTTGTAAATTGCCACAAAATCAAATTTGTTAAATTTGGACAGACTGTGGTATAAACGATTTTAACCTGATTATAATGGCAATGGTTTGGTAAATCTATTACTAAAATGTCATGCAGATGTATGGCATCATAAACTGTGGCGGAAGAGGACTTCAATGGATAGGAATGTAAAAACAAAGAAACGGAGGATAATAACTGAGATTGGGACTTGCAAATTGAAAATGGGGAATTACAATTAATTCACAACAGCAAAAAAACTTATAGTGTTTAGAAAAAGCAAAACAAACGACTACCAAATTTACCACCATATTAGGAACATGGGAACTACTTGCTTCTAAAGTATAGGAACCACTAATTGACTAAAATAAAAACCTGAAACAATAATAGATAGAGATAAAAAAGACACGTTATGGAGTCCAAAAGCAAATAATTAACATTTTTTTTTGAGATTCAATAATTAACAGTTTTGTAGATTCAGATAAGCAGCCACAAAGGAATCTAAACAAATTCAAATAAAATATCATCTGAAATTGTCATTTTTTCTCTGACTTGGTGACTTTGAGTGGCTTGGTTGAGGAGAGCTTTGCATTAGAGCAATTTGGACTATCTATGTCATGGGAGTCAACATCAAATGAGTAATGACCTCCTCTTTGCAGGTGTAACTTCTTTTTGAACCTCTGGATCGTGATCAACAGTTACAATAGAGATTGTTGCATTAGAAGGAATAATAACTTTAAAATATATCAGAAAAGAGTAGCAACACACGTCATAAAGTATAGAGAAAGAGATAATATAAATGTGAAGCATGTATGAATAGAAGAGATCTATAATCACAGTATGAAAGTGAATATATTGTCTGAAAGCACCTTTTTCAATTTGAACGTTACTGGTTTGGTTCTGTTTGACACAAAGTTGGAAAATCTTAGAGATAGAAGCACATAGGATCTGATCCACTACTTATTTAATGATTAGGCTCAAGATTGTTGCAATCAATTGTAGAACCTCAGAGCATTTACTTAGATTTCCCGTGTAAAACTTGGTGTGAATCTCACTCTATAAGTGACATTTTTAAGCAAAAAATTATATAGACCAACAAATATAATGCGATGGTCTTCGAGAATTCAACAAATGGTGCTAAGACATATATAAATTATGTTGCTGCGACCTTTTAAAACAAAAAAAAGTATTGGATCTATGTAACAATCCATGTTAAACTTATATGTTAAAACATTGTCCTAATGAGGTAAACTTGAGAATAAACTAATCAAAATATATGTGGGAAAGATAATCAAAAGACTCAAAACTACTCTGCAAAACCAAGGAAAATAGAGATGATTTTGGTTCACAGATAAGAAAAAGAAGGCAATTATTATAGTAACAAAATAGTAATATCCTACTGAATTACCTTAAAATTTGACACAATATATTCCTCTAATAAGCAAGTATGTCAGATAGGGTAAAGAAACCAATATTTTTGAGAACATAATAATGCTGAATTTAAAGGCCAGTTTGTGAGGATACAGAACATCCATTAAAATCATCTCCAACCGGGTCTGTTTGGTTTTGCTCATAATATCCAACAAATTGATGATTTTAACTTTGACCTTGTAGAGTTATTTACTTGGGTCAACATCTTTTATAAGAGACAGAACCACTCAAGCAAAATGCTAAGAATGAACCACTCAAGCAAAATGCTAAGACTGAAAAAGAATCAAATAAATAACAATTAACAATTCAAATCAAATAAATAGCAATTAATTAGCAAATAAATATATCAAATACATATGTCTTGGACCACGAAAATAACCACTTACAACTAAGAGTTTAAGATGGAAAAGTAGAATAACAAAAATAAATTGGATCAGTTTGGTGGTGATTACCTTGAGTTCATTTGGTCCTCCACTTAAAAATGGGATCTTGGTGGTTTTGCGATTAGCGCATCACTTCTTCATTTGAATAACATTCCCAGTGAAAAAATAATTAAATATGTTTAGAATTTATAGGACCGATTAAGTATAAACAACTACCTCATAACAAATCAATAGCCACTTATGTCCCACATAAGAGACATATATCTACCACAAAAACATAAATGAAAAGATCATATTAACATTGATCAAATTTTACCAAGGCATCCATAAAGACCATCTCAAAATTTTCACATATAGATGTCAATTTTGCAAAATGGGCCAAATGATAAAAACCTCAGTAGTAAAATGGGACAAATGCAAAATATTGTATGGATGCAAATAAATTTCATGAAGCAGATTAATTAGTTCAAGAGATTGACCGACTTGAATTAAAGCAAATTGTAGAAGATTAGCATAAACATGAATCACTATTTGTAACTAATAGCGAGAATAGTAAAATTAGACACAAAGTACCACATTAAAAATATCAATGGCACAATAACATTAGCCAGAACATATAGCTAATGACATAATAGTAAAATGATAAACAAATGTAACATGTTAGCAACATAAGTGGGACAATAGAACATTGAGAGGAAGTTGCATCTATTTTTTCCAAAGCTCAAGAAAGAATGAATACTCATCATGGATTAGTTTATAACTTTATTCAAAGCTCACTTCCTTTTGTTTTTACGTGGTGACTTGAAAGAAAGCAAAAATTCATTAGTGCATCTTAAGCATAACTTTATAGCAATCAATAACTCTGTGTACATAAAACATTAGGAAAATTTCATTAGTGCATCAAACAAACATCAAACAAAGAAGACCAACACAAATTAAAAGAGAAGTTAGCATAAATATCAATTCGATTACTTTCTGCAACATCAAACAATGGTCATATTTGTTCCCAAACACCAACGACTTGCCACACAATTTGAGCACAGGAACACCCAAAAATAAATGCCATTCATTCTCAAGTGTTTCCCCACACAAAGGAGCACATTTTGTAGAGTAAATATTCCCGTAATCAAAGATGCAAACATATGTGTTTCAAATAGTAAAATTAATAACATATGCATTTGGAAGCAAAACAACCTAATCTATAAAAATGTCATAAGCAAAAGGGAATTGATGCGACTAGTCATTTGATGCGAGAAATAGTGAATTCAATGTTTGGATTTGTATGACCCAGGTTTAGCTTCGGACATAATACAAATTATAATAAAACCCAAAACAGAGATAGTGTTATGCAATAGTAAAATCCTTAGAAAATGCTTTCATGAGTCCCTTCAAGTAGTGCATTGGCAACTGAAATAAAACAGTTAGTTAAGCGTGATGTGGCAACATAGAGTAGAAGGCTATACAAGATAATTATCCATTAGCATTATAGTATAGCAAGCGAAGCAAGCAAAGAAAATGCGATGTAGGCTTTAATTCTAGTGCTATTGGAAAGTAATCGCTTTATAGCAAGCAAGGATAGTATTGATGAATGACCTTCAAAGTCTCTTTTCTCGCATCCGGTCTTATGAATCTCGCCTAGAGTCCAAAAATCTAACAATCCAAATTCCTCACACGATTTTCACAAGAACTCGCTCAAAAGTTGAAACACTTTGTAATTCATTATCTATTTTGAAGGAAATCACGAGTTTGTCTATTCTATGTCAACACGTAAGAACATAAAGGTAATAGAAACGACATGACAAATAAAATAAAGAATATGAATCAGAATGTAAGCAAATGAGAATTTTAGTTTAATCACATTTGGTATCTTCAATCATTACGCATAAAACTCATCAACACTCAATATTATGGATTGCAAAGATGTAATATATTACATTTTATAGTAATCAATCACCATGTGATGGAATAAATAAACTTGAAGGAAGTAGACTTAAACATTGTATTTGCAACAAATGATAATAGCTCATACTTTCAAACATGATTCTATAATTACAAATAAAAGCTCATACTTTCAACTACTTAGTTGGTTTCGGAAGTTCTTGAACCATTGGGCCAGTTGATTTGGGTATCTCATCACCGCGAACTCCCGTTATCCAAAGAAGGGACATAATAAATATCCTTTCACATTGCAATCATCTTTGCAATTAGCAAATAAGTAGTTCATTACATATAAAAATGATCATGACTCTAATGCACTTTACAGGTAATAACAACTATTACATACTTGATAGGAGTTGGTAAGTAAATAAATAGCCACCGAAGTATGGAATCCTCTTTTCATCCTTCAGAGCATCCTAAATGGAGATAAATGGACTATTTGCACCATCAATTTCTGCAAAAACCATGAGAAAGATGAGCACACTAACACCACCCAAATAGTTTTCCGTTCTTCCTCCATCAAAATGAATTGCAATCATAAACAAATCGCTAAATATAAGTTCGTAAAAACGAAATCCTAAACCCTAACATCAAACAAACATAAAACAAATCATAAACAAATCTTAAATCCTTCACAAAATCGCACACCCCAAAGATCAAACAAACACCCATTGTTAGGGTTGATTAAAAATCGCACCCAAACATCATACTTGGTGGGTTTTTTGTTTTTTCGATCCTGGTGAGATGAGAAAGATGATGAAATAGAATCAGTGGGAGAGAGTTTTAGGGTTTTTTTGTTTCTGGATTTTGATTTTTTTTTAAGGAAGATGATGATTCAGAGGGAGAGAGTTTTAGGGTTTTCTGGTTTAGAATTTTTTTTGAATTGTCGAGAAAGAAGATGAGATGAGAGAGAGAGAGAGAGAGGGGGGTGAGACAAAGATGAAGAGAGAGATGGAAGAGAAGTAGAAAGGGAAGAAGGAAGAAGATGATGTGGGAGGGAGGAAGAAGGGCATAAAAAAAGAGAGATGTGAGTTGTGTGAGAGAGAGACAGAGACAGAATGAGTGGGGGAGGAAAAGCGCAGAGAGTGAGCTATGAGTTGTGAGGGAAAGAGAATTGGGGAAATGTGTCTTTTTTTGGTTGACCAAAATGTCCCTAATAAATCCAAGTGTCAATGTTGTCAAATGTCCCAATAGGTATTTTCAGAGGTGGTTTATATGTATAAATCTAGTGTAGATTAGACCCTTTATATTTATGCTACTATTTCAATTAGGTCCTTTAAGTATGTTTTCTTGTTTCAAGTTGGTCCTTTCATGTTATGTGTCATGTTTCAATTGGGTCTTTAAGTATGTCCTCTAGTTTCATTTTGGTCCTTTGTGTTATGTTTTAAATGAATTCAACCAAAAAAATTGAAAGGCCAGAAAACATTACTTGGCTCCGAATATCAGTCAAAAGAGGAGAAACCAGAATCAACTCTTTTAGCCTATGTAAATAAAAAAAAACACGAAATATCAATGATGTTATTAACTACACTGAAACTTTAAAAAACATGGATGACCTATTTGAAACGAAATAAAAACTTAGAGGACAAAAATAAAACACACAGAATTGTTGACGATAAACTATCACCTCTACAACAATGCAAAACTATAAACACAGAAATTTGAATCAAGAATGAATCCTACCCAAAAAAGTGACACCCCCGAAATTTCTTTCCATAGTTTGGCCCGCGTTTTTTCATTGTGCGAACCAATGTTATTAAACTCGGCCCGGTGATCAACCCGGTCAGGGTATTGGGTCACTGGGTCAATGGGCGGACCGGTGGGTCACTAGTTGGCCCGCATGACCCGTAACACCACTAAAAAGTTTTTAACTATTTGTATTTGTAACCAAGTATAATGATAAAATCAAATTTTGACTTCAATGATGATACAAATTTTAAATTATATTAAACAAAATAACTATAAAATCATAATATTGCCTCATAAACTTTTTTTTTTTGGTAAATCTTGCATAATAAATTTTTATTGATATAAAATATATCTATCTGAGGGCATAAATATAAAATATTGTGGAACATAGTTACTTATATTTTTTGAGCTATATAATTAATTATGTGAGTCACATGAATTTAAAAAGTAAAAAAAAACAGATCCATATTAAATCAGATGAGCAAGACTTGCGAGAGGCACATATATTAGATTTGAAAAGTTACTAAAGCAATAGATATAACAAGAATAAGCAAGATTATTAACCAACGAGAATTCTGTCGTAGTGGTAAAGTTCAGCAACCACAGCGTGTGGGACGCGTGTTCGATCCTTCTCTCATACATTTTAAATAATTAAAACTTCGGTTTGCATTTAAAACAGGGCGGAACCGGGTCGACGATTCACACGGGTTATATCGGGTTGACCGGGTTTCACGGGTCAAATGCGTAGCCGATCCAATCCAGTGACCGAATCGCTACTTCTTCCGGGTGCCGGGCGAACCGGGCCGACCGACCGGGTCGGTCCGGGTTTAATAACACTGGTGCGAACAACGACTTTCACCCCGCACTAACAATCTAGATATGAGTTAGAGTTGTGAGATTGGGAGTTGAAGCTGCAAAAATGAGAATGTGATGTGTTGTGATATGACGCCTTGGCGGTTGCAAGATTCGAAGCTTTCTTATGGATTAAGAAATTTAGTTTTCTTTTTTGCATTCAGATTTAGGGTTTGCTTTGAGAAGAAATAGGGGAAGAAGATGATGACTAGTTTTTTTTATTTAAAGATAAATCCAAGTTAGATATGTTTTTGCCACGTCAAACTAGCTGTTACTTGTGTCACATAACAGACATGTCAACATCTGTTAACTCAGATGGACAAAATGTCCAAAAAAAGATTGTGTGTAACGAATTTGAAACATAGAGCACCAAATTGAAAAAAAAAACCTTAAAGGACCAAAGCGAAACGTTACAATAACATTAAGGACCAAATTTTTTGTTATTTATTATTTTTCATCTTTATAATTTCCTAATTTTTGTTTTTCGACCCTAAAATATTATTTATTTTACTTTTTTCCCTTCAATAATTTTTTTTTTGCAATTAGTCCTCATTTAGTCCGTGATTCAGGACTAAAATCACATTGGTCTCTAATTTCACAGACTAGAACCAAAAACAAAAAATTATAGAGACTAAAATAAAAAAAAAAATTATATTATAGGTACGGCATTTGAATGATCTTAATTCCAAAATCAGTATTTATATATATATATATATATATATATATATATATATATATATATATATATATTTTTAAAAAAACAATGCTTTTCTGGTAAGTGAATGAAGACAGAGAAAACCAAAATAAAAAAATAAAAAACTAAACAAGAGATCTTCGTGCACCATCTTGAAGGCCAATTAAGCAACAATCTTGAAAGGAGGATGATCCAAAAACATGGTAGCTAGCACCAGAAAGAAGGTCTCAACCGCATAAGCATTCCCTCCTTCTATAATGTGTGAGAAAGCTGAAATCTACAATTCTTGCTTAACAGGTCTTGGACATTCCGGATAACAACAACATAATGGTGATAATAATCACAAGGTTGGGCACCAACGAAATACCATGAAGAGAATCAGAGTAGCAAGTTAAATTCTAGATCCCTTTTTTCCAAGCCAAGACCAAAAATAATCTGAATATTTTGTGAGTGAGACTCGCAGAATAAAATTTATCTACTGACCCAATGAAGATATAGAGTGAAAGAATGAGTTATTAGTCAATTTAGTAATGAAATTTCACAAAAGTTCAATTAGTTTACGACATTTACAATATATCAACTTAGCCACTAATTTTTACAAAAATGTTTCAATTTAGCTCCTCTGCTATATCAATTCAGTCTCTCTATTTTGTAAAAAATGACTAAATTGAAACACGTTTGCAAATGTCTTGAACTAAACTTATATGGTAAATGCTAGGGAAAATTTGAACTTTTGTGAAAATTCAGGGACTAAATTAACCCGTAATACAAGAAAAAATTGGCAGTAGCAATAATTCTCACATTATGCTTCTTTTTTCAAACAACATATTTCTTTGCACAACATAAGTAAATGCAACTTTGGTGTGAAAAGTAAAGCCCTCACTTAGTCTACTAGTAATTTACCCGTGCAGATGCACGGGTGACACAGTATTTGTTAGTGGTTTTCATCCAACCTTACATGATACCAATGCGTTTCACTTTTTAGTGTTGTCCTTTTTATTTTGGTTATTTCACAACAACACATATTAGAAACATATTTAAATTGTTATTTCTATTTTTATCTTTCTTATATATTCGAGTACCGCGTTGCAACACTTACTCTCGCAGGAAATTCAACCATATTTACAGTAGAAGTCCCCCATCATCTTTTAACTTTGCATAACTACTTTTATTGTTTGGTGGTTTTCATCTAACTCTGCATAAACCCCACGTGTTTCACTTTTTAATTGTGTTGTCTTTTTTTTCTTTATTTTATATTCGAGTACTGCGTAGCAGCATTTTTCCATAAGAACTTCATCTACGTTTACAATAGAACCCCCCTATTTACAAAAGTTAGACACAAGTGTAAAATCGATCTATTTGATACGTAGACAGAATTGTCACAACCACTAAAAACTCACACACATCACTATGAGGTCTTGGGTTTGAGCTCGGTACATGATATCGGGCCTAACAATTTCAGCAACTTTAAGTTGAGTTAAGCCTTACGGATATAGAACTGATCTATTTATGTCCCCATCTTTACAATTTTTTAATAATTAGCAATTAATAATAGAGGCGTTACTTATTTCAATTGCACAAAAAGAAAGAAGAAAAGTAACATACTGGTACTAATAATATTTTAAAGTTTCGCGGTTATGCCCCCCGATTTCATTTTCGTTTTTGTTTTGTTTACGCCAAAAACAACAATAGCAACACAAGTATCAGTTGTTGTGGTTCATCATCATCATCATCTTCATCTTCTTCTTCTCCTCTCTTCTATCGTCTCCATTTCCTTTCTCTGTACCACCACTTCACTAGATCCCTCTCTCAATTCCTGATTCTCCTTGATCGGTGAGCTTCCTCTCTCAACTCAATTCTCTTCACTTCTTTTTTACTTTAATTTTTATTTTTAATTTCCTCTCACTGATTTTCTCTTTGACACTGGTAAGGGCTTTTATTCGTCTTAGATTTTCGATTTCAGTTACGATTTGTTACTTTCCGTTCTTATTATTCCTCGGATCAAAGGTTTACTTCGGAAAAATATTCCATTTCTCTGTTTTGTTTCGACTTTCTGAATTTGAATAAAGTAAAATGCAGGGTTGGGGCTTATGAATAAATTAACTAGTTCATGTTATCCTATGTTGCGATCAATTTCGGTTTTGGCTTCTTAATTTCTTCCACGCACATGCACTTGCTTGTTTCTTCGTTTGTTTTCTCAGCTACCAAACTATGCCATAGCTGCAATTTCTTTTTCGTTTATGCTAGCGCTGAATTGAAATCCAAATTTGGATGTTGATTCTCTATTAGTTGGCGGGAAAATCGAGGGATCAGTGAGAAGCTTTAAGTGGTTGAGCTCTCAAGAGAAAATAGGTTTGTGCCGGTTAGATTAGATTAGACTGTAAAATGTTGGAAATCAGACGCTGCTAAATCTCAATGATTTGCTTTGTTAGAATCTTTCTGTTCAGTCTGTGATCGCAGTGCATTTGACTAACCAAGGGTTGTGTTATGATTTTGTTGTTAATTGTTATTTCTATGTGATTGAGTATTTCTGGATTATCGTTGGGGGTAGATAGTGAGTGAAACGAGTTCATGCAAGTGATTTAAAATAAAAGAGAGGAGTGGTTGAGATTAGAGGGTTTGATCTGGAATCCCTTCTAGATGCTTTGGCTGGCAATCCAGTGTTTTGGTAAAGGATTGCACAGTTGCTGCCTGTTAGAGACTTGGATTTGTGCTGTGAATCTTCTCTTCTTCTGGGTTATTTGGGGATTTAGATCTAGAAAATTTCTTAATAAGAGTAGTTTGATACTTTGATGCAATTTGGTCTTAAGCCATGTTTTCTATTGTTGATCATCACGGGTGCATGCACTTCCCACAGAGGGCAAGAGTAGCTGGTGTAAAGTGTTCATTGTCTCATAAGTGTTGTCTAGTCTAGAGTAGTGTATATTGTCTCAGACTCTCAGGTGTTGTTTTTGTCAAACCATGTATTCAGACTCAAATTTCTGTTTAATTTGTTTAACTTTTAGTTGAACCACCAAGTGGGAAAGGAGTTGGTTGATACACTATTTTTCTTTTTCGTTTTGTTGTTGTTGGTTCTTTAACTTGTAGTTTGTATCTGTAAACTCTGCTACCACCCGACGTAGTAAATACAAACGAATGATTAGTGCTTAAAGTGATACTCAAGATGGCGCTAGCTTTAAGAGTGCTGTTTTGGTACATGGTATCTAAAATTATCATCATACCTTATAGTTGTAGCTGTTAAACTTCATTATGCATGCAGTCGAATGCGGATTACCCACTACTTCAATGTTACGTATGCTATATTTTTCACTGCCAGATTTTTATCTTCTGTATTTTGAACCTGTGATTCCACATCAACATTATTTTTAGAGGGAAAGAAAGTGCCATTTCAGTTATTATTCACTTTGGACAAGTTTTAGAATGTCACGTATAGAGCGCTCTTTTCTATGATTTTTCTCTCTATCACTGTCCCTATCATTTTCACTCTCTTTTTTGTGCTACGATGCAATTGAAACTCATCTTACTTTCTGGTGATTTTCAGACAATCAAGGAAATCAATCATGCCCCCGACTAGAAAATCTAGAAGTGTAAATAAGAGGTTCTCTAATAACCGTGAGGCTGCATCAAGTAAAGATAAAGATGCAGCGAATACTGGCAAGAATAGGCAGAAGGCGAGTCCTGGTATTCAGAAGGTGAGTTTGTTTGTTAACTTATTTGGAACGAAATTTGTTTCTTATACATGTACTCATTTAAAATTAAAATATTGGAGAGAAATTTGCCATTCCTATCAACACTTTTTGCCATTGTGAGCATGCTCCTTCAGTCAAGCTGAATAGAAGTCATCACTATACTCCTTTTTCACTAAAAATAACTTTTTCAATATCAAATTAGGTGTTAAAAAGATTGAAAGAGAAGTTTGATAAAATTGGTCAGGCCAAATTAAATTTTATTCTTAATTTATATTTGCTTTTTAATTTCAATGATATGCAGAAGAGAAAATTGGCCGACATGTTAGGACAACAATGGGGTAAGGAGGAGCTTGAGCGTTTCTATGAAGCTTACCGTGCATATGGGAAAGATTGGAAGAAGGTCAGTTATAGTTCTTAGGTTCTTAGCCATAAGGTGCTTTTGTTTTTATTGAATACGGGTTGAAAATCAAGTCTCACTAGGCGTGTGTGTGTCTATGGGATAGGATCCGTTGACACCAGGTGTAAGTCTTTTGACTTATACCAAATCTTAACTATCCAAATTAATAGATCCTACGGTTAATGATATTTTATATTATGAAATTAAAAAAAATAAACACAGGTCACGTGATTCCCTTTCCCGCCTACTTCGTTCTTCTGCAATCACAGTACACCTTGTCATAAAGGCCATCAATTGAGAGCAAATCAATAACTAAAGAAATTATATTGCCATACCTGTCAAGATGTTATTCAATTTTGATTTGCCTTATATTGTAATAATGTCACCATTTTTCACCTTTTTGTAGCAATTATTTGTTTCCAACACAGAAAAATATTTTTCCCACATAGAAATTTTCAAATTTCTTCAACGTTTTGGCTTTGGATAGATCAATCAAGTGAGACCTTAATTAATTATTGATTCTGTCAATTGATAGTCTGACTTGCTCTCAAAAGGAAAGACTGATTCCAATATCCACCCCTTTTTAGCAATTGACCATGAGCCTTGTGGCCTTCTAAATTTCACCATTGTTTCTGTCAAAACAAGATTGGGGAGAAAGACAGACAAAGTGGACTGATGAAAATGGAGGAAAGTTTCTCTTGATGGGGGGTGCTCCAGACAAAGAGCATGGAGAAGAACTACCAACCCTCAATTGCAGTGTAGTGTTATCGATGTTATGTTCTCGAGTCGACGTGGGATGGTGTTCTATGACTTCAACAATGTGATGTGTTTGCAAAAAAAAGAGATGAGAAAGGGGTTCACGTGACCTGTGTTTACTTTTTTTAATTTCATAATATAATATATTATTAATCGTAGGATCTATTAATTTGGATGGTTAAGATATGGTGCAAGTCAAAATATTAATTTGGGTGGTTAAGATATTGTGCAAGTCAAAAGACTTACACCTGGTGTTATCAGATCCTATCCCTATATATATATATATATATATATATAGAATACTGCCTGAAATTCAATGGAGAGTTGCAGGATCAAGTTGTGTATTGTTTTGTGAATATACATCTTTTTAATGCAATGCTACTTCCTAATGCAATGTTTCCGACCATGTTATCCATTGGGGACATTTTTACCTATGTTCACAGGTTGCTCTTGCAGTACGTAATAGGACTACGGAAATGGTAGAAGCCCTGTACACTATGAACAAGGTAAGTTCAGCACAAGCTTCAACATCCTGATTAACTTATATTTCCAACATGCATACATCATGTACTCACTATTTACTTCAAAAAGGTTTCTAAAATACGCATACTAAACATCTCAACAATGTGGTCTTATGTTTGTAAAACCTGCTATTCTTTGGGGTTATTTTTAGGCATACTTATCTCTTCCTGAGGGCACTGCTTCTGTTGTTGGACTGATAGCAATGATGACAGATCATTACAGTATACTGGTAAGAACGAATTTAAACTTTTGGTTAACATTCACATCAATGTTCCTGTTTTCATAACCTTCCTGTGTCAGATGTGATGTTAATGAATAAAGATTATTCTCCCCCTTTCATAGGTAGTGTGATGGAGACAAACTGTATTATTTGAAAAAGATTTTTTCTTAAAATTGGTAATTTAAACGATATCCTACTTCTTTACTGATATTTTTGCCATTCAGTTTTTTAACTGACACATGTCATGATCTTAGGTACATTGCATTTTTCGTTTCATCTCACTCAGTTATACTTGAACTCTAAAAAGTTTTTTCTCTATCAATACAAATACATCCACATACATGTGAATGGGTAGAAAGAAAACTCTGGCCTTTTCAGTTTACCTGAACTGAAAATGGTAACATAGGTTGCTCCATTTCGAAGGACAGTGAATAGCAGAGTTTTCTGACCAATAGGCTGATGACTTATTTAGTTTTTAATGTTTTTGATTTCAAAATAATTTGTATTATTAAAAGTGATATAAACTGTAATATGTTATTTGTATATTATCAATTACAACGGAGGTGACTGGTGCCAGTAATTGGCTTTTGTCTGTTTAAAGCTATTTTAGGAGGTAATAGTTTATTATTGATCTTGAACCTCTACCTTCCTACCCTACCCTGTTCCTAGAAAATAAAACAATGAATGAAAAGGCTCGGTCAAACAAAATAACAATCAAGCCTTTTCCCACTAGGTGGAGTTGGCTAGGCCATAAAGAAAAGGCTCCTTGCTAAGTTAAATTTCACTCAAATATTAAGGATGTTAAACTGTATCCAGTTAGCATTGTGTTAAAAAATTTGTCTAAATTGCAATAGGTAACACTAGTTTCTGACAAATGTTCACAAGCAATTAAAATGAGTAATTTTAATTGGCAGGGAGGAAGTGATAGTGGAAAGGAAAGCAATGAAGATGAAATATGTAAAAAGTCTCAAAAACGTTTGCGGGGAAAGCATCCAAAGGAAAACAAAGCATTAGATGGACAGTTTTCAGATCATTCTCAGCCACATTCTGTTGCGTCAGATGATGGTTGCCTGTCATTATTGAAGAAGAGACATTCTGGTGGGTTAATATGTTAGATTAAATGTAACATTACTTTGCCCCAGTTCTCTCATTTAACTCTTTGTTTGTTATGGTTTTTGAACCATTAAGGCTATGTTTGATAAACATAGCTTATGAACTAGTTAAAGCTAAAGCAAATTTTTAGCTAAAAGCTATCAACCCAAACGTTTTTTTGAGCTTAAATGCTACCTTAAGGTTAAAGCTGAAAAGACTTTAAAGTAAAGTAGAAGTTGTTTGGTAAAATAATTTTATAGTAGTTTTGGTAAAAAGAAGGATCATGCACGAGTTGCTATTTCTCGCTGGTTTTGCTTCATTGCTAGATAACCCTTTATCTTCTGACATTCCTTTCTTTAGTGAGTGTCTTGGGTTGCTACCCCGGGAGCAGAACCTAAACTCTGCCTCGGAAACAAAAGGCATACACATACTCTGAAGCCCATCCACCTTCTGTTGCTGGTGTATAAAGAAAAACCCAAGCACTTGCTCAACTTGAATAAGATGGTCTGAATGCTTGAGAGACTAACCCTCAGCCTTATCTATTTAGAGCAGAGAATTACAATCAGAATCCCTTGATTATAGGGGTAGGTACAAGACTAATCAATCTAATTCATTGCATGATACACGAGATATTTACATAACAAAAACGGAAATCAGGGGTATTTACATACACTAGATATTCTGACAGGATATGAATCCTACTGTATATTTCACATTAATAAATATGAAAATAAGCTCTCTCTCTCTTAAAACTTGCGCCTCTCAACCCGAAAAGTGTTTCACAGTTAATCTCTGAAGATATTCATTTTTTTTAATATTAAAAATTACGAAATTTTTTCTCTTGCTCAAGTAAAATCTACTAACGATCTTAATGTTTTGTGATATCATTTCAGGAATTAGGCCCCATGCTGTTCGAAAAAGGACTCCCCGTGTCCCTATTTCATACTCTATTGGCAAAGATAAGGGGGGAAGGTTTTTTTCATCCGCTAAGCAGGACACCAAACAAATGGTTGATACAAATGATGTCACTCATAAGATTGCTTTAGCATTGGCAGAGGCTTCACAAAGAAGCGGTTCTTCAAAAATTTCAAAACCACCACACAAAAAAAACATGCCATCACCTGATCTGAAAATTGGGAAGAAGGTAACAACTTACCTTCTTTTATGCTATTTCTGTAAAATGAAAACTTATTCCAGGTAGTTATGATTTTCAGCATGTTAAATCAGAAACAGTTAAAGCCAAGTTTTTCAATCCAGACATAGATGAAGGTAGTTCTGAGTTGAGTTTAGGAAGCACAGAAGGTGATAATGGAGATTATTCTAGAAAAACAATTCATCAGAGCAGTAGAGAAAATACTGGAAGAGGAAGGAATCGGATGAAGGGAATAAAACACTATGGGAAGAATTTAGAACCTGTGGAAAAAATAAACAAGCATTTGAATGACATAAAGGAGGCCTCCAGTGGGACTGATGATGGCAAAAATCAGAGTTCAATCCAATCCAATTTTGACACAGATTTTACAAATGCAAAAAGTGCAAGGTCCTCTTACAAGGGTTCCAGAAAGAAAAGTAAAAAGCTACATTTTGAGAAAGGTATTTTGTGATTGTGTTATCCTCTCCTTCATAAAGTCATTTTTTTTCAACTGGTATATTTGTAATTTTGTGCTTAGCTTAATTTTCGTGTTAAACAAAAATGAGGCAACTTGGTAGGTGTTGGAAAGACAGAGCTCAGACTCCTGAATATATTGCTTTTCTTCCTTAATGAATAGGATATATGTGCTATTTAAGCATGCTATTCTTATTGTTATATGATAGGAATGCAGGGGAAACAAACAGTTGACACCATTGAAGAGGAATGAACGTGGTATGCTAGAGAGTATCTTCTTGATGGTTCGCGCGAGGAATACAGAGTGAGCTCAAATTGCATAACACACGAGGATTAAACGCTATGATGGACCGTGGCGTTGCTCATCGAAGAGAACGTAATAAGCGCGTTCTTTGGCGATGGTGAAATCAGTGAAGGAGGAATGAAGCGAAGTAAGTGAAACCCGGTTGAGTGGATCGGGTCGAGGTTAACGTAAACAGAGTATTGGCACCAAACCCAAAGTGGAAGCTCTTGGAGGTCAGGTTAGCAGATACGTGGGGAGAAGAAAGCGCGCGGAGAGCGGGGGAGCAAGTTAAGTTGACTCGATTTTACAAATGCAAAAGTGAAGACATACACAAGATCGCATTTAGCAAGGTCCTCTTACAAGGGTTCCAGAAAGAAAAGTAAAAGCTACATTTTGAGAAAGGTATTGGTGTGATTGTGTTATCCTCTCCTTCATAAAGTCATTTTTTTCAACTGGTATATTTGTAATGATGACACCATGGAGGTTTGTGCTTAGCTTAATTTTCGTGTTAAAATTTCAAAAATGAGGCAACTTGGTAGGTGTTGGAAAGACAGAGCTCAGACTCCTGAATATATTGCTTTTCTTCCTTAATGAATAGGATATATGTGCTATTTAAGCATGCTATTCTTATTGTTATACATATTGGTTTATGGTTAGAACTTTTTCTTTCTGGTATATTCTTTCATTTGTTTTATAACTTCTTTTTTTGGGAATAGAAGCTAAGCTTTGTTTTGTCTCTGAAATATTACAAGCATATCAAGCCTTGTACCGTCCTAATTTTTTTTTTTTTTGAAATATTTTCGTATGAACTGAATTTGAATTACTTCGCCTTTTTGGTTGTTAGCTACAAGTTTAATGATTTTGGTGCATCACAGTTGTTGCATTTGGTGATGTTCGATCAGGAAAGGGAAATCTATATTTCATTTTGCTTTTCATTGTTGAATAGGATGCAAGATAGGTTAATTTATCTTAGACTTTAGTTGATAGGTATGTAGTATATTACTCTCTTTTTTTGAACTATGAACTGTTATATTTAGTAATTTAACCTAAACTTATTTGGAGGGGAATAGGTTATATACGTTTTGTTTGAATCTCACATTAGTAGGTGGTGTTGCATCTTTAACTCTTTTCCCTTCACTGTTTTACTAGGCTTTAAGATTATGCTGGTATTCCAAATTTAAATACAATTTTTAATAATGCATTCATCCCGACCCCTTCTCATTCTCCCTGATTCTCTCCTTGTAGATGAAGGTTCTGCTTTTGATGCTCTGAAAACTTTGGCTGATCTGTCTTTGATGATGCCAGCAACAAACCCTGACACTGGTAAGGCATCTAAGTTTTTGACTTAATAATTTTTGAGTAATTTCATACTAATTCCCCCATGGGCCACTATTAAAAAATAAGAAAATTGCAAGGACTACCATCTAACTTTTGTGGTTGTATACTTATATGAATTAATCTCCTTCCTTTTTCCTCTCATTAATTGACTTAAATGCTCACACATCTGACCATTTATTAACTCAATAATATCCCTGTGGGACTATAATCCATCATGTAAATTTATGTTCTTTGAGTGGAATTTTAAGTTGGTAGTTGCCTTCAATACATACATACATACATACATACATACATACATACATATATATATATATATATATATATATATATATATATATATATAATTTGAACATTATATTTTAGAGACATTGAGCTTTAACTTAATGTATTTTTAATTTCTATATAATTTGAAATATGTTAAAATAACACAACTTTTATTGCGAAAGTTGTCCAATTTTTTGTGTTCAAATAACACAACTGTTATCTATCTTTCAACATTTTGGCAAGAAATCTATTGTAAGACTATCAGGGTGTGTTCTTTACTTGCTTTTTGGTTAAAGGAATGTCTGTCTAACAGCCTCCGCCAGAAACGGAGTGCCAATCTAACTTCTATTTTCTATTGGATTTCTAGAAATACTGATGATCTCATCTATCTCCAAAGAAAAATCTTAAATAATTCCATTTTCTGCTTCCTTTTTACTTGTCTTTTTCATCTCACTAACCACGCTTTGAATAACTATCCTACCATTGTAATTCAACATAACAATTATCTTTAGCCCAGCCAATCTCTTCCCTTGAGTGAGACCTTTCTTTTGTAATTCCTCATCTGAGCTTACCTTGCAATCTGCTGAAGAATATAAGACTTCTTAACCTGGTACATATTGTTTTTCTGTAGAAATTTAAAATACCTTTACATGCTTCTCTCAGTTGATTATTTCTTTTTCTTTTGTTCTGTTTTACCATATCATTTTCTTTACTCTATGCTGCTTACTCCTGCATTATACTTTTAGATATTCATTAAATGGCATATTACGTGACAATTTCGATCTTTTTACCATGTCTATTTATTCTATTACAATCCTTTTCCATTATACTCTATGATTGTCTAAATCTTTTCATGTACTGTTTTGTGTCTCAGAGTCATCTGTGCAGTTCAATGAAGGAAACCGTGATATGGTTGATGAGTCTAAAATGGAAACAGATCATATATTTCCTAGAATTGACAGCTCCACTTCAAGTAAATTAGGCAAGGTTTTTTCTGATAGTAGAGCTGCTGCTCCTGAAGCAGAGGGAGCATACCAGCTTAATGCAGGAAGCAGGAAAAGAAAAGTAAAATCTGTTACCTTAAAAGTAAGAACTGGTTATTTTCCAGCATTCAATTGCGAAATTTATGGTTTCTAATTTTCTCTATATTTTCTGTGGTATTTTGGTATATACTATGCAAGTAAGCAATATCTTGTTTGTTGCAGACTGACGAAACACATAATGGTTCTCATTTGAGTGGTTCCCTGAAAACAAAGGTATGGAATTTTTTTTACTCATGAACTTATGTGTTTTAGATAGAAGAGGAATAGAAAGAATGAGGACTTCAGATGTGCAAGGAGTTGCTTTTCTTACCTTATGTTGTGTTTGCTCTTGAATCTGAATAGTTCTCACTCAAAAAATAACAAGGTTTGTACACATATTTATGTACAGAGAGGTATAATCTAAATATGACTGTGATCTTCTCAAAATCCTATAATTATGGGATCAAATCATCAATCCCTAGTAATTAGGAAAGGATAATCGATAACATATCTTTTAATATCTCAACAGTCTGGACAATAAAGTTTCTATACTTGTCTATTGTTAGTTAGGGTCTTTGAAACTTATTAAAACCACTAATTAGCGTTTCTAACAACTTTTGAAGGAGTTGCGCAAGGGGGCCTGTTGCATATAAAGGGTTTTATCACATCTATAATATCTGTCATATTTTACTTTCTGCATTCTACATTAAATATACTATAGTTGCTTACAATTGGCTTTTTGAATGACCTGCATCCTATTTCACTTTCTATAAATTTATGACTGTGCCTTGCTTTGCCAAAAACTATGTTTTGTACACGATGCACTTTACACCGTCTTGTATGTTTTTGTGTGCCTACTTACAATATCTAAATATCTTCTTCATTATAGGTCGCTGATGAGGTTAAGAAGTCTATGGTTAAAGGCAAGCGATCGTCTGTTAGTACAGCACATTCTAGACAGCTAAAACTGTCTTCAAATATTAATGACAAAGCAGAACGGGATGCTTCATCTTTTCCCCCCGTAAAAGTTTTGTCTACTAACCAAGTCAGTCAAGTAAACAGAGAAAGGCCTAGAAGAAAGATGGAAAAACCAAAACCAATGGCACAACAAGATCCAACAGTGTCTGGAAATATTTTTAGAGGTCAACAGGATAAATCCATAGCTTCACTTTGGAATGGTTCAAGTCACAAGGTTAATTTTCCGTCATTTGCGTTCTGTGGCATTTTTTGAATTTTTTTTATCTTATTTTAGGAAACATATAATTTTCTTTTGTTACTACAGGGAAAACTTATTAATTGTCTGTCTTCATGTCAAATGCGGCAATGGTGCACCTTTGAGTGGTTTTATAGTGCTATTGATTACCCGTGGTTTTCAAAGAGAGAGTTTGTAGAGTACTTAGACCATGTTGGATTGGGTCATGTTCCCAGATTGACTCGTATTGAGTGGGGAGTCATTAGAAGGTATTTGATTTGAAATGCTTATGTTTACTTCTTCCTGTACTATCATCACATTCTTGATTAAATCTTTTAGAGATATAAAAGCATTCACATGCCTCCATTTTATGATAGCCTAAGTTTTTTGGGTTCAATTGGTCATTGGCATAGTATTAGAGCCTTTAAGACCATGTGTTCATGAGTTCGATCTTTGCATCCCACATTCTTAAGATTCATGCAAGGAGCCATTCACATGCCTTCACCGAACAAGTAACACTTCGGGTCCATCTGTTTTAAATTTTAATAGAATTAATTTTGGAAGAATTGATTTTATTTTATTTTGAATGAATTCTGTTTAGAGAAATTGATTGCTGATGGGGAATGATAATTTTAAAGTAATTTTACAAGAACTGATTTTGTGTGGATAGTTAGATAGGTAAGGTGGAAGTATTTTTGAAGTGTACGTATGGGTAGGTTGTGTGGGTTCCACACCTAAAATGAATTCTTCTCAATAAGAAAATTTAAATAATTTTACATCTTCCAAAATTAATTCTTATGCTGGCTAACTCAAGTTTGGTGAACGAAAAATATCATCCAAACAACTTGATACCGTAAAACTTGATTTTAGGGAACAAAAAATGCCTCAAACATGCATTTGGATGTTATCTACATATTCACAAAGTACTTCAGTCTTCATCTGCATGCTACTCTTATGCAGTTCTCTTGGTAGACCTCGAAGATTTTCAGAGCAGTTTATGATAGAAGAAAAACATAAACTCAATCAATACCGGGAGTCTGTCAGATCACATTACGCTGAAGTTCTCGCTGGTACCAAAGAAGGCCTTCCTACTGATTTGCCCAAGCCATTAATTGTTGGGGAGCGTGTTATTGCTATTCATCCAAAGACGAGAGAGATTCATAACGGAAGTATACTGACCATTGAGCATTGTAGATACCGAGTTCAATTTGATGAGCCTGAACTTGGGGTTGAATTTGTCATGGTAAGTTTTCTTCTCTTTTGGCAATGGCAAGAGGCATTGGTCTACCACTATTACTATTATTATTATTATTATTGTTATTATTATTATTGAATCAACCGTATGCGATTGCCAGGTATTTTATCACATCAAATGAAATTTTACACGTATTTTGTAATTTGTGAAGATGTGAAATTGATTGCACAAAATTAAGCAAGCTATATCACAAGTATGATTCACGATAGCAAAATAATCCAATACATGTACTAAGATTGTGTTTGGATTACCTTATACCACAAGTATCTAGAAGGTGATAGTAAAGATCTCGCTCATCAAGATCCATATTTTGGATTATATTGTTTCATGGTACTATGATAGCAAAATAATCCAATAATGTATATGTACTAAGGGTGTCTTTGGATAGCCAAAAAAGTGCATTTATGATATAGATTTTCTTAAAAGCCACTCTTTCTAGCTTTTGAAAATATCACTTGAAATTATCATTTTTTTAGACTTATCTAATTCTTAGATTTTGGGTGTAACTCAACCCCACAAAATTAAATGAATGGATCACTAACCTTCCATAAAATTAATTGGATGCATTGGATCTAATCCATTTTTTTTCCTATTGGATGGAGTCGGTGGAATTTTATAGATGGATGATGGATAAATGAATTGTTTTGCCACCCTAAGATTAAATACCAAGGAGACAAGGCTGTTTTGGAATTAGTTAATGGTTATGGAATTTTCTCGGTTTACATTATATAAATATTTATACCAAAAGAAACATGGTTTCCCCTACATATCCCAACCATCTCATACCAATAGAAGTCGGATATGTAGTAATTAAGGTTTCCCCTATTTAAGATTTGTGTTTTATTTTAATCTTATAAACTTCAATGGTTGCCCCTATTTTTGCTGTGTCGTTTTTATCCTTAGTTTTTTTTTAAAAGAATTTGTTGTATCCTTTTGTGCATGTTACATCTTACTTGTGTTTTCGCGTGTCATGTGTGCTTCTTAAATCAAACTGTTCAACCAAAAAAAGTTTTCGGGTGAAATGGAGTTGTTTTGTCCTACGATCTGGTCCTGCTATCCCTGAAACAATGTGAGCATTGAGCAGAATTTTGATTTTAATAATCTTATTAGAGGTTGCTAGCCACTACTAGAATTTTAAATACAGTTTATTATTTAATTTGGTTTTGAATATATGCACTGCTCTTCTTGTCCTACTTTCCATTCTGTTTCCCAATTACTGCTGTCAGATAGTATAGTCAATTACTGATCAAAAAAAGACAGTATAATCAATTGGTTGTTTTGTCCAAAGAATAGCATAATGTGACACAGATATTTTCATATTGCAGGATATTGACTGCATGCCTTTGTGCCCATCGGAAAATATGGCCACCTCTCTGATAAAACACAGTATCACTCCTAGAATAAATGAGAGACCTAATGAGCTTGACCTTAACGGGAAGCTGAGAGAGAAAAAGATTGGCGAGCACACAATATTTTCCCTGAGAGAGAACTCAGATGCCATTAAAGGTCTCTATATACCCCCTACCATGCATGCAAGCAGTACTTCCTTAAATCAGGTAAAAATTAATCGAGATTAAATTTAGATTCTGTGCTGGTGATGATAACTTGATTGTTTCAAATTCTCCGCTGTATGTTTGATGATGTAATAAAAATTCAAAGTATTTCAGTTGCTTCAATTAAATTCCTTTTGTTCATAGAATATTGTGTTTGAATAAAGTTACTGAATTTCTTCAATGATAGATATTTTGGATTAAGTTATATTTATTTTTATATATTGCATGATGAATAAAAATGTTTATTCTTAAAATTTGAATTTAGGATCTAACTCATCCTTACAAAATTGGCTTCTAAGGTGAAGAGAGTCTAGGATTTGTAAAAACTACTTAGGCCATATCTCGTGGGACTAAGCACACCCCTCATACGCGTTACAGTTAAGGTGTTGGAAGCTTGAGTGAAGGCAGTTCAAAGATGTCGCAATGAAAATGGCTAGGGGAGACTGCAATTAAGGTGGATTTTCCAACACACCCTCTCACGCCAGGCCAGGCCCATTGGCCTAGAGCGTGGATGATAGAAGTGGCCCAACAACGGATAGGCTCTGATACATCTTACAATATGGGCTTAAGGTGTAACTGATCTCCACAAAACCAACTTGTAAGCCGAGGAGTGTCGATGTTTTATATACACCACTTAGGGCATATCTCTAGGCGATGTGGGGCTAAACCGGCTTGTAAGGTGCTGGAAGCTGCAACCGAAGCAGCCCAAAGTTGTTGCAATGAAGGCGGCTAGGGGCGACCACAGTTAAGGTTGATTTTCCGACATTTATCTAGTATATAATTATCAAAACCTTTATATACTAGCCATAATATTAATTAAAGAAAGTTTATATAGCCCATCTTCAGGCAATTTATTCTGTTCATTACCAAAATTTATATTTGAATTGCTTTTTTTTAATTATAAATGTGGTAATCAGGCAAGGTCTTATATCAATTTCACTTACCTTAAAATATTTGAAAAATTAAGACTTGGGAAATTTAACAGATTAAAGAGGTGTATGGTAGTTCTCAGGGAAAATGAAAACTTGAAAAAGAGATTTGAGACATAGAGAAAGAATGAAATAAACTTCTCTTATTGATTATTAGAGTAGTCGTAGTAAGTACCTCTCATTTCACACACGTGGAACTCAAGTTTCTGTTAGTTGTAATCTCTAGTCAGCTGTTAGCAAGTTAAAATATTGGATTGAGGCTCAATACTATAGAAGTGCAAGATCTAGAAACCCTATATAGAGAAATCCGATTGGATTCGAAGCTATATTGCCTGCACTACTATAAAGTTTGGACCAAAGCAAGGCCTCAACCTCAGCTACAGAGATTGGACCAATTTTTCCACAAATTAGGGAAATTGTGGACTCATTCCTGAGGTAGGCTTTCGATGATGACATCAAGGTGTTCGCGAAGTATAATTGGTTCACCAATCAACTCAAGCGAGGTGATTAGGGTTTTGATTTGAAGCAAAAATTCAAAAACAGAGCCAGAACCGAGTGTAGTTACCTATTTCTCCATGAGTAATGATATTCAGACAAAAAAATTCAGACAAATATAGACAAAAACCAATTCACAACATCAAGTAACCAAGTTTTTTAGGCTATTAACCAAGTAACCAATTAACCAAGTTTTTAGTTAATGGCTAAAAAACTCTGAAAAAGCAGGTTGGTTATTAGACTAAAAAACTTGGTTAATTGATGTTATGAATTGGTTTTTGATTATATTTGTCTCAAAAAATTTGTCCATATAACATTACTCTTTCTCCATAGTGTTTGGATACCAATAGGATTTAAACTTGGTAAGTTGTTAGCAAGTTAAAACAGAATGATAGCAAGTTAAAATATTGGATTCAAAGCTGTAAGCTGTTCGACAATGGATAAGATCTAGAAACTCTCTATAGTAGTGCAAGCAATAGAGGATTGAAGCTAGAAGTAATAGAGATCGTGTGATTCGTATCCTGTGCCAATTATCTGTCCCATATTCTGGTTGTGTACAAAAAGATTTGGCATTGAAAGTTATAGAACAATCAAGAGTTCGAGTGAGTTGACTAACAAGGACTAATTTGGAAGGACAACTGGTACCAAAAGAACACAAATAGAGGTAATGAATGAAAGGGTATGGCTTGATCAATGTCTGTGACTTTAGCTTTAGAACCATCAGCTGGGAAGATATGGTTAGAAATTTTGGGTTGAAACAATTTTAAAAGGGGGAGGGGTCATCTACTATGTGATTGGTAGCATCAAAATCCAAGATCTAGGATCCAAGAGACAGTGAAAGAGAGAAACAAAGCATAGAATTACCAATGCGAACAATTGTGGAAGCTCGTGGGCTGTTTTGTATTTAAGGTACTCCTTGTGCTCAACAACTGACAAATATTCTAATTATTCCTAGCATTGTCTTCCATTTGATTTTCAAAAGATGGAGGCTGAGAATAAGTGCTGACTTCTCTGGGAATCCAATCAATTGATAGCACCTATTTTGGGTATGTCCCATACGTTTATAATATGAGCACTGTGAAGGCTAAGATTAAGTGCCATTTGCTGACTTCTCTGCGAATCCAATCAATTAAAAACACCAATCACATGCTATCAAGTTTGTTAATCATCTTGGTAAGGTCATCACCAATTAAAAGCATTTTAACCTCATCAATAACAGGCTGTGCTCTATTCAGGTATAATGGAAGATCTTGATTTGTCATTTAAGGAATAACCAAATTATGAACCACGTCACTTAGATGAACCATATCATAGAGATGTTGGACATCATTCGAAAATGTGCCTTGAGCTTTCTTCCATATGATGTAGCAATTTTGTAAGGACAAATATAAAGTATAAACCAACAGCTTGGAATTAATGGATTGCCACCATAGAGCGACCAACTGCACAACAACTTTCTTCCAATGCTCACGGGTTGTATCAATATCATATATCATATGCCGTCTTGGGCACGTGATTGGACAACCCTTCAGGAGATAAAGTTCCTATTTCAGTCCTAGAAATCCCTAGAAATCGCAAAACATGATTGTATTGTATCTAAGTTGGATTGCTTATTAGCTGAATCAATTTTTTATATATTTAGAAAGGTGGAAGTGATATGACTCGGACACTGTTATCCATGATCTATCTCTTGCTCACTGAATTCTCTATATCTCAAAGTTCTTCTAGGATTCAACTTAAATAGAGGGTTACTTTCTAGAAGACCAGGTCCCACTCCTCTCAATATTTTGTATACCTCCTGGTGTGTCGAGTCAGCCACAAAATTAGAAACATGATCGACTTTAATTTTTTCTTTTATCTGATTGGTTTTTCATGATGGTAACGTTTCTTGCTTGCTAATGGTAGATACTTTTATCGATAATAAGTAGTTTTTCTTTTTTCTTTCCTTTTTTTTGTTAGGGATTTTCCTCAAGCTGTAAATCACAAGCAAAAGCTGTGTGCAATGAGATTGGTAATGCCCAATCAGCATTAAGTTCTAAATCTCCCCTTCTTGAACGTGTCCATTCAAAAGAAGCTGACATATTAGCTATTTCAGAGTTGACTTGTGCTCTAGACAAGAAGGTACTGCCTAAAAGAAGCTGTTCCTGTTATAATAAAAAGAAAATATCTACCTTCAAGAATCCCCTTTCTTTAGTGAGTTGTGAGCCGTTAATTTTTATCTTTAGGAACTTGTGTTGTCTGAACTGAAGCACATGAACGACGGGGTATCAGAAAGCCAGAAATGTGGAGACAACTCGGTGAAGGATTCAGAACCGTTTAAAAGGAATTATGCTTCAATAATAAAGCAATTAACTGAAGCAAATGAACAGGCATGAATTTTTATGGACCATTCAGCAGAACATAATCCCTTGCCTATTTTTCCACCTTCCTATTCATTCCATTCCAATAATTTACATTTGCATGTGTTTATTGTGCTTCTGCAGGTTTCTTCTGCCCTGTTTTGCTTGAGGCAACGCAACACATATCAAGCAAGTTCCTCAGTTTTGTCATTGAAGCCCATGGTAACTTTTGATGATCCTGGTGGTCACTCTAGCTCTTTCAATTGTTCAGCTTGCCACAACCAAGAATCTATATCTCAAGGTCATATAGCTGAAATTGTTGAAAGTTCAAGAAGAAGAGCCCGAACCATGGTTGTTCAAGCCACTAAGGTAGAAAGGATGGCCTCTTGCATCTGATTATTAAATGCAACATGTATTCATTACAAAGTTTAAGAACACAAAACACTTAATTACTTTACGTATAATGTGATAATGTTTAAACCAAATATATGGAACTTGTTCTCATTCTTATATATGACATGACCTGCATACACAGCACTGGACAGTCACAGTTGGGCCACCATCAGTTAAAAAGTCAAATGCCTCTCCTTTTAGGGGGATTTCGTTTGGGGGACTGAGAGAAAATAAGGAGATGATAATTGTATAACTACATAGGGTAAATTTCTTTTTGGTACAAGAGCAAATTGAATTTTTTGAGCAAAAATGTTTTTCAAAATATGCCTGCTGATCCACACAGCTAGTAAAAGATTCACGATAGGATTATCTTCCTGTCTCCCTTGATTAAACTACTAAAATGAATTATTGATGTGACCTTTCTTCATGATATCATTTTCAATTTTCTGGCTTTCATTGATCTGGTGATCTACATTTGACTACAGTCATAGACTCTCATAAAAACCATTTCAGGCAATGTCAGTTTTTAAAAACACAGAAACTAAGGTTGAAAGAATTGAGGATGCAATAAATTTTATCAATAACCGGCTTTCGGTCGATGACTCTACTGCTTCAGCCACAAATTTTCCGCCGGCATATTCTCTGTCGCGTTGGCTTCTCAGGATCAATTGACTGCCAGCACAAACCCCTTTGCAAATTGCCATGCAGAAGATGCTGGACTTAACAGTTCACATGACCAGTATGAAATGAAAATTCCCACTGAACTCATATCTCATTGTCTAGCTACACTGCTCATGATTCAGGTAAATCATATGACCACTGAATTTTCTGTTTACTGTAAATATTTTTGTTGTCAGTCTCTCCTCACTACTTTCTGTTTACTGGACTTATGTTTTGTCATGTCTATTTAAATATTGTTCTTGCTACCTGGGTTAATTCAAAACTATTATGTGAATAACCTTAATTCATTGTCAGCTTCTTATTTATATAAGCAATCAAATAGGCCACCAATTAACCAAGGAGCTTTATCCAAATGCTCGTTAGCTACTGAAAAAATACTGAATTGAGAAGTTCCAGAAAAAAATGCATATTTCAATCACTTGTCTAATTCAATAATATCCCACTTGCACCATGATAAATTTCTGTTAAAACAATGCAGAAGTGTACGGAACGACAGTTCCCCCCTGCTGATGTTGCTCAGGTGCTGGATTCTGCTGTCACCAGTTTGCAGCCATTTTGTTCTAAGAATCTTGCAATATATGGTGAGATTCAAAAATGCATGGGTATCATACGAAATCAGATATTGGCACTCGTACCTACCTAGCTTGGACTCCTTCCTCCTTTGTAAATCTCAGGTAGTAGTCAAGTTCATCTCACCATGTCATGAGTTCCATGAGGGTGTAAGACAGCTGGAGGGGGAAGCTGATTATAATCTGTTCATACAATTGTCGCCAGATGATATACTACATTTATTTTCGTTTCAGATGTACATATTCTTGAATATCATATCATAGGAGGGACTGGCATGATATGTGTATGATATGTTATTGACATTTTAAATTAACGATTCAAGTGTTGCTATGAAATGTCATTTGGAACTTGTTGACTGCGGTTGTAACCCTATTATTATAACGATACATGCAACTCATTGCCGATGATAATTTGGGTTTGTTATTGAGCCACACAAGAACTGTATCACCCTGAACCAACTTTTTCAAAAGGTTGAGGCATCATGTTTTGCAAAAAAAAATAAATAGTTAACATGTTCTTGTAGATGTGAACTCGCTGCACGTTTAAAACATTCACATTTAGGCTACTAGGCGCCTGTTTGGATGAACTTATTTTTGAGCTTATAAAAAACAACTTTGAAAATAAATAAATTTTTATGTTAATTAATAAATTACTAAAATTACGTTCTATATATGTCCCACTTTTGGGGGGAGGGGGCAATAATGAGAGAGAATACAATGAAAAAAATATACCCATAATCTTTTTTCTCGAGACAATATCAAAGGAACTAAAGCTAGACAACAAATCAATAGTATTTGAATTTTAAATAGTCACCCTCCCATAAATCCCCCCCCCCTCCGACACTTTGTACCTTAATAACAATATGGAACGATTACAGACCTTGTGCACCCCACTTTGACTGTATGTGTATCAGGAGCACGACATATTTGAAGTAATATGAATGGGGGAGACATAATTTGGGACAATAAAAAAACTCAAATTTACAGGCCTCTTTCTCTATAGCCTAAAATCTTAAAAACAAGGCAATGAAGCAAGAAACCGATCCAATTGTATTTCAATGAAATAACGATCAAACCACCGGGTACAAGATAGCTCTGGAATCTCTCGTGGTTGGGCCGAAATTGGTCGCCTCAAATGCAGAAGGTTCATGACCATTGCGCTAATTGTCAGACTTGTTCAGTCACCAATCCAAACTAACCAAGGAAAAATTTAAATATGTCACTCAGTGATATGATGCCTTCTACACGCTTGCTACCAGCTTCCACAATAACAAGCCGCCGCACACCTAAATCCACGTTAGAGAGCATTCAAATTTCAGCACTGCAGTCTACAAGAAGTCAATTGGATATGAACTAATGCTATACCGAATCAACAAAAATAACTTTGCTAGAGTTCAACAATTTTAGTCATATTTTGTTTTAGGTTTTATGTTTAAAAGGGGAGAGAGACTTGCCAGCGCAAGGGTTTTTTCTGAGTGTATATAAAATACAATTGTTATGTACCCAAAATGTTTATAGGTACACATGTGGTAAATCAATAACTTATTATTACTATCCACTGAATTGCATTAACTTAATACAATGCACACGTGTACCTATTAATAAGATATTGTTTTCATTCAACACTGGAAGAGAAATGAATAATCATGAGAACTGACTGCTGAAAATGATAAAATTTAAACTTAAGAATGAATAGCCACAGCCTATCACATAATTGATAATCACATATTATAAAAAATACATAAAGACATTTCTAGAAGGGAAAAAAAGAAAAGAGGATAAGAGACCTGGGTTTGCCAAACGTTCCATCACTTTATGCAGAGAATCAGTTCGCAAACACATCTGACATCTTTGACTTCTCAGCTCATATGGGTTAAAAGCATCCTGGCCCAACTGCAATGCCTATACCAACGAAGTAAGAGATACTTAGATTTCAAGAATAAAATCACAAAAAATCAAAAACTCAAGGTAAACTACCTTGAAAAATTAGCATTATCTTGAATTACAGTTACTTATTCTATATATTCTATATGTAAGAGCGAGACCACAAGGGTAAATATTCTCTTATTTCATTTAATAGAGGATAGCTGAGGTATTTAATTAAAAGAATAAGGTAAAAACGAGAGACAAAAGGACACTATAAGTTAAAGGTTCAACCGTTACTTCAAGTAGCATATGAAAAAGCACTATAAGCTAGTGAAAAAAATACTAAGTTAGTGATTACTAAACAACTTCAACTAGCTTATTCGCTATAAGCTAATAGTTTGACCTTATCTAAGATCATTCTCAACAATTTAGCAATATGTTCCTTTCCTCCTGTACAGATTTATCCATAGTAGCTAAAACTCATTTTTCATCTATGTATCAGCTAGATCTAACCACCAAAAGGCTACAAGGCTTACAGCTTTTACAAGCCTGCTAATACGATTGACCTGGATTATTTTTCCTATATTTCTAGTTCACCACTAAATATAGAAAGAGTGCATATCTATTTACACAATGTACAAGTCAACGGTGCATATTAACTTCCAATATCAAAAAGAAGAATGTTCACCTCTGCATCAATAAAAAAATTTGTTCAAAATAGGAATCTAATTCTACTGAAATTTCTATTTAAGCATCTATCTATCGATTAATTTTTTCGGTATCAAATACAGCAAATAATCAACCAAAAGAAACAAAGGATCAAAAATACATGTTTCAAGAATAAAGAACATAGCATAACTTCAATAGGAAAGGAAGATACAAAATATATATACTTCTAATCCTACTCTTTATGATGTTGACCAACTTTTAGAATTTTTAAAGAAGAAAATTTATTAGGAACAGGAAAAGCACCAAATCTATATATTAATTTTTATAATCATCCTAAAGTGAACAGTGTCATAGGATCACCAAATCTACAAAACCAGAAAGGATAAATAAAAATGTTCCCATTTGTAGTTATTTTTTCTTTTTTGTCTAAATAAATTCTCAAAGAATTTCATTGAATGGGGAAACAAATGAAAATCCAAGCTTACCTGATGAACTGTCATTTCATCAAGATTAATATGTGTATAAGCTCTGTCCTTTGCCAAAGCTGTTATATCACTACAAAGCAAGGAGGGAGAAAAAATAAGAAACTTGATGGGCCATTGTAAAGAAAGAAATGTGAGGACAATTTCATGCTTAAACCTAGAATTCACAAAGTATATTAATGACGTTAAAACTACTAACCTCCGACTATATATATCCAGTAACGAATCATTATCATCAACAATTGGTATTGAACTAACTTGAGCTACAAAAAAGGGCAAAAATCTTATGTCAGTGTATAATCATATCATGTAACCAAACATCTATCTAACATTTCATTGTTAAATTTCAAAATGTAATTCTAATTCCCGATTTAGTCACACCCAAAAACAACACTTGTTCTCAAGTGGGAGAGGATGCCCTCTACCATGAGCCTAATACCTCAAAAATATAATAGGATAACCATTTCTTAAATTCTCTGTCTCTGTTGCTTTTATTTGTAAGCAAAAAAAAAACTAACCTTGAACTAATAAGTTTAGGGCAGAAGTTAATGAAGCACTTTGTCTCAACATTGCTAGAGGCTGGCGATTTGAATCCCCAATTTTAGGCACCCATGTGCCCAAGGGAATTGCACATACTGGTAGTTGAAGTATAGGCAACGAACTAGAACAATGCCTAAAATACCTGCAAATGCCTGAAAATTCTACTCGATAAGAATCGAGCATAACTTAACAACAGCATAAAGATAAAGGTAAAAAAATAAAGAAAAAACACTTACATTTAAGGATTCCCGAAAGTGAAGCAAGATGTAGTAATTGTGGAAATGTACCATCATCAGAAGATGAATGGATAATAGGAACTACTGAAATTCTATTTTGCAGAATCTTCACAGCAATATCTTTCAAATTTTCATAGGGTCCCGCCTGCATGATAAATAAAAACGACCATCAATCATATGGCCCTGCCTGCATTATATAATGATGATTGCACTCAATTTCCTGAGAAGATGCACATCAGTCACAGTATGAAATAGGGCAGATAGTTATTGGCAAATTTCACAGATGTCTCAAGGAGCAGTTTCAACAATTCCAAATCCAAGCTCCACCATTAAAATAAGTTAGACAAATTCATTGTTGTGATTTGAGTAAAAGAACTGTACTTTTGATTAAAGCAAAAAATATAACAGTCAAATAATTAGATCATTTTATACATATAAATAATTATAAGAGCCAAAATATAAGTTTGGTTGGAGAGAGATTGCAAAAGAATCTAATGTTTTGAAGATTAGCATTCCAAGATTATGACTTTCAATTTTGAAAACATCCAATAAGTTTCAAGCCTTGACTGTCAATAAATACATGGTAAAATGAATTTAACTTCATTAATTAAAAGTGCTTTTTTTATGTTCGTATGATAAGGAAAATGCTATAAGTAGGCCCATAAAGCAGTTGCTTCTCATTGAAACAGTAACACGTGAAAAATGGGATTTGCATCAAATACTAGATCATTTGAAGCTCTAATGCATTCCTGACATACACTCTATCAAGTTCATGGGATCATCTACATTGATTCTTGAATTTAAAAAAACAAGACTAGTTGCATTTGCTTTTGCCAGGGTTCCGTAACATCTTAGGGTAAGATTACCAAAAGACTTTTTTAGATAAAGCTCACGAGCAGTGTTATCAAATCGGGATACATATCGTGTATCGTTAGACCCATTTTTTGAATCGTGTATCGTATCGTAAGATACATGAACAAAAAAATATAGAACATTTTAGAGTAAATCCAAATAGGGTTAGCAAAAAAACATGAACTTCAAAATAATTCAAGTCAATAATTCAAGTCATAAATAAACATAACAAGTGTTTCATTCAACTCCTCCAAAAAAACATCATCTACTTATGAGTAAATCCAAGTAGCATTAGGAAAAAAAACATGAACCATAAGAAAAAGAAATGGACGATGGGTTTAAACCAAATGGAGAAAAGTTGTGAACAAATTGTTCCACAGAATCTCTATAAATTGGCTCGTTTATGATTATAAGGTTTTTCATAGTAATGGTAGTGTGAAGGAAGGAGAAGCTGTGAAAGAAAGAAGCATGGAAGACGCGCTAGTGATGCTGAGAATGAGACGGAACTGATGATGCTGAGAATGAGGAAACGTGGAGAGGAAATTGGGGGTATTAGTGTTGTAAAATAGGAAATGTCGAAAATGCCCCCATTTTAAATTCAGAATTAAAAAAGAGGCTAAATTACTGTTTTGGTCCTTTATCTTTGGCCTCGATTTCATTTTGGTCCTTTATCTTTTTTTTTTCTCGTTTTGGTCCTTTATCTTTCATTTTCGTTTCATATTGGTCCCTGCCGTTAGTTTAAGCTAACAGACGCCACTGTACGCGATTAATCGCGACGTGGCGTCTTAAATTAATTAAATGACGTGGCAAATTAATTACACTCATTTAATGACATGGCAAACAAGGACCAAATTGAAACTAAAATAAAACATAAGGGACCAAATTGACACAAAACAAAAACACTAAAAATGAAATAAATAAATCAAGAAGAACAAAACCTGTAAACCCACCCCTCATCATCATCACCATCTTCCTCCCATGAATCAAAAACAAAACCCGAATCACTCTCACCTTCCTCCCACCCACCCACCCCTCATCATCATCACCATCTTCTCAAAACAAACAAATCAATAAAATCCAAAGAACACAAAAATCGAATGCGAAACACAAACAAATGCGAACACAAACAAATCAATAAAATCCAAAGAACAACAAAGAATACAAAAAAAGCTAAAATGTTCAGTTCTCTTTGCAACAACAATGGTGTAATGGCAAAACCCAAACACCAACTCCGTAAAATCACTAGAAAAGGCGCCAACATCATCACTAAGTGGATGCAAAAGAACTAGTTCTAGCAGATCCATGAAAGCTCCTATGAAAGAACTCAACTGGAATCGAAACCGCAAACCCCATTGTTGCACCTCGTGCACCAAATCCCCAAATCGTAATAATGAATCAATTAACGTTATCATCTCGTAATGGGTTTCAATTTTCTTCATTTCGGATCTCAGAATGGGATTCGTTTCGTTACTTTCACTATACACGTAATGGGTTTTGATTTTCGCTTTGAGATCTCAGATTGGGTTTCAAGAAGAAGAATCAAAGATGTGAAAAACGGCTTGACAAGATCATTAACGAAAGGAAGAATAAGAAGGAAAAACGAAAAGTGGAACAAAAGAATTATGAAAAGATGATTAAGAATAAGTAGGGAAACCAAAGCTTGATGGTGAGGAAGAAGAAGAATTAATTTGATGAATGTGGATCGTGACCAAAGAATTAATTTGATGAATGTGGACTGGACATGAAAACCAAAGCTTGACGGTGAGGAAGAAGAAGAATTAATTTGCCACGTCATTTAATTAATTTAAGACGCCACGCCGCCAGCTAATCGCCACGTGGCGTCTGTTAGCTTAAACTAACTAACGCGGGGACCAATATGAAACGAAAATGAAAGATAAAGGACCAAAACGAGAAAAAAAAAAAGATAAAGGACCAAAATGAAATCGAGGCCAAAGATAAAGGACCAAAACAGTAATTTAGCCTAAAAAAGAAGTGCCCCTTCATTTAACTAAACGCTGCGTTTCACTTTATTCATCTCAAGACACAATCGCTTCACTAAACCAAACACACCGCTTTCACCACCAAACGCACCGCTTCACGTAACCAAACGCACGCATCATCTTCTTCCTCGCACCAACCCTAATTTCTGTGTTTTTAAACGGGCCGGCGTGACGAACCCACTGCAATTTGTTGCGAGAATCGTCCGATTCTTTCTTGAATCGCGATTCCTACGATTCTCGGCGCGATACATGCGATTCAGGAGCGATTCGGTGCGATGTAAATGAGTCACCATGCGATATGCATCGTTCTCCTCAACTTTTGACTCGTATCGCGATTCGAATCGTACGATTCGTGCGATACTAACTACACTGCTCACGAGTACATCGAATATGGACCTCTTTTAAAGGGTCCGGATGTGAACTCCTTTCTTTGCAAGAGCCCCACCCTGAATCCAAGATACCAACCCAGTCACCATCCAAATGTCATAGGAGCGCTCAATTTGTTTTGAGGTATCCAATTATTTGTTCAAGTCCAGTATTCCATAATCCTTCAAAGCCATCATCATCTCCGTCTTCCAAAACCCACACCAAAATTGCCATTACAAGAATCCAAGTTCTCTATCATCTTTGACAGAGCATAAAGGGTGCTATTCACGCATAAGTCTCCACAGTCGAAATTTTGAGGTCATAAAAGTATATTTGAAATTATGGTTAGGTAAATAAATATCTGTGAATAATTGAGCTTTACTTTCCATCTTCATTCCCTTTGTTCCATCACTGTCTCCACTACTTGCTCTTATATCTGCTTTTTCCCTTAATTGCATACATGTGCATTCCTGAATCCTGCTTTTCTAGTAGACATGGGAAAGATCTATCTCAACACAATCCAGCATAAGCTTCAAGTTGATCTTCTCAAACAGACCTCTTTATGCCAATACTCAATGTTTCTGCATTCCATATTGTTTCTTTTGGACTCTATTCCACATCTAGCTGATGTTACCCAAGGATGGAACAAAAGATTTTGAAGAAAATTCCAAATTCACAACTAACACAATATATTAATTGGGCAGCACAAAAATAAGTGTCCTCATTTATACACTATATAAACCAAAAGCTGTTGTTAGAACATATAAGCATTATCAATCCATCACATATCAATGCCAAATCAAACACTTACATGGATAAAACGTCTTGAAAATGCTGTCCATTTTCCTTCTTTCCAAGCTGATACGGTATGTGTTTCAAGCTCCTCTTCTGTCAGATTTGACCCATGATTCCCTAGCTGAGAAAAGGACAACAAACATGGAAAATAAGTGAACTTCATAATTAGAATTTGCGGTTTATCATTTGGAAAACCTTGAACTCCCAGAACTGATTTCTGGAACCAAACTCGTATTATGCAGGAAACTGCTTAAAATCAATAACTCCGAAGTTAAAATTCATCAGGGAACTTCGTATGATGAAAAGGCATGAAATATCTAGGAAGACACAGGCCAAAGATATCAAGCTTTGCAGTGGCTATTTACCAACGATTTATCATAATCTTAATGAACAGCAAAAACAATAAATTGGTGTTGTTCATCAGAAAGCAATAAATTTGTTTGTTCATCAGAAAGCATGCAGAGTCAGTTGGTCATTTGTTTATTCACCATCAATTGCTCAAATTGCCCATGTTTATTTACAATGGAGCTCGCTCCAGGCAACGAATATTTCATTTTGTTACCTGGTCCAGACTGTGCCATTCATTTTGTACCAGTAGTATATTAGCCATTCTAAATCACTAGGAATTTAGACCAGCCCTGATGACAAGAGCTTTGCTTTCAAAAAAATTTCCAACAAAAAGAGCAAATAAAACAATATTAAACATACCTCTCTTAAAATCAAAATAAAATCCAAAGCACTAAGTACTCCCACAAACTGCCCCTTGCTGAAGTCCCAGAGTGGAGCCATGGGAATTCCCTGAAAATTTCCCCATTCAGAAAAGTTGCATAAGAAAGCTACAGATAAGCAATAAATAATAAAATAAACATACACCAACAATTACGAATGAAAAAGCTAGAGTATCAAAGACAATAATCAGATTCAAAATGCATATAAGTCATATATCATCTATTTATCAGGGATAAGAGGCAAGGAAATTATGCAGTAATCAAACATATTTTCAGCAGAGTTATTCAGTACATCTAAAAGTCTTCTGAATGAATTACATTCCAAGCAAAGCAAAGGTACCTGCTCATGTAGTATGTGAAATGCCTGTTTCACTGGCAAATCAACGTCCAAGGTAACAACCTGTGGCCAGATGTCACCAACCAAATCAGTAAATTATGTAGTTCTTTCTAGGTAGCCGGTTTGACGACAGAAAATGGTATAGGGTCAATGGTGAAAGTTCCAAACCTTGCCTGACTCAGGAAGTAATTCATAAGCTGTGCGCATAGACAGAAATGCAGAAATACGTTGACGTGAGGTCTGTACATCAACATCTGATATTCTCGGCAATACCTCGCTTAATGTACCATCTGTAACTCGGACCTGAACGATGAAATTTCATATGGAAATAAACAATCATACAATTTTATACATTGGAAAAAATAAGATCCTACAACACAAAAGAACAAAAATGTGCCACAGTATGTTGCAAGTTACTTAGGGATACCATAAATACAAGAATTACGATGAAATATATTTAATGTGATTCCGAATAGAAGACTCTGGGACCAATATGAATGAGAATTAGTGGATTGAAAGACCTAAGCTAATGCAACACGGATCTAGGAGTTCTAAGAATAAGTTACAAACACAATCTCCTTATGATTCCCAGTATGGAAACTGTTCATTGAAACTTCAGTCCAAAATACAAGAAATCCGTAAGACAGCATCCAAATAGGAGCCATGCTCACAAAAACAATTGGAACTGTTAAGGTATGACTAACTCTTACCATACGCCTAAAAGCCTCATTATCCACATCCATGCTAGATCCAGAAACTATGTCTGGAGGTAAAACTGGTACAAAATTAGGATCAGTAGCCAATAAAACGGTGTTAACTATCCCATAATCTCCGGATATATAGGGTTGGTGTTCATCGTGCCGCCATTCTCCATCAACAAAAAACTTGTACTGCATTCAAATAACTATATAATAAGTATCTAGCCACCAAAAATAACAGTTAAACATTTTATCATATTGCTTTGCGCTTTTTAAAATTCATTTGTGTGTCATAAATCATAATCAAACACTTTAATCTCAAACATATGCAGTACACTACTTCTCAAGGAACATTCATTGTAAAAATGAAACACGTAAAAAAACTTAAGAGGTAAAATTATGAATAGATCGTGTTTTCTAAGCCTCGGCAAAGAACCTCGATACAATCCCCCTTTTGCTTCAGAGCTTAAAGTCAGTCTTGAGTCTTACACTTGTTACTATCATTGATACAGAGATCAGTACTATGATTACTCTCCGTGTCTGCTAGAAGAACATTTTGCCACCAAACTGCTTTCTAAATAAATAAAATTATGAAATACACAAAACTAGACGACCACTGACCACACACAAACACACATAAGTATAATAATTTAAAAAAGAATACGGAACTTTTATTCAATCATATCATCATTTACCATACTACCAGTGCAATACTTTTTTTTTAAAACGGCTACCAGTGCAATACTATAAACTGACCTGATGATAACCAGGGGCCAAGCTATGGATAACTTGAAACACAGTGGGGCAACCTTCGACTGGCGACATTTGCAGAAGCTCAGACCACCTTGGGGACAAAATTTAATTACTTTTAGGAAAGAAAAGACACATGAATCCCCAGGACAATGAACACAATAAATCAGATAAAAGTTAAGCTTTTTCACTAAAACTAGAATGGGTGCTTAAGAATTAGTAAGCTGTAGTGATTCACAAAAGACGTACCTTGTAAAAGAACCACTGAGATACACACTTCTTCCCCCATATGGCCACACAAACCGCATAGGAGTTAACACTGGTCCTGCTACAACACCACCCGCATCCCTTGCAGAATCCATGCTTGGACTGAACATTTTGTTTCCAAATTCAGAGTGTCTTTCAACAACTATACTTCATCGCATCCTCTCTCTCAGCTTGTTCAATACGTGGAGAACAAATTCGAGCAAATGCAGCACCAATTCAATGCACTACGAAACAAAAAAAAAAAGAAATACACAATTCATCACAGATCAAAATCCTATACGGGAAAAAATGAAACGAAAATTGTGATGCTTTGTCACGAGAAAAAGTCGAAAACAGCTAGTGTCCATTGGTCAGTGCAAGAGAGCAAAATAAAGATTTGAAGCGGGTACGAAAATCCACACTTGAATTTTCATGCAACAAAGGCATTAACTAAAAGACACAAAACCCTAACCCTAAATCGAGAAAGAATCGTACCTAATTGATCCTCGAACGTCGACGAATTAAAGAATTTCTGGGAAGAAGGCAATGGAGAGAGAGAAAGAGAGGAAAATAATAGAAACCCTATTGAAATTGAAAGAGAACAGAAGAGGAAACAGGTTGAGAAAATCGAGGATGCGTAAGCAACGAAAGAATCCAACAATAAAGAAAAGACGAAACCTTGAAATAGATGCTCAAATTTTATCACTCGAGCCAAAATGATCAAAAATATTAATAATTTAATTTAATTTAATTTGATATAAAAAATTAGGGAAAAGAAATAATAGTGTCAAACTGTCAATGGATTGTGAAGCTGCTAATGCTATTGATCAAAATTTGAGTCATGTAGCTGCTACTATTATCAATTGTCCGATTGTCAGATTGGTAGTAAAGGTGGAATTATTTTTAGCATTGTCAAAGAAAAGGTGGAATTATTTTCTTTGTTATTTTTGACACAATTAAATTTTTGTTTTCGACATAAAATTAACAATATTAAGTATGTAATAACTATATAGGGTGTTTGTTTTCGTACCCCCCTCATTCCCTCCCACACCCCCATAATACCAAAAATGCCAATAATACCCCTGCGTTTTTTAAAAAAAAAAAAAAAAAATTAAATTTTCGGAATTACCTCAATAAAAGGTAATTCCGGTTCAAAAAAAAATAAAAAATTTCGGAATTACCTCTAAAAAAGGTAATTCCGAAATTTGTAATTTTTTTTTAAAAAAAAAGTTTGTATTTTGGTCTTAAGATTTAAACGCGTTTTATTGGAAATATGATACGAACGATTTACGATTTAATAACAATACGTCAAAATATATAAAATGACCAACATAAAATAGAGTACAAATACAACTATGGGTCCAAAATGTCTAAAAATGATGAAAATAAGCACGTGAAGTAGGTGAATGGGCGACATCTGCAGGCATCCCGCCAATCCAGGGACGCGGCATGCGTATATATATACGATTTGTTTTAATTTTTATTACTAAAAGGCTACTAAAAATAGTCAAAACTACTCTAAAAAAATATAAAAACACCACTAAAAATCTAACAAAACCAAAATAAGGCTATACAAATTTTTTAAGATTTTTTGGAGACTATGAAAAATTAAAAAAAATCGTAAAAAATAGTAAACGATGGAATTACAGGGTAAATCCGAAATTCCATTATTTTTTGAGGTAATTCCGAAATTTTAGAGGTAATTCCGAAATTTGTAATTTTTTTTTTTTTTAACAAAACCATGTAATTTTTGTAAATTTTCAGGGGTATTTTTGTCCATTTGGGACATTATGGGGGTGTGGGAGGGAATGAGGGGGGTACCGAAAATAAAGGCCAACTATATATCCAATTCAAATTAATTAAGTATGTAACAATATTAAGTATGTAATAACTATATATGCAATTAAACTTTTGGTTTGGCCATAAAATACAAAATAATAATCCATTTTCATATATTCATTCAGTGTAAATTATATTTGGTAAAAAAAAACTATATAAATTATTGCTTCTTTTATTTTTATGCGATATCTTTATACGAAATAAATAACATTTGACTAAATTAAAGTTGGCTAAATTACTGTTTTGGTCCTTTATCTTTGGTCTTAATTTCATTTTGGTCCTTTATCTTTTTTTTTTCTCGTTTTGGTCCTCATGTTTCATTTTTGTGTCAATTTGGTCCTTTTTGTAATTTTTGTGTCAAAGAAGATGGATGGAAAATTACAAAAAAGGACCAAATTGACACAAAAATGAAACATGAGGGACCAAAACGAGAAAAAAAAAAGATAAAGGACCAAAATGAAATTAAGGCTAAAGATAAAGGACCAAAACAGCAATTTAGCCATTAAAGTTATAGTTGTCGCATAAATATACACAAAGTGTTGTTTCACATAAGTATAGAAACATTTTTAAAAAGTAGTTAAACCAAAAAGAAAATTTATGTATATCACACAATGTTGAAATCCGAACCGAACATTGAACCGGTGAGATCTTCGGGTCATGGTTCAACCGCTTAAAACTGCCTAAATCCGGATAAAACCGCATTGAGTCGCTGAAATAACTGAACCGTAGAAACTGTCGGGTCATAGTTTAACCGGTTTAATCGGGTTCAATTTTCAAAACACATTAGTTAAACATGAATAGTATTATTGCCAAACTTTAAATTAGTTGAGGATCGACTAAAAGCTTGGACTTTGTGGTCCCTTTCTTAAAACAATTATACTGAGGAATGAACTCGCTTCCTCAGTTATGTGTTCTGTAACACCCCCCTTTATTAATTATAAATAAACGCGCAATTATCAGAGTCACCACGAGGGTGTCACATTTTTCACAACATAAAACTCCAAATCGATTTAAATTAAATCCTCAAAAATGTAAATAATTAATCTCTAAGCAGCGGAATCACAAAATTATTTAACATCTCCAACATAAATAAGACATTAAGTCACACTTCAAAAATAAATAGGCATTAAGCCAAAACTCCAAAATAACAGTAACAGTTTGCAAAACGAAAACTAAATCCCTCCCCGGTGCTACACATCAGAGCTGACACAGACCCAACGAGAAGGAAACACCTAGCAATCCTCCACGAGTGCTAACGATCACCTGCAGCGTTGCCACATAAGAGCAACATTCCAAGCAGAAGGGGTGAGCTTAACAGAAATAATAGATAAATGATAGTAGTATATAAGCAGCAGGCAATTCACGTCACACAGAAAACCCACACGTCACAGCATCACACAAGATATAATTTCCATCAAACGGAAACACCAAAACTCATTACACGTATCACAGCGTCGCACGAAGCACAACTTTTATCACAATGAGAACACCCAACACAAGGCACAAATTCTATCATGTAGAAACACCCAAAACACGTTATAACTATGTATATATATGGACCATGCAACAATGCAACCCCTCTGGGCATATGCATGCGATGCCGATCTCGTAAAATAAGCCAAGATTTGCAAGAGGCCGGCCTATACCACCAAAAATAATCTCAACGAGGCCGAAGCCTATACCACCAAGAAGTGCATATGATAATGCGACTCATGACTCATGCACCAGTTACACAAACTCAAAGTATTTAATTAACAAATACTATATCGCCATATCTCGTTATAAATCATTTCATCAGTTACACAACTCAAAGTATTTAATTAATAAATACTATACCACCGTGTCTCGTTATAAATCATCTCATAAAATACCACGTGTTGTAGCATCACAACTACCTCGTAATTCTCACCCGTTCACAACATCATTACAATAGGGAAACAACACCTCTAAGACAACCACATTTATTTCCTCTTTCTTTCAACATAACAGTGACTCGAAAAATATAAGAAGACAGTGTCTTAAAATTTAAGACGACAGCACACTTAGATTTAAGAAAGGCAGCACGTTTAGTTTAGGAAAAACAGCACATTTACAGCACGGAAAACAGCAGCTTAAACAACATATAAACAGCAGCTTAACAACATAAAAACAACATTATTTATGCGCTGTAACAGCAACATGTTATTTGTAAAAACAGCAACTAACAACAGCATTTTATTTGTAAAAACAGCAACATTAAATTCACAAAAAATAGCAACATGATTCATGTTTTAATTATGCAATCACAACCACACCTAACCCTCTCAATCCTATTACAACAATACAAATTCAACATCAACACTCATAGAATCACTCAATTAAGATTCAATATAACAACAACACCTAACCCTCTCAATCTTATTACAACAATACAAATTCAACATCAACACTCATAGAATCACTCAATTAAGATTCAATATAACAACAACTCCTAACCCTCTCAATCTTATTACACCAATACAAATTCAACATCAACACTCATAGAATCACTCAATTAAGATTCAATATAACAACAACACCTAACCCTCTCAATCTTATTACACCAATCCAAATTCAACATCAACACTCATAGAATCACTCAATTAAGATTCAATATAACAACAACACCTAACCCTCTCAATCTTATTACAACAATACAAATTCAACATCAACACTCATAGAATCACTCAATTAAGGTTCAATATAACAACAACACCTAATATAAGAACAACATCACAAATCAATTCACAAAGACCCTAACTACCCTTAAACCACCATTATAACCCATTATAATTGTTAAACCCACCCTTACCTTAAACTTGATAGAAGATGAGAGCCCTTCCTTTCTCTTCACCGTCGCACTCTTTCTCTCCTCTCTTCTCTACGTTTTCTTTCTTTCTTCTCCTCTTCTCTTCTCCTCGCGATCTCCTCTTCTCTTTTCTCTCTCTCAGTCGCGCCCTCTTTTTTCTCTCCCACGCTCTCTTCCTTTCTTTTCTTCTTTTCTTTTCTTTCTCTCCAAGTTTCTAAGATCTTAACTCTAGCTTAAGTCATTGGGCTCACTTGACTTGGGCTCTTCTCGCCACCTAGTTAATTACTAACACTACTCCTTTCTCTTAATTAAATTACCACTTGTAGCGACCGAAAAATCCGGGAAAGGATTCTTCGAAAAGGTTCTTTAGGAAGTCGCCACCAAATTTTAGTTTAAGGGCAAATTCGGAAAATCCCTTTAGGTTTTAGGACAAGACATCGTTAGGGTTCGGTAGTCGTTATGTGTGGGGAAGGTATTAGCACCCCACGACATCCATTGTCTAATTAATTTAAGATTTATTTAATTGTTACCCTTTTATTTGTAGGAAAAAGACTTATTTAAGTTTTTGGTTTTTAGTGCTTGACAAGAGTGGACTCTTGCTCCTACGTACCTCCGGATGCAATGGAGGAATCAAAGCTACGTAGTTCTTCCTGAAAAAGGTTTATTGGTTGGTGTTTTTTAGTGTAGGGGTCCTAGGATTCCTTGAAATTTGCATGTACCACTGATTCTAGACGCTGACTAACCCGATTGTACAACCGACTTAGTCCCCCTACTTTTTGAAAATATTTTTAGAGTTTTTGAAAGAAATTGATTTGGTGTGAGGTGGGTCCGTTTTAGAATAGGTATTCTAGAACTCCCGAATCTGCATGACTCATTAGTTCTAGAACGACTAACCCGATTGTACAACCGACTTAGTCCCCTATTTATGAAAAATAATTTATTTATATTTATTAAGTTTTTGTAGGATTACTTGGCTCATGTACTCATTGGTCCTAAAATGATGACTAACCCGGTTGTACAACCGACTTAGCCGTTTATTTTTAGAGAAAAATAGTTTATTCGTATTTATTATGTTTGCAGGGTTACTGAATTGTACAGCTCATTGGCCCTAAAATAACGACTAACCCGTTGTACAACCGACTTAGCCGCTTATTTGATTCCGAGAGAAAAATTATCTACGTTTGAGTTGGAAAAGGATTAAAAAGAGAGAGAAACAGGGGTGCAGTTGTAAAGTGGGGTTTTATTAATCGCGGGTGTTGTATAATTAATTGGAGGTGCAAAAGGAAAGCCTAGTTCGCATGGGGTAGCCTGAATCTGGCCCCGGCTTAAGTTGGGGAGGCGCGCGCATGAACAAAGGGGTCGTGAATATTAATCAATAATCAAAAATGAAATTAAAAAAACAAGCCCAACATATACCCTAAACCTTGTAACCGAAAACCCTAGTTTCAAACCCCTTCCCTTCATCCCCTTCACCCTTGCGGCGCCGCAGAGAGAGGACGAGACCACCGGCGAGAATACCGCCGGTTCCCACGCGAGAGAGAGAGAGAAAAATGCAGCGCGGTTTGCGGGTTTCCATGGAAGATGAAACGAAGCTTTGTGTTTTGTTTGTTGCGCCTTACATAGTACATTCTCATGGATCAAACCCTTCACAAGTGATATTAAGTCTGCAACAAATTCTCATTACAATTTACTTGGCTCACACTTGGGAAGGTATAGAATAGAATCCAATAAACTCTTGTTAAGTGTTAGTAATATATGAAATTGACACTCTTTCTCTCAATATATATATCACCTTTCTTTGCGACCATGAGAAAGCTAAAGAAGCAATATTTTACTCATATAATAAACACGTCAATGGTTTTGTCTTTGTACTTGAAGAGGAAGAGGCGAAAGAAAAATATCAAGTAAGTGAATCACAAGAATGGTTTTGTGCGAGTGTTCACACTTTATATGATAATAATAATTATGATTATTTCAATATAGTTTGAGTTCTTAATTGTTTGTATTATTATTATGATGGGTGACAGAGCATCCAAATGTAATATCAGTATTTATGAACAGAGGGCATGAATTGCAAACCAACTCAGAGCATCCAAATGTAATATCAGTTCTTAGTTTTTTTTTTATGAATCTGAGATTGTAAAAATGCCAAATTTGTTATTGATTTAGAGGGACTAACATGATTCAGCAACAATCTGATATTGGTTTTTACTTAGCTAAAAAAATTTAGACTTTGTTAATGTTTACTAGTCTCAGCAGTGAATATAAGAGAACTATACAAGTTGTATGAAAACGGATTATTTACATGCTTTTTTCAGATCTGATAGGCATAATGTAACATACCTAATTTCCAGCCTCAGATAGGTCTCCTATTGCCCTCTCTCATATCTTTATTATTTTTCGCTTTATATGACTTTTGATTGTATTCCTGCTGAATATCGATTCTGCTACTTCCTTGTTTGACTCTTCTTTTTACTCAGACATTTCGAAACTATGTTTCAGCGGATTAGGATCCTGATGTTGAATCATAATCCTTATTTAGGTGATTTTTGCAGTGTTGTTCTGCCTTGGTTTCTGTGTGTTTTAGACCCTAGGCTAACCATTTATTTATAGGTAGAAATTAGGTTTTAACATTAATTGCTGTTTGACTGGGCTTTTGCAGATCTGATAATGTGGGCTTGCTTGAAAGCGATCTTGAGAGCAAGAATGCACCCGAGATTATCGATGTCGCTCCTTTATTTAATTTTCGTTTTTTATATTCTTTGTATTTTAATATTATCATATTTTTGTATTTTGGACATTTTGGACAAATAGACACTTTTTAAAATGTAAATAAAATTAAATAGATTTTTTTGATATTTTTTGGAATATATATATATATATATATATATATATATATATATATATATATATGTATATGCTCAAAATAAGAACAAAATAATAAAAATAGAAAAGAAGTCGGAATGATGAGCCCAATTGCGAGAAAACAACTCGAATAAGCCCATTTGCAAGGAAACGACTCGGATAAGCCCAATTAAGTTCGACTAGGCCCAAATACGAAAATTCAACTAAAGAATGCGCGAAAAGATCGATCATTCGCGCGCATTCTCAATTTAAACAACGACATCTCGACTTAGTTGAACAGGTTAGTTGAGATTGGCTTAGGTTAGTAAATGAGACACCCTTTTTAATAATTCTCGTAATTGCGCAACTTCAGAACATGAGTAAAATAAATGACTAAAACCAGAAAAAGAACACGGACAAAATTGGGGTATAACAGCTACCCCTCTTTATTTATATTTTACTAGAAAATGTGAGGTGTATTCAAATTTTCGTAGAAGAAATAGAAATAAAGATAGAATAGACGTCAATTTTGTTCGTTTAGAGGGGAAATAGAGAGTTTAAGAATATACAGGGAGCGGTTAACACTTGGCGTATTAACCGAGAACAAAATGCAGGATCACTCGGGATCTGAAGGAGCACTAAGGCTCTGAAGGGCCGCCTGGGGCCTTAAAGGAGCACTAAAGCTCTGAATGACCACTCGGGGTCTAGAAGGCTGCCTAGGCCTTAATAGAGGACCATCGTGGTGCGAAGGAGCGCTACTAGCTACTGGTACTAGTAAGGCGATCCGAGGGCCTTTAGATTCGAGCGGCGGGGGGGTCAAGATCGAGATCCGGAGCGATATGTTGACCAATAGAGGACGTCCACCATGTCTTAGGCTGACACAACTAGTCTGAAGGACCACGCGGGGTCTGGAAGGTCCGTCAGGCTCGACTACGACGTTTGCGACCTGGGCCACTTAGGGCACTGAAGGAGCGTAGTGCTCTGAAGGACCACTCGGGGTCTGGGGGATCAACCTGGTGATCTGTGATATGATATGAGATCAACACTTAAAGCGCGGATATTAGAGGAACAAAATATGGACTAACACTTATCGTGTTTATCCGAGCACACCTAACAAATGCCTCTACCCGAGGGGGAAAAGCTTTTGGCAATCCAATTAATGGTGCACGCGTACGTGCAATGATTGGTATCCGGTGGAATGATTTTTTCTTTTTTTGCTTGTTACGTAATAAAATGCAAATGTGAATATGATGCAAATGAAATGATTGAATGCAAATGCTATGGTTCATGGTGCGATGATATGAAATGATTGATTGGGTGTAAAAACTTTTTTTTTTTTGTGATGATGAGATGTGAGGCTTTGGATACGAGAGGCGGAGATGAATGTTGATCATTCTTTGGAAAAATTAGTTTTGATTCGAACTTCGGCAATCTCAAGGTCGTTATCTCTGATTAAACTAACGTGAAAAGGTACTTGATCAGATTTGCAAGCTCGTTCATTTTTCTCTTCCATTATGATGCCCCATGATGATCAAGTTTATGTCCACAAAGTTACCTAAGTGGATTTTTAGCATCATATGATCAACTTGTGTTTTCTCTCTCAGAAGCATTGTTTTGTGAAGATGTATAGTAGTGCGAATATAGATGAATGAGTCAGTTAACTTGGGGTTCTAAAGACCTAGGGTGTGGACATTCGTGGCACATGAAGGGGTGAATGACTGGCTGGTCTTTGTCAAGGTCATGAAAGGTAGGTTTTCCCAAGCCAAAAAATGCAGGATTGCCCCAATTTAGATTTGATGACGGTGAGTGAATAACTTGCCCCTGTCTAGTGGTGACAAGCTAGGGGTGTAGAAGATGATGAATTGGGAAGGCATTGGCTTTAGAATGAAAGGTGGCAAGTAGGAGATGTTGTCTCAACCCATAGAGTTTGATGTTTCCCTAATTATGGTAAGGACAAGATTGCCCCGACTAGAGTAAAAACATTTAGGATAGTGAGTTGAGAAATCGCCCTGGTATGGTTTTTTTGGCTGTGAATATGGCAAGGGGATGAGATGGGTGTAGGGTGAATTTTCCCATTTGAAGGTGGAGTGAAGAGCGACAGGATTGCCCCACTTGGAATGGTATTTCGAATGGTTGGCTTTAGTGAGATTGGGAGTGGTTATGGGTTTTTGGAGATGATAACGTGGCCGATGGTTTAGCGATTTATGAGGGAAATGATAATTGGGCTAAAAGTAGTGCTTGGGGATTGATGGGACGGATGATTTTTTATTGGGCGGTATGATTTGGCTAATGGTTAATGGTTTGTGAAAGAAGGGGTTATTAGGCTCAATGAAGTGTTTGATGATTGATGGGACAAATGATTTGGTGATGTAACTTGGCTAATGGGTGGTGATTTATGAAGGAAATGGTTGTTAGGCTCAAAGAAGTGTTTGAGGTTTTATTGAGACAGTAATTGATGTGTCTCATGGTAGGATGGACTTGTTTAGGATTGTAATGTGGCTAAGGGTTTATGGAGGATTGGATATTGAGGCCGAACGAATTGTTTGAGGTTTATTTTAGACAAGTATCTCTTATGCTTTGACGGTAATGAAGTATCAGCTCACGATTGGGTACCATTTATTTATTTATTTTGGGACTTTTTAATCCTCTTTTGACTTCACTCTTTCGTGATTTTTGTTTCTTTTTGGGTGAGTGAGCTGATAAAACTAATGCACCATTTTTTTGATGCGGAATCGATCATTGTCTAGGGTGATTGAAAGTTTCTTTGGATTTTGGCTTAAGATGGGTGGCAAAGTATTTCTTGAGGATATGGGAAGATGGTCAAACTTCATTTCAAAACATGATTGCTCGTTTTCTCAAAAATTAACTTAAGGACCATAATTTACTTACTTTTATATATTTGCTCTTTTTTTTCTTTATTTCTTTTTTATGCCCTAATTTTAGCTTAGGCCGCTCTTACGAGTTTTCAACCTAACGGGTCTTTTTGATTTTTTTTTTTTTTTGTAAAGGACTTGCACCAAGGGAATACAATGTTGACAAAGTATTTTAGAGATCGCAAATTTGCCCCAGTATGGAGGACCTAAAGTGTTATTTCATCAGTGAGAACAAACCAAAAGTTTACTAAGTAGGGGAGTATGTACTTTAGGGTGGTCGGGGTGGGATTAGACTTGGACGGGGGATGATGACAAGGTAAGGACATTAACTGACTCAAAAAAATGAAGACACATGTCACACACAAGTTACTACACGAATGCTTCGTAGAGAGTTAACATCAGTTTTAACATGAAAGAAATTTTTAATGGACCACTTCGGTCATTCATCATGGGGTGGATGAGATGCAATGCTTTTTTTAAAAAATGCGAACGAGCTGCTAATTTGAAAAAAAATTGAGTGCCTTGAAATGCCTTGAGCTTGCAACTAAGTATGGCTAAACTTTTTCAAAAAGAATGATTTACCTCACAAGAATGTCTCACCTCTCACCACAATTTTTTTTTCTAAAATTATGCTCATTTTTTTTTGTAACGCATGATGTAGGTATGCAAATGAATGAGTGTGCATGAAATGCGAATGAATGTATGTGACATGCGAATGTAATGATAATGTATGTGAACGAAATGATAATGTATGATTTTATTTATCGCGTCGGGGAATTATAAGTTTTACGTTTGGAGAGTAAAGTACAAGGTTTGACTTTGACTTTAGCATGCATGGCTTCTCTCCAAAATAAAACTTTTAATTCTCAGGCAGTCGTAACATAAGATGTTTATTTTTGTAATGCAAAGAAAAAATGCATGAGGTATGGTTTCTAAGAAACTTGCTGTAAATAATGATTTGGGTTTTTGACTTTTTGATTTTTTTGATTTTTGGATAAAAGACGGGATTCATTAATGTTTGTTTGAATGCAAGGGTATAGAGCTCCTCTGTGACCCTAGAATGGTACCCTATGGAGCGGGTCTAAGGTTCTTTTATAGTGAGGTTCTAAAGAATCATACACATGGTTCCTAGAGCCAAGGACTCCAGTCAAGAACACTGACCCCAACAATAGGCAAGCTATTAGAAGGGATAGCATCCTTAAAAGGAATCAAACTCTAGGTGAGATTTTCGTGACCACCCAACGAGACGTACGTCCCGCAGGCCATCACTATGCAATCTCGTTCTAACTTAGGTTTATGCTCGAGTCCGGGTAGAGGACTTTTCTCACGTGTGTGGAGTGTAGAAGTGCAGTGTGTGTAGGAGCAATTTAAAATAACCCAAAGCTGCAAAACAAACATACATACAAGTATCGTCTTCTACCCTAGGGTTTACACAAATAAATAACATAATTATGCGAAAGCAAGTAAATAAATAAAAGGGTAAAGACTGAATTAATCCTAAATTAATTAAACTAGGTTTTGACTCTCTAAAAATAAATAAGTGTCCCCAGTGAAGTCGCCAGCTGTAGCGACCGAAAAATCCGGGAAAGGATTCTTCGAAAAGGTTCTTTAGGAAGTCGCCACCAAATTTTAGTTTAAGGGCAAATTCGGAAAATCCCTTTAGGTTTTAGGACAAGACATCGTTAGGGTTCGGTAGTCGTTATGTGTGGGGAAGGTATTAGCACCCCACGACATCCATTGTCTAATTAATTTAAGATTTATTTAATTGTTACCCTTTTATTTGTAGGAAAAAGACTTATTTAAGTTTTTGGTTTTTAGTGCTTGACAAGAGTGGACTCTTGCTCCTACGTACCTCCGGATGCAATGGAGGAATCAAAGCTACGTAGTTCTTCCTGAAAAAGTTTATTGGTTGGTGTTTTTTAGTGTAGGGGTCCTAGGATTCCTTGAGTATGTCATGACTCACTTGATTCTTAGGGCGATTGACTAACCCGGATTAACCTGGCCGACTTAGTCCCCCTACTTTTTGAAAATATTTTTAGAGTTTTTGAAAGAAATTGATTTGGTGTGAGGTGGGTCCGTTTTAGAATAGGTATTCTAGAACTCCTGAACTGTACAGCTCATTAGTTCTAGAACGCTGACTAACCCGATTGTACAACCGACTTAGTCCCCTATTTATGAAAAATAATTTATTTATATTTATTAAGTTTTTTGTAGGATTACTGAACTGTACAGCTCATTGGTCCTAAAATGATGACTAACCCGGTTGTACAACCGACTTAGCCGTTTATTTTTAGAGAAAAATAGTTTATTCGTATTTATTATGTTTGCGGGTTCTTGAATCAGATGCAACTCATTGGCCCTAAAATAACGACTAACCCGGTTGTACAACCGACTTAGCCGTTTATTTGATTCCGAGAGAAAAATTATCTACGTTTGAGTTGGAAAAGGATTAAAAAGAGAAACAGGGGGTGCAGATTGTAAAGTGGGGTTTTATTAATCACGGGGTGTTGTATAATTAATTGGAGGTGCAAAAAGGAAAGCCTAGTTCGCATGGGGAAGCCCAGAATGCGAAACTGGGCTTAAGTTGGGGAGGGGCGCGCGCATGAACAAAGGGGTGTGAATATTAATCTGAATAATCAAAAAATGAAATTAAAAAAACAAGCCCAACATATACCCTAAACCTTGTAACCGAAAACCCTAGTTTCAAACCCCTTCCCTTCATCCCCTTCACCACTGCGGTAGCCACAGAGAAGAGAGAGGCGAGACCACCACGGAGAAATTCCGCCGGTTCCCACGAGAGAGAGAGAGAGAGAAAAAATCCGGCGCGGTTTGCTTGCGGTTTCCATGGAAGATGAAACCAAGCTTTGTGTTTTGTTTGTTGCGCCTCTTACATAGTACATTCTCATGGATCAAACCCTTCACAGAAGTGATATTAAGTCTGCAACAAATTCTCATTACAATTTACTTGGCTCACACTTGGGAAGGTATAGAATAGAATCCAATAAACTCTTGTTGAGTGTTAGTAATATATGAAATTGACACTCTTTCTCTCAATATATATATCACCTTTCTTTGCAGCCATGAGAAAGCTAAAGAAGCAATATTTTACTCATATAATAAACACGTCAATGGTTTTGTCACTCAGTACTTGAAGAGGAAGAGGCGTGAAGAAATATCAAGTAAGTGAATCACAAGAATGGTTTTGTCACGAGTGTTCACACTTTATATGATAATAATAATTATGATTATTTCAATATAGTTTGAGTTCTTAATTGTTTGTATTATTATTATGATGGGTGACAGAGCATCCAAATGTAATATCGATATTTATGAGCAGAGGGCATGAATTGCAAACCAACTCGAGAGCATCCAAATGTAATATCGGTTCTTAGTTTTTTTATGAATCGAGATTGTAAAATGCCAAATGTTATTGATTTAGAGGACTAACATGATTCAAAGAACAATCGATATTGGTTTTTACTTAGCTAAAAAATTTAGACTTTGTTAATGTTTACTAGTCTCAAGCAGTGAATATAAGAGAACTATACAAGCTGTATGAAAACGGACTATTTACATGCTTTTTTCGGATCTGATAGGCATAATGTAACATACCTAATTTCCAGCCTCAGATAGGTCTCCTATTGCCCACTCATCAATCTCGTTATTTTTTCTTTTGCTTCTATGACTTTTGATTGTATTCCTGCTGAATATCGATTCTGCTACTTCCTTGTTTGACTCTTCTTTTTACTCAGACATTTGAAACTATGTTTCAAATGGATTAGGATCCGATGTTGAATCCTAATCCTTATTTAGGTGATTTTTGCGGTGTTGTTCGCCTTGGTTTTACGTGTGTTTTAGACCCTAGGCTAACCATTTATTTATAGGTAGAAATTAGGTTTTAACATTAATTCTTTGTTTGACCGGGCTTTTTGCGATCGATAATGTGGGCTTCTTGAAAGCGATCTTGGAGAGCAAGAACAGACCCCAGAGATTACTGATGCTGCTCCTTTATTTAATTTTCGTTTTTTATATTCTTTGTATTTTAATATTATCATATTTTTGTATTTTGGACATTTTGGACAAATAGACACTTTTTAAAATGTAAATAAAATTAAATAGATTTTTTTGATATTTTTTGGAATATATATGCTCAAAATAAGAACGAAATAATAAAAATAGAAAAGAAGTCGGAATGATGAGCCCAATTGCGAGAAAATAACTCGAATAAGCCCATTTGCAAGGAAACGACTCGGATAAGCCCAATTAAGTTCGACTAGGCCCAAATATGAAAATTCAACTAAAGAATGCGCGAAAAGATCGATCATTCGCGCGCATTCTCAATTTAAACAACGACATCTCGACTTAGTTGAACAGGTTAGTTGAGATTGGCTTAGGTTAGTAAATGAGACACCCTTTTTAATAATTCTCGTAATTGCGCAACTTCAGAACATGAGTAAAATAAATGACTAAAACCAGAAAAAGAACACGGACAAAATTGGGGTATAACACCACTCACTTACTTACTAAACACCACTCCTCATTTAAATTAAATACCCTTTTATTATTTTAATACAACCCACCAACTACCACTTAATTAAATTAACTAAATAAACACTTAAATTATTTTTGGGGCGTTACATGTTCCCTAACTACTCCAAAGAGCGTTAGGATTAGGTATGGGAGATGAGTAAACTAGCCTAGGATTATTCCAATGCAATGCATAAAGTAAATGGAAAGTAAAAATGTTTGAAAATAGATGTTTCATTGATTGTTGTGTGTCTAACACACACACACACACACACACACACACACACACAATGGTGTCTAATAGCCACGATCACTAGCCTACGGCTGACCACTAGTGTGAAAACGGTTGGATCGGCTAAGAACCAATACATAATAAAAGCTCATGCGCTCTAAAATCTAGGAAATTTGCTCCAAAATGTTCACTAGCACAGAAAGTGGGTAGAAACCTCTGCTTCCTATCTTTTAGGCGCTTTAACTTCGTTCTCCTCAATCGCTCCACGTCTTGACTTACAATCCTCAACGCATTTTCTATGTGTTTCACTAGTTTGCTCGGAAAGCAACTCCCTTACACCAGCAATAGTACCCCTAGCTGCAAAGTCCTCAACAACTATGTCCTCGGCTACCAATCCTCACCGGCAATAGGAAAGGATATTCTTTAGACCCTTATTGCTAAAATAATATTTCCAAGATTATTTCCAATAACTGCTTAAAAAAAATTAATCGAAGAGTAAAAAGTTAAAAAAATAGAAAAAATAAATGGAAAAAAGTGAAAAGTTACTATTAGATATATGTTTTATTCCCACGGATTAAAAAATTCCCACTCTATCTCATGCGAATATTTTTTTTTGGTTACATTTAGGCATCGAATAACGATATGCAAATATAAAAAAGAATATAAAATAGAATCGATGTGTAAATATTGATTATGGTGTCAGGTTTATATTAGGTCCATTATTATCATTCACTTAGTTACAAAATTTACAAAATACACATGACATTCTTCAATTTGTAAAATTGATTTAGTTTGGGGTAAAATGATTTATATTTGGAATATCTTATTGTGAAATAAATTTTGATGCTAAAAGAGGATGGGACACTATTAGATGTATAATCTCATTGGCAGCAACAAGAGGATGGAATGTGTATCAATTTGATATTCCAAATATAAATCATTTGTATTTGCTCCGGTAGCTGGATAGTGTAATGCAAAGTTTTCAACACAGTGCAAAACTACTTTTTAATTTTGTATCAACTAAAAAAGTGGAATATCAATTAGATGTATTTGCTCCGGTTTGACTAAATGTGGTAAAGTAATTTGTATCAATTAGATGAAAGTAATTTGGAGTATCTTATAGTGAAGTATTTGCCCGGTAGCTCGATGGGACACTATTAGATGTATAATCTCATTGGCAGCAACAAGAGGATGGAATGTGTATCAATTTGATGTGAAAAGTGTCTTTCTACATGGAGAATGGATTAAGACTGTGTATGTTGAGCAGCCACTGGGCTATGAAAAAAAGGGGTAGGAACAACTTGTGTATAAGCCAAAGAAAGCTCTATATGGGCTAAAACAAGCTCCACGAGCTTGGTATAGCAAAATAGAGTCTTACTTTGTAAATGAAGGGTTCAACAAGTGTCCATATGAACCTACCTTGTTTGTAAAGCATGATAAGAAGAATGGTATATTGCTTGTTAGCTTGTACGTGGATGATTTGATCTATACTGAAAATTGTGCCAAGTTATTTGATGAATTCAGGGTGTCTATGCAGAAACAATTTGATATGACTGATCTAGGTAGAATGAGATTCGTCCTAGGGATTGAGGTAACACAAAATGAGGAAGGAATATTTGTGTGCCAAAGCAAATATGCAAAGGAAATACTCTGCAGATTTGGAATGGAGACCTGCAGTACAGTAAACAACCCTATAGTTCCTGGAACCAAGTTAACTAAGCATGAAGAAGGTGGTTTAGCTGATGCAACTCGGTATAGACAGATTGTTGGAAGCCTTATGTACCTCACAGCCACACGACCAGACCTCATGTTTGCTGTGAGCCTCATAAGTAGGTTCATGGAGTGTCCCAAGGAGAAGCATTTCATGGCAGCCAAGCGCATTTTGAGGTATCTCAATGGTAGCACAGAACTGGGCATCTTATACAGAAGAAATGCAGAGGAGAAACAGATAGGTACTCTGATAGCGATTACGCAGGGGATCTAAATGATAGAAAGAGTACATCGGGCTATGTTTTTATGATGGGAACATGGGCTATCTGTAACACCCCCTTAGACATAACTACTGTTTATGTTAATAAAATCAGAGTTTTCCAAATTTTTCCACGCACCACAAAGAGAGTGCTACATTTAATCAAAACACCTTACATGATCTCCAAAATAGTAATTAAAGTAAAACTCCTGAATATTAGTTAAAATAAGCTTCAGTAAATGATACATAGCACCAACATCGTCCGAGGACAAAATACTACAGCAGTGAGAACATTAACTTAACATCTTTGTTCAAATTATAAAGGAAATAAATACAACTAAACATCCCCTGGCTACGTGTGATCGAGCCGACTCATTTGTCAATGGGCGGGTTTGGGTCGGCCCGCCCAGCCCATCAGGCCAAACGATGTATATATGGCGGTCGGTCGGGCCACCAATATTCGATGGTCATAAAAATGAAGGCCCAAGCCCGCCCAACACCAACCCCACGGGCCAATGGGCGAGCCCGATGGGCCCGCCAACTGCCACAAATCATTGACTTTTTAAAATTTTGTATAAATCAAAATTAGAATTTCCAACCACTATGTCTAGAACTTCAAACACAAATGCTTGAACTTGCATATCAAGTTGATTTCATATATATGAAAAAAGGTGGAAAGTTGATATCTTGTGATTAAATTCTCATGATATTACCGACTCAAAATTTGAGTTACCAAATCTTATTCGCTTTGCCTCTAATTTATTTGTTTCTTGAGTGTGATTCATTAGGATTAGGATTAAGATTAGGATTAGATTAGGATGTTGATTGCCTTTATACCGAATTGGTATTTTTTTTGAAATAGGACAATTTCAATAGAGAAGAAGACAAAGGCATCTCGAACAATTATGGATCGGTATTTGGTGGTGGTGTTTTTTTTGAGTCGAATCGCTTCAAGAATTTATGAATGGAGTTGCAGAACGGTTTGAAGAGAAGACGAATGACGATCCATTAAGCTCCAAAATCGAAGGCGTGGAATAAATAATTGACTTGTCATATTTTGATTGGATAACAGTAAAAACAGCATGTATAACACTTGTCATATTTTAAAATAAAAAAACAAAAACAAAAAACAAACGGGCCGGCCCAACAACACCATCGGGCCAATCGGGCCGGGCCAAAAAACATACCGTTGATTTTGGGCTACTATTTTTAGAGCCCAAGCCCGCCCAAAAAATCGGGCCATTGGGCCGGCCCATTGGGCCGGGCCCAAATTGACAGCTCTACTCGACCATACTAGAAGAAGGATCTCTAAACACCTTTAGTCACCGTCACCTGCAGGTTACCGACATACGAGGCAACACGACGCTTGATGAGGTGAGTCTCAATACATAGATAATAATAAATAAAACAAGAAACACGAGTAGAATAGGCACACCCTACATACAATCAATTCGATACACCATTAATACAATTACACCAAATACGATTCGTCCAAAATATCTGATTACACCAAATATACCATTGATTACGAACACCCAAGCAATCACGGAATGTATGCAATGTATGATATGCAATATGCATGTGGATCCATCATCATCGCTTTTTGCCTTGAGGGCACACGTCACTTTGGCCGAAGCCCACTTCACTTTGGCCGAAGCCCACATCTTCGCTTTATATGCATGCTTTATGTGACCCCACATCAATGCATTACAACACAAACACATTTATCACAACGATTATTACTCATCACTTTTCACTTCGCAATTCCACTTCGCTCACAATAATTGGCCGAAGCCTACACATCACTTTATCCTCACCACAACATCACACTTCATTTATTGGACCCCTTCACTTTCCTAAGGACTAAATTCTCACCTAAGGACTAATTTGGCACTTAGGGACCAATCCCACACCATAAGGACCATTTTAGCACCTAAGGATTATTTTGACACTTAGGGACTATTTTGACAATTAGGGACTATTTTGACATCAAGGGACCAAACTTCACTTAGGCACCATTGGGTACCAATAGGCGCCAAGGGGCAGCCATTTTGGCGCCCCATACCGTGCCACTTCCAGCCACACCCACGCACGCAAGAAGACACGCACACACACACACACTAGGCGCCAAGTTCCCAGCGAACTGGCGCCCCCCTGCACAAATAAATAATCAGATAAAAAAAGGAAAGCTTCATATTTGAAAGCATTCTGACTTGGACAACATTATTTATTGCAAGCGTTAGCATTCTAAATCTGAATGTAGTTGTTTGTATCCATTTTACTCTTAAACTTCTTATATCATGCAAGTCAAATTGAGAAATTTATTTGACATTATGTGGTTAATATATCACCCGAGAATAGCACTTTCAAAGCTACCAATAACTAAATGAAACACAAAAACAGTTCCTCATAACAATTGATACCACTACAATCCAATTATCAATTATTATATTTACTGCAAACAGGTGAAATGCATTTTCACTCACCAATAATTTTTCAAGAACCATACTCACTCCAACAACATTTTTATCCAACAATTTAACACCCACTTAAACCACACTCACTTAGGCATTTAATCAACATCATTAAATCAACACGTTCTCATATTTCTTCACATTGAAGCATTTTATCAAACACATGACATGCACATTTAGCAACACATTTATTTCCAACATCAAGCATCATGGTATCACCAAATTAAATACAAATACCACAACAAACATAGAATTAGCACAAAACTCAAACCATCAAATAAATACTCCTAACACCTAATCCCTATGATTTCAAGGTTTATAAATTATTAGCCATGAAATAGAGCCCCCATACCTCAAAATTGAAGAACCCAAGTACTCTCTCCTTCAACAACACAAAAACTACCAAAATGGCTTCCCCAACATTTTGAGCTCCAAAACCCCATCCATGGTAAAAGGAAAATGGGAATGAATTAGTGTAGGATACTTATACTAAATGATAGAGGAAGAAAAATGTGAAAGATTGGTACCAAAAACACTTACCCAAAGCAAGCAATTGAATTTTTCTCCCTCCCCTATTGTTGAACAGCAGCTCACGACTCCTACCCTCTCTCCCATTCTCCTTTTTTTCTGTTTTTCTTTCTTTTTAAGGAGATGGTAACCTTTACCCTAGTTTAAGTTATGTATTTGGGCCTATTTAGTGGGCTTGGGCCCCTTATTTACACCCTCTAGGTACTTTCTCACATCCTCCCAATCTAATTGAAATACTCCTCATTTAACTAAAATACTCACCATTTATTTACCACACCTCACTCCTTAATTTAATTAATCACCCTATATTTATTTAATATAGACAACTAAAATAATCACTTAATTAATTTAGCTAAATAATCGCTTAATTAAATTAATTAAATAACCACCTAATTAAATTAGTCAAATGCTCACCTAATTAATTTTGGGATGTTACACTATCTCTTGGTCCTCAAGAAAACAACCTATAGTAACCTTGTCTACAACTGAAGCAGGGTTTGTGGCAACATCTCACTGTGCCTGCCAAGCTATGTGGTTGAAGAGAGTGCTGGAAATGATAGGGCATGAAGAAACAGATTGTATCACTCTGCTCTGTGATAACAGTTCTGCAATCAAGTTGTCTAGAAACTCAGTCATGCATGGCCGAAGCAAACACAACGATGTTAGATACCATTTTCTAAGGGACCTCTGCAGAGATGGAATGATAGAACTAAGTCACTGTCCAACACAACATCAACTTGCAGACATTATGACAAAACCAGTGAAGTATGAAACCTTCTCCTATCTGAAGAAGCAACTTGGAATGGTTGAGTTGAAGGAAATAAGCTAACACTTATTTTACCACTTAGTTGAGTGGAATATCAATTAGATGTGCAAAGTGTTCAACACAGTGCAAAACTACTTTTTACCACTTTTAGACAAACTGTGGTTTGGAAGCAGATCAATTTTGAAGTTAACACTTATTTTAAAAACAAACAAAATTTGGTATATCTGTCATACTAAAAACATGCTTAAACGTTGTTAGGTTAAATGTAATAGTTACTACTGTAATAAATGTAAACTCATTGTAATCTATTAATAATACAAAAGAATAGACTTCTCAAAGTCAATTTTCCAAGGTGTCACAAGGAGAGGATTTCATGGGCTCTGCATTAATTATGAATCACATGTGGCATTTCATCATGTTTAATCACTGGTCCATGTCATCAATACTTATCCAACTAATCATGCTATATGACAATTTAACTCCCAATTTAAATTAAAAAACATTTTTTATTTTGAGCATTAATTACAACCATTGAATTTCCTTCTTTTATATTTGAAAACAAGTTGAAAACTTCAACCACTAATAATCACGATCAGTTTCAAATATTCAATTATAATATTCAATGAATTATAATGAAACGTATAATGTATATAATATTTAAATTTTAAAATTAAAAATAAACCATACATGTGAATGTTATATAACTATAAGTACGTCATAACAACTCAAATGGAAATTTAAAAAATAAAATAAACCTATATGGTTTCTATACGGTATACCAACCCTAAAATATTATTTAAAACTTTTTTTTGAAGCAAAAAATATTATTTAAAACTTATATTTTTATGCCGCACAAACGGAAATATAAAAAAAAAATTAAAATTATATTACAGATTATAATGTATATTATATGAACATATGCATATTTTCCTAATTATAGTTAAGCAATTATCATGTTGCTTCCTGTTATTGATAGATATCCCATATATAGTTAAGCAATTACTATAAAATTAATGTAAAAAAATTCGGTTTCTACATTTCTATTCCTAACCAACAACAAATTCAATTTTCAAAGTTAATTTTCAAATTCCCACCAATTTTAAAAAGTTCAAATTTTAATTCAATTTTCGATTTCCTCCCGCATTCAATAAAATAGAATTTCAAATTTTGAGTTGTGTGTATTATAAATTCCACCAATATTATAATTATATTTAGTTAAAAGATAAAATGTCAAATTCCCAATACGCTTGGAAATTATGCATTTCACCATCAGTTGTGCTATATTTGGTAAAAAAACATTAACTATGCTAGAAGAAATTTATTTCATAAAAATATCAACATAATGGGATAAATCTCGGATATAATATCCCTAATTTATAGTATGTTCAAACACTGAAATTTATATAAATAAAAATGTGGTGTGTATATATATATATATATATATATATATATATATATATATATATATATATATATATATATATATATATATATATATATATATAATACAAGGAAATAGTTAGAAAGATTAAAAAAATTAGTCGTAGGTACACATAAAATATATTATTCTAAAAATGATAATATAATATTTTTCCATTAAAAGAAACAGTAATAGCCTATAATTTAATTCTTTAAATTTTCAAACAATATATTTCATTCAAAATAGGTTCTGAAAATCTAAAATTTAAAAACGGACACAATTATGGAAATTAAAAGTTCATTTTAATGCAATATTTGAATTTTGAAAAGTTGAAGCTTAATTTTGTCCGTAATATATTGATACTACTTAATTGAAAAGTGGATGCATAATTTTCTCTTAAGCTTCTTTTTCCAAAGAGACCCCACCATCGTTTTATTATAATGATAGAAGTTCACGGATGATCCATCTCTCCCAATTAAATACCTATAAATCAATGGTTGTGTTAGTCCATCTCTCACAAGGAACCATTATCAAGTTTACGCCATCATAGCCAATATGAATGCCACATTATCGTCTGATGTCGAGCTCTCTACTTGCAATCTTCACATGCTCATGTACGTACCTTTCATTCTCTCATTATATTTTTAATAAGAAAAGCATTATTTCTCTCTCCATTTTTCTTACAACTTGCAGATCTTGAAGAGAGTACTCATCTGACAATTAGAGCTTTGGAGGTTAACACAGAAAAAAAAATTATATGTTCTTTTTATCAACGCTTTTGTTTGTCTCTGGCTTAATAGCTATTCTCTATCATTAACTTATAGAAGCTCATTTTATAAAAGTCCTCATTATATAATTGTCAACAAGGATTCAAACCAGACATACAAATGTTATGAGTTGCTGCTTTAGTTTGGATTCAGGTAAAAATTTGGGTATTTTTTTCTGGTCGGGTATTTTGTTTCGTTTTTGCTTCCTAATCTTTGTCCATGATTTTTGTGGTTGTTGTAGGCATGACATTGTAGTAGCCAAAACTCTAACATAATACATTTCGTTTGTTTCTCATTAATCGTAATAAACCTTTTTGTGATTTGTAGGTGTACTATTTACATTTCACATGGGCTTTTCCAAGACGTTGTTGAGGATTAGTAGTTCAACATTGTATTTTTAAAAAGGTATGTCTATCGGGAAAGCGAATAATCTGAATAGTAATTTTATTTTAACAAAAATCTGAATACTACATTAAAGAGAATTACCATGGGCATAAAAGAGCTTGCATATTAGCGGGAATCCTTATGTACATAACTCAAAAAGTATTACAGTACCTATTAAGGTTGTTTGTAGTTATATGATTTGGGTTAGAGAAAGTCATATAATATAGAAATTTGTTGTTCTCGGATGATTTACAAATTCACAAATCCAACTAATATGATTTCAATATTGATTATTTATTGGGTAAATATCTTTTTTATTAAACAGGTGTTTTTTAAATCATAATCTTATATTTTATGAGATTGTTAACTTCATATGAGTTATTTCTTCAAAAACAACTTTCATTGGAATGCTCACAGGTGTTGGTTCTGAAAGAGAATATGTTAAAAATGGGGTGAAGTCAAAGTTGAATATTATTGAGTTAGACAATAATGGGTAATTTTTTTATCCATGTCGTTTTTAACATGAATAAAAATTTAGTCACTTCTAAACTTTCTACTTACATGTAGATTAGGTTTAAGTTCAAGGTTACATTGGTTGCCAAGTTTGTCGATGATCTGAACTCCTTCCTTGCCTCTGTCAATCAAATATATTTTTATGAGAAATATTGATTAGCATGTCATGCTTTCCACATGTCAATCAAATATTTTTAATTACAAAATCATATAATGATATTGGGTATATAATTGGTTTTTTATTGGACAAATTACTGGTTACCAAACTATATTTACAACTTTTTATATAGGTACCATACATTTATAATTTGCTTGAGAAAAAATAACTAATTGATCATATCTATCTATTAATCTATTAATATAACATTTGAATAGGTTCCCGAAAGCAAAAAATTAGAGTTGTCAATCAAAGAGCAGCTCCACATCCTCAATGTGAATTTTATGGCCTATTAGGATTTATTAATCCATGTTGCCGCCAAGTCATGCATTGTAATTAAATAAATTTTTATTTTTGCAATAAAACAAAAAATAAATCATAGACATAGGTTTCTTACTAAATATTGCATTTTCTTTCAGTTATAATATATAGTCTTAATAATCTCAAAAAAAATATATAGTCTTAAATTGATATCAATACTAATTATTGCATTTTCTTTCCATTACAATATAATCTTAAGTTCTATACTAATGACATTTTAAAATTTCTATATAAGAGTACACTAGAAAAATCATCAATCACATCCCTGTAATTTTTCCCGCGACATGTATATATTATTCTTCTATTTGTGTCTGTAGTTTATTTCTCTTTTCTCTCTCTCTCTCTCTCTCTCTCTCTTTCTATGTTTTTTATTTTATTAATTTTTTTCTCTAATTTTTTGTTTTCTTTGAGATGCTAATTATTTGCTTTCCATCTACCAGAGTTGTACCGACAGAGGAGAGGAAAAGTAGGAAGAAGAAAGAGGAAGATGTGTTTTACGATCGTGAGAAATTTCCCTTCTAGCCATTTTTGACAATGCACTTCCTACATCATCACCCATCTATATAATCATTTATCATCCATCTATTTTTTTTATTTTTTTTATATTTGTAGTTTTTTATATTAACATTGCTTCCTCTGTGCTTGGTTGCTTCTATTTAGTTATAAATGAGTTTTTCAAAACCTTCAAATGGGTAGATTAAGTAAATAAAAAGCAGATCCAAATCATATGAAGTGGGATATTAACTTTAGATTAAAAAGTAACTAATCTCAACGACTAATAAAAAATTAAGGGTTTGTAAAAAAATGTTTGTAAGTTCTAACACATTTATTATTTTGTAACCATTAATTCTTTTGTTTTTCTTTATAAGAGGGGAACTTCCCCTGAATATTGCAAAAAAAATAAAGGGACATAAAAGAGCCCAAGAGGGGGACTAAGCCAAACCCCTTGGCAAGAAACAGGTTACCATTAGTTGTCTTATCAATAATTGAGGTTACTTCTTTTACAATCTAAAGTAAGTTGATCACTTTAGAGAAGTCAAATCTATAAAACCCTTATTTTATCAAATGAAACAAATTTGTAAAAAAAAATGAAACGGATTTGTCTCGATTATCATTGTTCCATAGTTATTCTTTCGTCGATTGAAAATTGGTAAGACTCACTAATAGCGTTAACATTAATATCATTAAGCATAGTATTGGAAGCATAGTATTGGTACAGGTTGGGTCACAAATATTAAGCACATAAATACTAAATTAAATCAACTAACACGATTCGTTGTTATCACACTTTACTAATTTAGATACAATTTTCTTAACTTCTTTTTTTAATTATGTTAGTTTTTTTCATAAAATATTAGTTTAATATTATGCATGAAAATTGTTTCTCGTGCATCGCACGGGTTGCATACTAGTTAGTTAATCAGTTAGTTAGGATTACTGTTACAGTTAGTTAGAAGCTTAAGTTGTTAGTTATGACTTAAGCAATTGATTAGTGCTTGTATAAATACAATTTGTGAATAATAGACAAGTCAATTCTCTGGAATATTCTGCATTATTCCCTTACAAACGTATCTGTATATTTCAATTGGCCAATGCACCATGCTTATCAAGAATCTAAGCTTTTTGATTTACAACTGACAGCACTTTGGTTTTTGTTAGGTGCATCCAAATTTCTATGGTGCTTACTTCTTTTCATAATTCTATCTTTAAGTTATTTTTTCTTCTTTTCATAATTCTATCTTTAAGTTATTTTTTGTATAAATGAATTCGGTTGTTGCTTACTTACCAATTTCCCCTGCCCTTCTGGAATTTCGAATTTTGGTTACGGGTGCGCTACATGAAACAAAAGCAGAATCCAAATGCAAACTATGTCAAGTGCAAAATACAACTGCTGTTTTCAACTTGTGATCACCAAAAATCTCTGCAAGTGCATGATCCATTTTTAAATTGATGAAACCTGTTCACATCTCTCACAACAAATTCTCTCTCTACAATATCACTAATAAGCTTAAATGCCTCATGACAACCCCAGCACATCCTCAAGTTCTTCATTATTCTGATTGTCACTCCTTTAGGTGTGTTTAATAATCCAAATGCCAAGGCAAGTTTCTCACTGTGTAAACTCACAATTTCCTCTTTAGCTTCCTCTTCAACATCAACAAACACCAAACCTGTAGTCACTCCAGAATATCCCCTTTCCTTCATTTTCCTTTCCAATTCCCTTAGCAAGCTCAGTATCTCCTTCCCTTGACTACACTTAGAGGTGTCTCCAGCATGGAACACATAAGTTGATTCCTTTATCTCAATCCAACTGCTCCCAGGTTCCTTGAACACTCCAGTACGCTTCATTTCGGATCGTAGATTACGAACGTTTTCCCAATCCCCAGCCAATGCATATGTGTTGGACATTGCAACATATGCCCCTGCTAATTGTTGGTTGGATTCTATTATCCTACTGCTGGCTTCAAGGGCAATGTCTACTCTACCATGAAGCCTACTAGCTGAAAGAAGTGTCCCCCACAACAAAGCACAATCATCGCGTTCAACTTTAACTGATTTTGCTAACTGATATGCTTCTTCAATACGTCCCACTCGACCAAGCATATCTGCGACGCATGTATAATGCTTTGCAACTGGCATCACCCCGTATTTATCATTCATAGAGTTGAAAAGCTCAAGCCCATTATCTATAAGCCCTGAATGGCTGCAAGCATGTAAGACCCCAATAAAGGTGACATCATTGGGTTTTATCCTTTTATCAATCATTTCATTAAATAGTTGTAAAGACATTGTCCCAAGTCCATACTTTGCAGCAGCAACAATCATTGAAGTATAAGTAACCACTGAAGGATTTGGAATTCTCCTAAAGACCTTATCAGAATAACCAATACAACCACATTTGGCATACATGTCCACAAGTGCACTAGCAATCACATCATTTGCATCATGTCCAAGACGAATGACCACCGCGTGAGTGACCTTCCCGGAACCTAACCTCCCCAAACTCGCACAAGCGCTGACTGCGCTGCACAACATGAAATGATTTGGTTTTCCCAACCTAAAATGATTGAAATCCCTGAACAATTGTAGAGCATGGTGCCCTTGTGCATTCTGAGAATATGTGGTAATCATGGAAGTCCATGAAACCACATTCCTTACACACATGGAGTCAAAAATAAGCCGGGCCTCATCAACACAGTTGCATTTCCCATACATATCAATGAGGGAAGAACACACAACAAGATTGGACCCAAAACCCGAAACCTGAACAAGAGCATGAATTATTCTACCAATGTCAATGTTGGCAAGGATAGAACATGCATTGATGAGAGTAGCAAAGGAGAATTCGTTAGGTAGAACTAAGGTTCCTTGCATTTGATGGAAGAGATAAAGTGCCATATTGGGTTGACCCTGGCCAACATAACCAGCCATAAGTGCAGTCCAAGATACAACATTTCGGTGAGGCATTTCATCGAACAGTTTTCGTGCATGGTCGATTCTATGGAGCCTAAGGTAACAATTAATGAGATGGTTTGTCGTGAAAGTGTCATTTGACAAACCGAATTTGACAACGTTGGAATGGGTCGAGGTTGCAGAGGTTAAATCCTTACAAGTTTGAAGCTTTTCAACGTAGTGAGCTTTAGGATTGGTATGGAAGGAGAACAGTGAGTGTTTGTGATGGCGGGTAAGAGAGAAAGAGGAAAGGGATATTATCAAATTGGGCTTCATACCCAAAAAATCACAGAAATGTTAGCTGAGGAAGGACATTCTCGTCATTGCAATTGTCAAAGCTCTATTACACGCAATCAAGTTTGCTCTTAATCTTGGTTATTTATCACCTAGTTGTTTTTGGAACAGATTGTAAGGCACTAGTGGAAATTATTCATGGGAAATCTAGTGCTATTTCAGAATTAGGCAGCTTGTTAGTGATGATGAAATTACGTCAACAAATAAAAAAATAATGAAAATCAACAGAGAGAACTAATAAATGAACAAATTAATAAGTTGCATATGCAAGTGGCAGAGAAGTGGACACTATGATTCTATGAACACCGTTTTTTGAGGAGGTCTTTGTGGGCCTCCGCCCTGAAAGGGGCGTTTGTTTGGGAGACACAAAGAGGGTTCAAAGGAATTTAGGTTGGGAATAAAAGATTCTCATGTTTGGTAAGAGAAAAAAGAAAAGTGCATTCCAATGAATTATGTTTAGTCTGGAAACTATTTTCCCACTTATGCTGGAATCTGATACATCCCATAATTGGTGGTAATCTTCCATTCCAAAGATAGAGTGATTTCAATTTTAAAGACGAAATTACATTATTAACATTATTAACCTATATATATATATATATATATATATATATATATATATATTTTATAACAATATATATTTGTTACAAAATATTATTGTAAGAAAATTATAAGTTAATAATCACTTTTATTTTATACTTTTATTTCATCTTTAATAACTTAGAAAGTTAAAATAACATGTCATATAAACAATGACATTGTAACAAAAAACAAATATAAATAAGGGTATTTTGATAATTATAATGTTTATTCCCAGGAATGTATGGTATCAACCAAACTAATTTATAAATTGTTCCCAAGAATTGGATTCCTAAACTTGTAACAAACCAAACACGTTTAAGAAAATACTCGGCAATCACATTCTCCGTCAATAGATTCCTGATCATGTAATTCCTTGGAATGTAATTTCTAACCGGGAAACAAACGCCCCCTAAGACTTTTAATGATATATTTGGAGGCGTCTATGCCTTGAAACATCAAGATTCATTGTTAATTTTATTTTGTTGTTTTCGGCCCCCCAAAAAAGAGAGACTTGTTGGCCGGTTGTTACTACCAAGAAAAAAGAAGTGGAGAAAATATAGTTTGCATACCAAAAAAACTGTATTCAAAAAGGAAAATCTTATTTATAATATTTGGATAATATAAATTATCACATCATACTATCCCACTAATTCTTCTTCATCTTTTTTTTTTTTTTGCTTTGTTTTGTTTTTTTTTCTTAAAAAAGTTTCACGTCTTTTATTTATGTTCCCACTTGAGAAATAGTATAAAAATTATTAAAAGTTTCACGTCTTTTATTTATGTTCCCACTTGAGTTGGCTTGCTTAAGAAAAAAAAACAAAAGTGAATCTAGTGAAGTGATCAAATTTGTGGAGAGCTACAAACTTTTACTTACAAGTGTGAACCTTAGTCGGTGTTGGAATTTCAAACTATATTTTGAAGCATCAATCCACCACACGCCATATGATTCACTATCTCACCTAACCGTTGCCTTTAAATGAAGCTGTTTGTGTTGTGGGACAACGTAGTAAATGATGATTTGTTTTTCAGTTAGGACCATCATGAATGGCTGCTTTTTAACTTGACTCCTACCGAATATTGATCAAATAGTTTTTGTTATGCTTTATTGCATTTGGCAAGAAAGATATAAACTAAAATCAAAGTGAATGTGACATAAATTTTTATAATTTCATACCAAAAATGTTTCTCTTATCACGTATAATCTTGTAAAATTTTATTTCATCCATATATTTGTAAAGAAAAATGCTAGCAATACTCTCTCCAACACTCACTATATGATTGATTAAAAATCATATGGGGTCCCACCACTTTGAAATTGGGAGTCATTAATTTAATAGGACCGCATGAATTTTAACTAATCTTAACGTAAGTGTTTGAAAGAATGTCTAAAAGAGAGTGTTGCTAGCACTTCTCATTTGTAAAAGCTGTCAATTAACGCTTTCATTTCATAGATGAACACATAATACATTCAAATAAAATAAAAATAAACACATGATACAGTAAAGACATGTAATGAGGTGTCAAGCCTCAAGATTCATAATCATGTTCGTTTGTTTAAAATCCCGGTAAAAAGTTCCGTTTGCCAAAATCTACACACATCCAGCTTCCAAAATAATCAAGAAAGGTGTAAAAGGACTTGTTTTTCTGAATTTGTGGAGAAAAAAATCTTTATCAAACGAATGAATCAAGAACATCACTGAAGTGAACTTCAGCCAAGTTTTAGTTTTATTTTGACAGCGATGCTCACACACTGGCATGATAGTTTCATCATTTTCATGAATCATGTGATATCCCGAAACGTGAATGCAAACTAAAGATTCACACCCCTATAGACATGCGCTTAAAATTATATAAACATTCATCCTTCCGGTAATCCAATCCTCGATCCTTTTTCAAATATCAGAAGACATATAAGTTCATAGACAATTAACGTAAAGCACAACAGCTGTAGGGTTTAGATTTACACAAGACATATCCATTCAACTGATGATTTCTAAGCTGATAATAAATTCCTTTTCTTTTTTTCTTTTTGTTTGGAAATAGCAGATTACAGACGAATAAGTTATGGTATTGCAGCAATCAAAAGCAAAAGAAGCACGTGAAGGAACTGGTGAGCTAGGGAATACAATGTCCCAACTTGAGCATACATCTACAAAAGCAGTCATACCTGTATATGGAGTCAAAATGTACAAGCACTCACAGCTTCTCTCTTGAGAAAACTTTAAGGCATAGCTCATTTTTTTAGGGGCAAAAGCTCAAGCATGGTCCTCTTTCTATTTGCAGCAACCACTTCATATGCCCAATCAGATGAGCCCATCAAGCTAAGTACTTGAACAAATTTGGATTTTCTTTGTCTCTTTCCAAGTAATCTCGAGAAATCAAATCTTCAATCCTCTTTTTAATTGCCTTGACATCAGGCTGGATAATTACATAGCATATAGCAAAACTTAGGATTTGAGAGAGGAAAAAAGACACGAGATTATGATAGGAAAGTGAGAAAAGTTGAACCTTGAACATGCGGCCCAATTGCTCAACACACTCCATAACTAACTGTTGGTAGCCCAAAACTTTCCGACTCTTCATAATGCGCACAATCGAGGCATCAATAGCATATCTTCTGTCCTTATCGACATCCTCGATTACTTTTTTCTTCTCATCCACAGGAGGTAGAGGAATCTACATGAAAAAATGTGTCAGGTAAAAAGAATAGAGATTGAGATGACCAAAGAGTAAAGATTAGAACACTTTGAAATAAAGCCATACCTTGATCCGCCTCATTTTGTCAGTAAACTTTGAATTAAATTCAAAACAATCGGTGGGCGATACCGTTTTCGTGTTTGGTTCCTTGTTAAGAATCTTATACTTGGCACATGACAAGGAGTGGAGCAATCTAATGACATCGTCATCCAATAAGTTTAACTGAGTCATTATCTCTGAATAACTCAGTCTATCCGATGAATTAAAAAGCAGCAATGCTGAGGCCTATTGAGAAAATAAGACAACATTGGGTGAGTAGAGAGGAACCCATACAAGAATCTGTGGACATCATAAAATTAAGCGATATAACCTGGTAGGTCGTAACAATCAGCTCCACGGTTTTTGGCTCAAATTTCCCACTTATGTTGCAGGTACCCAAGGAGTAAATCCATGTAGTTTTCTGTGCTTTGTTTTAGTTTGATAAAAGTTTTTGAAAACTTCAACGCACTTAACCTAGAGAGAGAGAGAGAGAGAGAGGGGGGAAGGTATTAATCATAGACCAAAATTTACAAAATTTGGGTTAAGGAGTATCCAATACAGAAAACCAAATTCTATTGTTATACGAAGAAGATTATGATTACCATTTCTGCTGGAAGATTGAGATCAAAAGATTTGTAACTTGGCCAGAAGCCGGTAGTAAGAACCGTAACTGTCAAATCTATTCCGGGGTCTGCATCCGGATTATTGTTTAAATATTCCTCAAAGCTAGTCTGATTCTCTCTTGCCAGCGTTAAATCTGTAACCTGATGGGAGTGGCATTTAATTTTTTTTTTGTCAATCAACCAAAAAGGTTGCATGAAATATATTAGCTTCCTTTTACAAATACTTGAAAAAGACTAACCATTCCTTCCATCTTTGAGGTAAACTGTCCACCACACTGTTGCTTCAATTTTGTCAAAATACTTCTCTCATGATCATCATTGGCACTCTTGTCAAAAAGAAGCCTTCGAGCAAGCTTCTTCCTGAAAGCAACGAAACAAGAAACCTATATTAGTTTCTTTTTTCAAAACATCTTGCATAAACAAAAGGGTAATTTTGACATTCAGACATATCCACAGAAAACTGTTTTAATTATCCTTGAGAATGTCTGAATGTCAAAATAGGGAAAACAACTTTATTGGGTGAAAGACTAAGGGTTCAAAAATAGGGAAAACAACTTTTACAAGAATTTCCCAATTTAATTCTTAGAAACAACTGAGAAACGGTAGAAACAATCTCAGTGAGTCAGTTCCCAACGAACGTATATAACATTGGAAAGAAGTACTAAAATATGAAGATTGAAGACCAATGATGTACTATCAAGCCCTTTGTTTGGAAAACATATCACACAATTTTTCCTCTTCTCTCTTATTTTACCTATAAAACTCGGCAAACAAGTCTTTGTCACTTATATAGGCGAGGAGTTTTACCACCTGCAGATAGACCAAAACTAATCCCAAAGTCAAACGTCGAGACCATGTATATCAAAGTTTACAGAAGTAGAAGTATAAATGTTGTGGACCTTTTCTAGAGTTTCTTCAATTGCCTCATCACTCAATTTTTCACTGCCTCCTTTCTTAAGAATGTTATCACAAAAAGTGGCAAGAAGTTCTGCACTTGAGCTTCCAGCAACACCTTTGTTGCAAAAGACCTCAAAAGCCTCCTTAAGAGCCTATATGATCAAAACTTTCAGATTTACACGTAATTATCAATCCAACGTAATTGTCAAACCACTCTAAAATGAAAACCTTGTGGAAAAGAGTGTGATTCTGGAAACAGTTGTTCACATATGCCAGGTACTTGTCATGCAGCTCGATCACATTCCTAACAAAAACCTGAAGAGACCAATTTCAGTTTCCACGATAGAAAAACTGTAGTTAAATCAAAAGATTTCAAAATTTACAGAATCACCTGCTCCTGTGTACCAACAATTTCCTTTTTGTCTGCCTGTAGACATTTTCATTTAAAAGGATGTAATAGAAAGGTCAGTAGCAAACACAAATTGATCCGAAAGTATGACATCATTCACAACTTCAGTAGTAAGGAATCACATGTAAATGAGACAATTAATACATCAATTTGTCAGGATAGAAATTTCAAAATCACGTCCCACCTACCATGCACTGTAAAGAGGCGTGGCATGACAAGTGAATAGAAAAGTTAATACACCCCCTAAGTTGAATATTATCAGTTCACCTCCTTTACTTGTTTTATAAAAAATTGGTAAACGATTTGATACTGATATCATGCATTGACATTGAAACTAAGGCTAGAACTCTTTCCTCAACTATTGCAATTAGAAGTTAAAACTCGGCCAGCAATAAGCAAAATTATTCAGGAACAGACCTTTTTGTTACTAGCTGCATCTTCAGCTAGCTTCACCAATGCCATTCCTTCGGTGGTAATATGCTGGGAAAAGGAAAAAGATAAAGAGGTGTAAGCAAGCAAGAAGAAAGCAGAAAAAGACAGGCCTAAAGATAGGTTCACACCAACCTGCTTAAATATACCAGAAACAGGATCCAAGCCGCGAGGTATTTTAGAAAATAGCCTGAACATCCTTGACAAGTCTTGTACCTAAACATTTCAAGCGAAATGTGAGAACACTACATCCATGTCTTGTAAGTAAAACAATTAAAAAAAGAATTGCATGCACACCTTGTCATCCCTAAGTAAAGCATGACATCCAGAATGCTCTTTTTCGAGGAGTTGACTTGCGTACAAAGACAACAGCTCATGTTGAACTTTCTAAATGAGAAATTTTTCAGAACAAAAACAAACAAGGGAAAAGTAAGTCTATGAAATGAGACCAAACAAACCCATAATAATTGTAACAAATTTTTCTAGGTTGCCTAACAATCCACTTAACATGGCAGAAGAACAAATAGCTGAAATGGTATCACAAAGTCAACTCAAGAACAAACCTCTAATAACTTTGGCTCACTACTAGAGTGCAAGTAATGAGCAACCCTATCTTTTTCGCGTTTTAAGCACTCTTCTGACTGTAGTAGAAAACACAAGATTAAATAAAGGAGACACAACAATGCAAATGAAGAAACTTACGGTGAGCACATATGAGAAACTACACCTTGAGCATATAATCAGGACAAGAATCTTCTAGGATCCAATTCGAAGCTTTTCGAGAATAATAAGCAGAAGTGTCGTTGAGCATGGCAGCTTCAAAATCATTCTCATAGTGGTCCATTTGCCCCATTCCAATTTCAACAAATATATCTAATACATTCTTTAATAGAGCTCGATCAATTTGCTCTCCCTCACGTTCTTGATCGATCTTTGAACAAAAAAGGATTAGATAGTTGATCTAAATTGGTACACGTAGAAAACCTAGTATACAAAGAAAGAAAAACATACAAGTGAAATGATTGCATCTCTCACTTTCCCATTTAGTTCCTTGTAAACCTGTAAATAAAAAACCCATAAATTTATTCTGCAACAAATCAGCATTGAACGCAATGACAATAATAGGAAAGCCACCCAATTTGGGGAGCTTATCTTTATTTATATCATGGACTAGAATAGCTAAGAAAAAGAATTAACATATGTAAAGGTTCATTGTAAAATTACCAAATCACGGAAGCAAGATAATCCAACTTCATTTAGGGGTGGAAGTGACCTCCGAGCAATAAAGTAGCGATCCAAATAGTAAAAGAAGCGAGAGAGCCACCTCACCATAATTTTATGGTTTGCCCATCTCTTTACAAGTTCTCTTAACATAAATTCATCATGCTTTTCTCTCAAAGAAGGTAATACCTGAACCCAAAAGTGGAAAGAAAAAGAAAACAAGGAAAATAAAATACGGCATTTATTAGACAAAGAGTTGGAAAAAATCAATAACAGGTACAACCATCAAAATAATTGAAAACAAACAGACAGCACAAATATTTTATGATTAAAAAATTAAAATGTATTAGATAAGTTGCCAAAAAAGAAACCTAATAAGCAAATAACCTTCCACCTATCCCTATTAAAGAAGAGTGCATTTACAAGGCAGAGGAGAAAACTTTGAGAAACCTGTCATTCATATTGGTAATGACTTATAAGATAGGCATAAGGATTATGAAAACATTCAGGAGAGAGAGAGAGAGAGAGAGTGCAAACTGGTGAAATAAAATGATCAAAATATAAAAGAACTGTTGAATTTATGAGGATAGACCTTTAAAATATGTAATAAGACTAATAATGACTTGATAATATCTTCATGATGACCAGGTACAAATGAATCCCAGAAGATAATCAAAGATACTCTAAGATAAGAAACTAATTGTATTATGATATTCTAACATAAGATCAAGATATTAGGACACAAACCCCCTCAAGCTTAAACTTACTAAACATTAAGCTCGTTACAAATATACTCTTTGAAAGATAAAACATAACAATTGAGGCAACGAACCTAGAAGTCTTCAACATCCGCTCTTCTTCCATGGAACTTGCTCCAAATCAAAAGATCCAATTTTTGGAACAAATATCGAATGCTAAAAAAGGCAAAAGCTTAACCCTTAATCAGAAGCAACAACTCAAGGCTTAACCACTTAACATAAGCAAATATGCTTTACCACCACATAAGGCAAAAACTTCCAAATCTTAACCATCAAGAGTAGAAGCTAAAACATGAGGCTAATGACCCTTTACAATTACCTTCCTCTTCATGCCACATTGATGATTGATCAACCAAATAAGAGAAAGGAAATTCTTTTGTGTTGTATCCCTTCCCTCTTCAATTTATTCCATCCCTTTCCATTCATTCCTATGTCTCTAAAACTTCCTTACTTAGCCTGATTGTAAAAGAAATTTAAATAATTTTTTAATATTGTCAAAAGCTCAAAATTAAGTAGTATCAGTTGTTAATTTATGTTCTCATCTGTTTTCTTCCTAGTGCTTTCATTCGCTTCTCCCAGTCTAACACAAATCATCTGTGACTTTGCACAGACCCACCACAGCACTGCTGCGACTACCTACCCCTTCTTCTCAAGCAAGATAACTCAGCAAATGTCACTTCGATGGTAGCTTCTTGCTCAGTTTATTTCCCTCTATTCTTTGATGACTATGATATGTGATTTGTATTGTGGCTGCTAGTGTGGCACATCCTTCACCTCCCAAAATTTGGTTGTATGGGTAGTGTGTTGTCAATGCCATACAAAATATTTGTCACCCAGCAATGCCTCAGTCAACTGTGTAGTATGTAGTATGTACTTCACCCAACTCTAAACTACGGTTAGCTGGTTGCATTTGGGATAAAACGCTCAAAAACATGACTGAAGGGGCCGGGGTCTTGTAATCAGGTGCACTGATAAAACTGCATTTTTATACCTATCTTGGATCTTTTATAACTACTTTACCTTGTATAAGAATTAAGAACTACATAATATACTTCCTTAAAATAATAACAAAAGTGCCAAAGTCTGAATCCAATTGTAGCAGGAGTGTTGGACAAAAAATAAACAAATTAAGTTGGCATAATGCAACCTAGACCAATAACACCGGAATCAGGATTATTAAATATGACACTCCTAGTTGAATGTAGTTACTTACCCTTATAACAGCAACTAGGCAACACCAAATAATGTCACAAATAATTTAAACCCTTTAAAGGATGAATATGATAGCCAAAGGAGAGTGTTACTACCGATGATATAATGTACTCTTCAAATGCTTCCTTGTACTTATCATACAGTTGTTGAGAATAATCATGAGGAGGCTTTTGAGTGCACATATTGTAGATGGTCCTGCAACATAAAATCAACTCCATTAACTTTTGAATTCAAAGTTCAAACTAAAAAAAAGTCAAAAACCTAACACCAAAAACAACTGAGGAATAGTTATGGATACATACGTGTAAAGCATCATGTAGTCCTCGGAACTGAACTGAGGTTCGGGCAAGCCTTCTAGAATGTTCTTGAGCTTTGTAACGCCTTTCTGCATAAAATCCCATCCTTGTTCTAGGTCGATAGTCTTCCGCTCACTCATAGACATGTTGGAAAACAAAATCTGCAATCAAATTGTGTAATTAATTATTCAGCGTGAAGTTTCCAAAACAGATAGATTGATGGATTGACAGATATCAATAAATCAAAAGCAATTAACAATTTGAGAATCAGAAAAGCAGTGGAATAGAAACCTTGGCTAGTTGAGTGAATCGGAGAGAGAATTGAACCCTATATCTACGAATGGTTGGTGAAGGGGAGGGAGGGAGAAAGGAGAGGGAGGGAAGAGGGTCCAGAAAAAGGACCAAAACCACGGCTAAAGCATTGATCGGAAAGAAAAGCCGAAACTCTGACCCAAAAAAACCAATGAGTGGGGCCCTTTCAATGATTTTTATTAGAAATAAGAAAATAAAAAACTTTGACAAAAAAATCAAAAAACTTATTTGGTATAAATTTTTTCAAAATATGTTTAGAAAACCATAAAACTTGCTTATATATAAAATAAGTTTTTTATTATAATTGATTTTTGGAATGATATTGATTTTTGGAAGTAACAGTGGTTAGGAATTGAACATGTGTTAAAGGTGTTTTCTTTGTCATTTGTTGGGTGTGATCAACAACACATTTTGGTGTCTAGTCTGGGACATTGGCACAATGATTCTCGGGTGTGGCTGGTTCCGTGGCAGAACTCAACGGACCCGCTTATTAAGGCAGAGGGTGACATTCTTAGTAGCATCTTACAACAAGCGTCTCCCATTAGAGGTAATAAGGATGAGTGAACTTGGCCTCACGATCCGTCTAAGCTATTTTCGGTTAAGTCATATTATTTTCAGCTGGTCTGAGATGACTACACCTCCAATGATACAGATCCTCCGAATATTTGGACGTCCTTTTAGAAAACGACAACTCCTTCGAAGGTATTGATATTTGGTTGGCGGTTGTTGTCGAATTCTTTGTTGGTGCACGACGAATTGTTGCACAGAAATATTCCGCACTCAGCTGAGGACGCTATATGCCCCATGTGCAGCGAATTCTGCGAAAGTGTGCACCATTTGTTTTCCTCTTGTTCGTTCGCGAGTTCAGTTTGGTCTAGTGTCGGTGCTTGGCTTGGTTTGGTCTTTGACTCATCACAGAACATAATGGATCTATTTCATAGGTGCGACCAATTGTGCAGAGGAAAAAAGTCCAAGAGAAAGAAACATCTTATATGGGTAACGACTTGTTGGAGCATATGGATCGCAAGGAATGGTGCTATTTTCAAGAACGAGGAACCAAGTGTCGATTCGGTTGTGACTCGTATCAAAAGCTACATTTGGAGTTGGTGTATTTATAAGCTGAATTGTAATTCCTCTATTTCTATTTCAATGTGGTGGACTAACTCACTCCAATGCCTAAACAATATGTAATCTATATGGGGGAGAAACAGTGGGTTAGGTTGATTATCCTCACTGTAGTGCATTTTGTGCGATGTACTATTTTTCCTGCCTGAGTCTTTTTCCCAATGGGTTTTGGCTCAGGGAGGTTTTGAGGAGGCCCTCCCCTTGTGCTCCCTTCAATGAAATTATTGCTTATCTAAAAAAGTTTTTTATTATAATTATTCTATTTTTTTTACATCAATATATTCTCTTTTATCATTTTTTAATTTCAAAATAGTTTTAATGTAATTTTTATTATATTAAATAATTATAAAATAAGAAATACACAATATTTTTTTACTTGAGAGTAAAAATCCAAATTGGTCCCTGACAAATTCATCGCGAGACAAATTGGTCCTTGATAAATTTTTCGAGAAACATTAGTCCTTGACAATTTCAAAATAGGACACGTTTGTAGTATTTTGGGCCAAATAGACCCCTGGCGTTACAAATTTAAAAAGTTTTAAAAGGGGGCAAATCAGTGTCTGAGCATTTGGGACAATTTGTTCCCTGGTTATCTTCAACTTTAGAACTCTGGTTTCTTAAACCAGAAACCATTTTCCACCCTAAAGATAGAGAAGGACGCACAGACAGAGAGAGAGAGAGAGAGAGAGGATTAAGGCCGCCACCATTTAGGCCTAGCTAGGGGATGATTTGTGGTTTTTTTTTGGTGCACTAATGAACAATGAGTGCTTTCTTTATTTTATCTTTCGTATCAACCCTATTGAGGTTGCTTATGTAACTGTTGAACTAGTCAAAAGCTTCAAACTATTGAATGTTTCTTTTGGATTAAATGGAGAATATGCATTATCATTTGCCATGGGTTATCTTTGTAGAAATGAAGTATTCCCACTTGCATTTATTGTGCTGATTTGTTAACAAATGGTTACAGAGTGAAAATGTAAAATCTCAAGTGATAGATTAGCATGAATAATAATTTGATCAAAAAAGTTATTTTGGAGATTTGGCGTATCGATCCCCTTTCCTTGGACAAGCATTGCATGTGCTCTACCAGTTGAGCTACATCCCACATGTTTTCTCTCTTTAGCTTGTTTCTTTTCTTTGTTAACAAAATTATAATATAAAATAATAAAATAAATTAATCAAAATCAACGTGCGTGTGTGAGAGTATAAAACAACGTTGTTGTTTTTTTGTTTCCAATTTCTGTGTCCAACAAAATTTTCTGTTTTAAATATTGGACAAGATTGGGCAAAATTGTGTTGAATTCTCAATAAATGGTTCCAGGGTGAAAATGTAAAATTCCAAGTGGCAGATTAGCATGAATAATAATTTGATCAAGTGCTCTACCAATATTTTAAAATAGGCAAAATTATACCAGATGACCTTTAAATTATTTATTTGTAACTAGTTGGCCCCTTAAGTTTTTTGTAATAAATATGTCATTTTAGTGATTACTCTAGCTTATATATTTTGATGTAATACTACTTTATATATTGTGATTACTCTAGCTTATGTATTTTGATGCAACCAAGCATACTTTGGTGTATTTTGATGCAATCAACGATATGACATTTTACTAAAAGGGCCAACGGTGTCAAAGTTAGGTAACTTAAAGAGCCTAATTGTTACAAAAAAAACTTAAAGGGTCAACTTATTACAAATAAATAACTTAAAAGTCATCTGGTGTAATTTTGTCTTTAAAATAAAATAATAAAATAAGCTTATAAAAATCAATGTGTGTATGTTAGAGTATAAAACTACGATGCCACTTTTCTTTTTCCAATTTTTTGGGAAAAATTGTGTTCAATTGTCAACAAAGGGTTGTTGGGTTAAAATGTAAAGTTTCAAGTGGTAGATTAACAAGAATAATAATTTGAGCAAAACAGATATTTTGGAGATGCGGGGTATCAATCCCCGTTCCTCAGACAAGCGTTGCACGTGCTCTACCAATTGAGCTACATCCCCACTTCTTTTCTCTCTTCGGCTTGTTTCTTTCTTTTGTTACCAATATTATAATATAAAATAATAAAATAAATGAATCAAAAGCAACGTGTGTATGTGAGAGAATGAAACTACGGTGTCGCTTTTATGTTATCAATTTTTGTGTCCAAATAGAATTTGGCTTAAATATCATTTACCCTCTGCAAATATCACCATAATCCATTTACCCCCGGTAAAATAAAAAGTTTTAAAATGCCCCTTGCAAATACAAACTGTTTACGGTTACCCCCCTACAGTACAGGGGGTAACCGTAAACGATTTATATTTTGCATGGGGGTAACCGTAAACGGTTTATACCCATTATACACTTAACACTGTCAATATATATCTTTAACAAATAGGGTAACCAGTAAATGATTTATATTTGCAAGGGGCATTTTAAAACTTTTTATTTTACAGGAGGTAAATGAATTATAGTGATATTTGTAGGGGGTAAATGATATTTAAGCCATAGAATTTTTAAATATTGGACAAGATTGGGCAAAATTATGCAGAAAATAGTCAACAAATGGTTGCTGAGTGAAAATGTAAAATTCCAAGAAATAGATTACCATGAACAATAATTTGATCAAAAAAGATATATTTGAGATGTGGGGTATCCATCCTCGTTCCTCGAACAAGTGTTGTGCGTACCAACTAAGCTACATCCCCACGTGTTTTCTCTCTTCCGCTTGTTTCTCTTATTTGTTACCAATATTATAATATAAAATAATAAAATAATTAATTAAAATCAACGTGCATATGTTAGAATATAAAACTACAAAGTCGCTTTTCGGTTTCCAATTTCTGTTTCCAAATAGAATTTATGTTTTAAATATTGAACAAGATTGGTTAAAATTGTGTTGAATTGTCAACAAATGGTTACAGGACGAAAATGTAAAATTCCAAGTTGTAGATTAGAAAATAGAATTTATGATTTTTGGAATATTCGAACAAGATTGGTTAAAATTGAGTACATCCCCAATTGTCAACAAATGGTTACATGAATTAGCAAAATTGTGCAAATTGTGTAAAATTCCAAGTTGTAGATTAGAATCAATAATAATTTAATCAAAAAATATTTTGGATATGCGGGGTATCGATCCCCGTTTCTCGGACAAGCGTTGTCACGTGCTCTACCAATTGAGATACATCCCCAAGTGTTTGCTCTCTCCCACTTGTTTCTTTTCTTCGTTACCAATATTATAATATAAATTAATAAAATAAATGAATCAAAAGCAACATGAGTAATTGAGAGTATAAAGTGTCACTTTTCTGTGTCCAAATAGAATTTCTTTTTTAAATTTTGGCCAAGATTGGCAAAAATTGTGCTGAATTGTCAACAAATGGTTATAAGGTGAAAAAGTAAAATTCCAAGTTGTATATTAGCATGTATAATAATTTGATCAAAAAGATATTTTGGAGATGCGGGGCATCGATCCATGTTCCTCGGACAAGCGTTGTCGCGTGCTCTACCAATTGAGATACATCCCCACGTGTTTGCTCTCTCCCGTTGTTTCTTTTCTTCGTGACCAATATTATAATATAAAATAATAAAATAAATGAATCAAAAGCAAAATAATTATGTGGGAGTGTAAAACTACGGTGTCACTTTTCTGTGTCAAAATAGAATGTATTTTTAAAATTTTGGCCAAGATTGGAAGAGTTATGTTGAATTGTCAACAAATGGTTAAAGGGTGAAAATGTAAAATTCCAAGTTGTAGATTAGCATGAATAATAATTTGATCAAAAAATATATTTTGTATATTCAGTGTATCGATCCCAGTTCCTCAGACAAGCAATGTCGCATGCTCTATAATTGAGCTACATCCCCACGTGTTTGCTCTCTCTCGCTTGTTTCTTTTCTTTGTCACCAATATTATAATATAATATAATAAAATAAATGAATCAAAAGCAACACGAGTATGTGAGGGAATAAAACTACGGTGTCACTTTTCTTTGTCCAAATAGAATTTCTTTTTTAAATTTTGGCAAAGATTGGCAAAATTATGTTAAATTGTCACAAACTGCTACAGGGTGAAAATATAAAATTTCAAGTTGTAGATTAGCATGAATGATAATTTGATCAAAAAGATATTTTGGAGATGCGGGGTATCGATCCCGTTCCTCGGACGAACGTTGCCGCGGGCTCTACCAATTGAGCTACATCCCCACGTGTTTCCTCTCTCACGCTTGTTTCTTTTCTTCGTTACCAATATTATAATATAAAATACTAAAATAAATTAATCAAAAGCAACATAAGTATGTGAGAGTAAAGTTGTAGATTACTATGAATAATAATTTGATCAAAATATATATTTTGGATATTCAAAAAGATTTGTATCGATCCCAGCCCTCTCGGACAAGCATTGTCATGTGCTCAACAATTGAGCTACATCCCCACGTGTTTGCTCCCTCTCGCTTGTTTCTTTTCTTTGTTACCAATATTATAATAAAAAAGAATAAAATAAATTAATCAAAAGCAACATGAGTATGTGAGAGTATAAAACTACGGTGTCACTTTTCTTTGTCCAAATAAAATTTCTTTTTTAAATTTTGGCCAAGATTGGCAAAATTATGCTAAATTGTCAACAAATTGTTACAGAGTGAAAATATAAAATTTCAAGTTGTAGATTAGCATGAATGATAATTTGATCAAAAAAGATATTTTGGAGATGCGGGTATCGATCCCGTTCCTCGGACGAACGTTGCGCGCGTGCTCTCTACCAATTGAGCTACATCCCCACGTGTTTGCTCTCTCACGCTTGTTTCTTTTCTTCGTTACCAATATTATAATATAAAATTAAAATGAATTAATCAAAAGCAACATGACTATGTGAGAGTATAAAACTACGGTGTCACTTTTCTTTGTCCAAATAGAATTTCTTTTTTAATTTTTGGCAAAGATTGGCAAAATTATGTTAAATTGTCAACAAACTGCTACAGGGTGAAAATATAAAATTTCAAGTTGTAGATTAGCATGAATGATAATTTGATCAAAAAGATATTTTGGAGATGCGGCGTATCGATCCTGTTCCTCGGATGAACGTTGCCGCAGGCTCTACCAATTGAGCTACATCCCCACGTGTTTCCTCTCTCACGCTTGTTTTTTTTCTTCGTTACCATGATTATAATATAAAATACTAAAATAAATTAATCAAAAGCAACATAAGTATGAGAGAGTAAAGTTGTAGATTACTATGAATAATAATTTGATCAAAAAATATATTTTGGATATTCAGTGTATCGATCCCAGTTCCTCAGACAAGCATTGTCATGTGCTCTACAATTGAGCTACATCCCCACCTGTTTGCTCTCTCACGCTTGTTTCTTTTCTTTGTTACCAATATTATAATATAAAAGAATAAAATAAATTAATCAAAAGCAACATGAGTATGTGAGAGTATAAAACTACGGTGTCACTTTTCTTTGTCCAAATAAAATTTCTGTTTTAAATTTTGGCCAAGATTGGCAAAATTATGCTAAATTGTCAACAAATTGTTAGAGAGTGAAAATATAAAATTTCAAGTTGTAGATTAGCATGAATGATAATTTGATCAAAAAAGATATTTTGGAGATGCGGGGTATCGATCCCCGTTCCTCAGGCAAGCGTTGCGCGTGCTCTACCAATTGAGCTACATCCCCACGTGTTTGCTCTCTCACGCTTGTTTCTTTTCTTCGTTACCAATATTATAATATAAAATAATAAAATGAGTTAATCAAAAGCAACATGAGTATGTGAGAGTATAAAACTACGGTGTCACTTTTCTTTGTCCAAATAAAATTTCTTTTTTAAATTTTGGCCAAGATTGGCAAAATTATACTAAATTGTCAACAAATTGTTACAGAGTGAAAATATAAAATTTCAAGTTGTAGATTAGCATGAATGATAATTTGATCAAAAAAGATATTTTGGAGATGCGGGGTATCGATCCCGTTCCTCGACGAGCGCTGCGCGCTTCGTTACTCTACCAATTGAGCTACATCCCCACGTGTTTGCTCTCTCACGCTTGTTTCTTTTCTTCGTTACCAATATTATAATATAAAAATAATAAAATGAATTAATCAAAAGCAACATGACTATGTGAGAGTATAAAACTACGGTGTCACTTTTCTTTGTCCAAATAAAATTTCTTTTTAAACTTTGGCCAAATGATTGGCAAAATTATGCTAAATTGTCAACAAATTGTTTGTCAACAAATTACTACAGTGAAAATATAAAATTTCAAGTTGTAGATTAGCATGAATGATAATTTGATCAAAAAGATATTTTGGAGATGCGGGGTATCGATCCCGTTCCTCGAGACAAGCACGTTGCGCATGCTCTACCAATTGAGCTACATCCCCACGTGTTTGCTCTCTCACGCTTGTTTCTTTTCTTCGTTACCAATATTATAACTAATATAAAATAATAAAATGAATTAATCAAAAGCAACATGACTATGTGAGAGTATAAAACTACGGTGTCACTTTTCTTTGTCCAAATAGAATTTCTTTTTTAATTTTTGGCAAAGATTGGCAAAATTATGTTAAATTGTCAACAAACTACTACAGGGTGAAAATATAAAATTTCAAGTTGTAGATTAGCATGAATGATAATTTGATCAAAAAGATATTTTGGAGATGCGGGGTATCGATCCCGTTCCTCGGACGAACGTTGCCGCGGGCTCTACCAATTGAGCTACATCCCCACGTGTTTCCTCTCTCACGCTTGTTTCTTTTCTTCGTTACCATGATTATAATATAAAATACTAAAATAAATTAATCAAAAGCAACATAAGTATGAGAGAGTAAAGTTGTAGATTACTATGAATACTAATTTGATCAAAAAATATATTTTGGATATTCAGTGTATCGATCCCAGTTCCTCAGACAAGCATTGTCATGTGCTCTACAATTGAGCTACATCCCCACGTGTTTGCACTCTCTCGCTTGTTTCTTTTCTTTGTTACCAATATTATAATATAAAAGAATAAAATAAATTAATCAAAAGCAACATGAGTATGTGAGAGTATAAAACTACGGTGTCACTTTTCTTTGTCCAAATAAAATTTCTTTTTTAAATTTTGGCCAAGATTGGCAAAATTATGCTAAATTGTCAACAAATTGTTACAGAGTGAAAATATAAAATTTCAAGTTGTAGATTAGCATGAATGATAATTTGATCAAAAAAGATATTTTGGAGATGCGGGGTATCGATCCCCGTACAACAGGCAAGCGTTGCGCGTGCTCTACCAATTGAGCTACATCCCCACGTGTTTGCCCTCTCACGCTTGTTTCTTTTCTTCGTTACCAATATTATAATATAAAATAATAAAATGAATTAATCAAAAGCAACATGACTATGTGAGAGTATAAAACTACGGTGTCACTTTTCTTTGTCCAAATAGAATTTCTTTTTTAATTTTTGGCAAAGATTGGCAAAATTATGTTAAATTGTCAACAAACTACTACAGGGTGAAAATATAAAATTTCAAGTTGTAGATTAGCATGAATGATAATTTGATCAAAAAGATATTTTGGAGATGCGGGGTATCGATCCCGTTCCTCGGACGAACGTTGCCGCGGGCTCTACCAATTGAGCTACATCCCCACGTGTTTCCTCTCTCACGCTTGTTTCTTTTCTTCGTTACCATGATTATAATATAAAATACTAAAATAAATTAATCAAAAGCAACATAAGTATGAGAGAGTAAAGTTGTAGATTACTATGAATAATAATTTGATCAAAAAATATATTTTGGATATTCAGTGTATCGATCCCAGTTCCTCAGACAAGCAGTGTCATGTGCTCTACAATTGAGCTACATCCCCACCTGTTTGCTCTCTCACGCTTGTTTCTTTTCTTTGTTACCAATACTATAATATAAAAGAATAAAATAAATTAATCAAAAGCAACATGAGTATGTGAGAGTATAAAACTACGGTGTCACTTTTCTTTGTCCAAATAAAATTTCTTTTTTAAATTTTGGCCAAGATTGGCAAAATTATGCTAAATTGTCAACAAATTGTTACAGAGTGAAAATATAAAATTTCAAGTTGTAGATTAGCATGAATGATAATTTGATCAAAAAAGATATTTTGGAGATGCGGGGTATCGATCGATCCTCGCTCCTCGAGCAAGCGCTACATGCGCGTGCTCTACCAATTGAGCTACATCCCCACGTGTTTGCTCTCTCACGCTTGTTTCTTTTCTTCGTTACCAATATTATAATATAAAATAATAAAATGAATTAATCAAAAGCAACATGAGTATGTGAGAGTATAAAACTACTACGTGTCACTTTTCTTTGTCCAAATAAAATTTCTTTTTAAATTTTGGCCAAGATTGGCAAAATTATGGTAAATTGTCAACAAATTGTTACAGAGTGAAAATATAAAATTTCAAGTTGTAGATTAGCATGAATGATAGTTTGATCAAAAATATATTTTGGAGATGCGGGGTATCGATCCCGATTCCTCAGGCAAGCATTGCGCGTGCTCTACCAATTGAGCTACATCCCCACGTGTTTGCTCTCTCACGCTTGTTTCTTTTCTTCGTTACCAATATTATAATATAAAATAATAAAAGGAATTAATCAAAAGCAACATGACTATGTGAGAGTATAAAACTACGGTGTCACTTTTCTTTGTCCAAATAAAATTTCTTTTTTAAATTTTGGCCAAGATTGGCAGAATTATGCTAAATTGTCAACAAATTGTTACAGAGTGAAAATATAAAATTTCAAGTTGTAGATTAGCATGAATGATAATTTGATCAAAAAAGATATTTTGGAGATGCGGGTATCGATCCCCGTATCGATCCCGCGCGTCGTTCCTCTTTTCTTTGAGATAATATAAAATAATAAAATAAATTAATCAAAAGCAACATGACTATGTGAGAGCATTGTCACTTTTCTTTGTCGTGCTCTCTACCAATTGAGCTACATCCCCATCGTGTTTGCTCTCTCACTGCTTGTTTCTTTTGTTTCTTTTCTTTCACCAACCAATATTATAATAATATAAAATAATAAAATGAATTAATCAAAAGCAACATGACTATGTGAGAGTATAAAACTACGGTGTCACTTTTCTTTGTCCAAATAGAATTTCTTTTTTAATTTTTGGCAAAGATTGGCAAAATTATGTTAAATTGTCAACAAATCACTACAGGGTGAAAATATAAAATTTCAAGTTGTAGATTAGCATGAATGATAATTTGATCAAAAGATATTTTGGAGATGCGGGGTATCGATCCCGTTCCTCGAGACGAACGTTGCCACGGGTCTACCAATTGAGCTACATCCCCACGTGTTTCCTCTCTCACGCTTGTTTCTTTTCTTCGTTACCATGATTATAATATAAAATACTAAAATAAATTAATCAAAAGCAACATAAGTATGAGAGAGTAAAGTTGTAGATTACTATGAATAATAATTTGATCAAAAAATATATTTTGGATATTCAATGTATCGATCCCGCCTCCTCGACAAGCATTGTCATGTGCTCTACAATTGAGCTACATCCCCACGTGTTTGCACTCTCTCGCTTGTTTCTTTTCTTTGTTACCAATATTATAATATAAAAGAATAAAATAAATTAATCAAAAGCAACATGAGTATGTGAGAGTATAAAACTACGGTGTCACTTTTCTTTGTCCAAATAAAATTTCTTTTTTAAATTTTGGCCAAGATTGGCAAAATTATGCTAAATTGTCAACAAATTGTTACAGAGTGAAAATATAAAATTTCAAGTTGTAGATTAGCATGAATGATAATTTGATCAAAAAAGATATTTTGGAGATGCGGGGTATCGATCCCCGTTCCTCAGGCAAGCGTTGCGCGTGCTCTACCAATTGAGCTACATCCCCACGTGTTTGCTCTCTCACGCTTGTTTCTTTTCTTCGTTACCAATATTATAATATAAAATAATAAAATGAATTAATCAAAAGCAACATGAGTATGTGAGAGTATGAAACTACGTTGTCACTTTTCTTTGTCCAAATAAAATTTCTTTTTTAAACTTTGGCCAAGATTGGCAAAATTATGGTAAATTGTCAACAAATTGTTACAGAGTGAAAATATAAAATTTCAAGTTGTAGATTAGCATGAATGATAATTTGATCAAAAAGATATTTTGGAGATGCGGGGTATCGATCCCGTTCCTCGGACGAACGTTGCCGCGGGCTCTACCAATTGAGCTACATCCCCACGTGTTTGCTCTCTCACGCTTGTTTCTTTTCTTCGTTACCAATATTATAACTAATATAAAATAATAAAATGAATTAATCAAAAGCAACATGACTATGTGAGAGTATAAAACTACGGTGTCACTTTTCTTTGTCCAAATAAAATTTCTTTTTAAATTTTGGCCAAGATTGGCAGAATTATGCTAAATTGTCAACAAATTGTTACAGAGTGAAAATATAAAATTTCAAGTTGTAGATTAGCATGAATGATAATTTGATCAAAAAAGATATTTTGGAGATGCGGGGTATCGATCCCCGTTCCTCAGGCAAGCGTTGCGCGTGCTCTACCAATTGAGCTACATCCCCACGTGTTTGCCCTCTCACGCTTGTTTCTTTTCTTCGTTACCAATATTATAATATAAAATAATAAAATGAATTAATCAAAAGCAACATGACTATGTGAGAGTATTAAACTACGGTGTCACTTTTCTTTGTCCAAATAGAATTTCTTTTTTAATTTTTGGCAAAGATTGGCAAAATTATGTTAAATTGTCAACAAACTGCTACAGGGTGAAAATATAAAATTTCAAGTTGTAGATTAGCATGAATGATAATTTGATCAAAAAGATATTTTGGAGATGCGGGGTATCGATCCCGTTCCTCGGGATGAACCGTTGCGCGCGCTCTACCAATTGAGCTACATCCCCACGTGTTTCCTCTCTCACGCTTGTTTCTTTTTTTCGTTACCATGATTATAATATAAAATACTAAAATAAATTAATCAAAAGCAACATAAGTATGTGAGAGTACTTTTCTTTGTCCAAATAAAAAATTTCTTTTTTAAATTTTGTTGTAAATTGTCAACAAATTGTTACTGATTACTTTCAAGTTGTAGATTAGCATGAATAATAATTTGATCAAAAATATATTTTGGATATTCAGCAGTATCGATCCCGCTTCCTCGACAAGCATTGTCATGTGCTCTACAATTGAGCTACATCCCACACGTGTTTGCTCTCTCACGCTTGTTTCTTTTCTTTGTTACCAATATTATAATATAAAAGAATAAAATAAATTAATCAAAAGCAACATGAGTATGTGAGAGTATAAAACTACGGTGTCACTTTTCTTTGTCCAAATAAAATTTCTTTTTTAAATTTTGGCCAAGATTGGCAAAATTATGCTAGATTGTCAACAAATTGTTACAGAGTGAAAATATAAAATTTCAAGTTGTAGATTAGCATGAATGATAATTTGATCAAAAAGATATTTTGGAGATGCGGGGTATCGATCCCGTTCCTCAGACAAGCAATGTCGCATGCTCTATAATTGAGCTACATCCCCACGTGTTTGCTCTCTCTCGCTTGTTTCTTTTCTTTGTCACCAATATTATAATATAAAAATAAAAAAATGAATTAATCAAAAGCAACACGAGTATGTGAGGGAATAAAACTACGGTGTCACTTTTCTTTGTCCAAATAGAATTTCTTTTTTAATTTTTGGCACAGATTGGCAAAATTATGTTAAATTATCAACAAACTACTACAGGGTGAAAATATAAAATTTCAAGTTGTAGATTAGCATGAATGATAATTTGATCAAAAAGATATTTTGGAGATGCGGCGTATCGATCCCGTTCCTCGGATGAACGTTGCCGCAGGCTCTACCAATTGAGCTACATCCCCACGTGTTTCCTCTCTCACGCTTGTTTCTTTTTTTCGTTACCATGATTATAATATAAAATACTAAAATAAATTAATCAAAAGCAACATAAGTATGAGAGAGTAAAGTTGTAGATTACTATGAATACTAATTTGATCAAAAAATATATTTTGGATATTCAGTGTATCGATCCCAGTTCCTCAGACAAGCATTGTCATGTGCTCTACAATTGAGCTAATCACGTGTTTGCTCTCTCACGCTTGTTTCTTTTCTTTGTTACCAATATTATAATATAAAAGAATAAAATAAATTAATCAAAAGCAACATGAGTATGTGAGAGTATAAAACTACGGTGTCACTTTTCTTTGTCCAAATAAAATTTCTTTTTTAAATTTTGGCCAAGATTGGCAAAATTATGCTAAATTGTCAACAAATTGTTACAGAGTGAAAATATAAAATTTCAAGTTGTAGATTAGCATGAATGATAATTTGATCAAAAAGATATTTTGGAGATGCGGGGTATCGATCCCGTTCCTCGAGCAAGCGCTATGCGCGTGCTCTACCAATTGAGCTACATCCCCACGTGTTTGCTCTCTCACGCTTGTTTCTTTTCTTCGTTACCAATATTATAATATAAAATAATAAAATGAATTAATCAAAAGCAACATGAGTATGTGAGAGTATGAAACTACGGTGTCACTTTTCTTTGTCCAAATAATTTTTTTTTTTAAACTTTGGCCAAGATTGGCAAAATTATGGTAAATTGTCAACAAATTGTTACAGAGTGAAAATATAAAATTTCAAGTTGTAGATTAGCATGAATGATAATTTGATCAAAAAGATATTTTGGAGATGCGGGGTATCGATCCCGTTCCTCGGACGAACGTTGCCGCGGGCTCTACCAATTGAGCTACATCCCCACGTGTTTGCTCTCTCACGCTTGTTTCTTTTCTTCGTTACCAATATTATAATATATAAAATAATAAAATGAATTAATCAAAAGCAACATGACTATGTGAGAGTATAAAACTACGGTGTCACTTTTCTTTGTCCAAATAAAATTTCTTCTTTAAATTTTGGCCAAGATTGGCAGAATTATGCTAAATTGTCAACAAATTGTTACAGAGTGAAAATATAAAATTTCAAGTTGTAGATTAGCATGAATGATAATTTGATCAAAAAAGATATTTTGGAGATGCAGGGTATCGATCCCCGTTCCTCAGGCAAGCATTGTGCGTGCTCTACCAATTGAGCTACATCCCCACGTGTTTGCTCTCTCACTCTTGTTTCTTTTCTTCGTTACCAATATTATAACTAATATAAAATAATAAAATGAATTAATCAAAAGCAACATGACTATGTGAGAGTATAAAACTACGGTGTCACTTTTCTTTGTCCAAATAGAATTTCTTTTTTAATTTTTGGCACAGATTGGCAAAATTATGTTAAATTATCAACAAACTGCTACAGGGTGAAAATATAAAATTTCAAGTTGTAGATTAGCATGAATGATAATTTGATCAAAAAGATATTTTGGAGATGCGGGGTATCGATCCCGTTCCTCGGGCGAACGTTGCCGCGGGCTCTACCAATTGAGCTACATCCCCATGTGTTTCCTCTCTCGCTTGTTTCTTTTTTTCGTTACCATGATTATAATATAAAATACTAAAATAAATTAATCAAAAGCAACATAAGTATGAGAGAGTAAAGTTGTAGATTACTATGAATACTAATTTGATCAAAAAATATATTTTGGATATTCAGTGTATCGATCCCAGTTCCTCAGACAAGCATTGTCATGTGCTCTACAATTGAGCTACATCCCCACGTGTTTGCACTCTCTCGCTTGTTTCTTTTCTTTGTTACCAATATTATAATATAAAAGAATAAAATAAATTAATCAAAAGCAACATGAGTATGTGAGAGTATAAAACTACGGTGTCACTTTTCTTTGTCCAAATAAAATTTCTTTTTTAAATTTTGGCCAAGATTGGCAAAATTATGCTAAATTGTCAACAAATTGTTACAGAGTGAAAATATAAAATTTCAAGTTGTAGATTAGCATGAATGATAATTTGATCAAAAAAGATATTTTGGAGATGCGGGGTATCGATCCCGCTTCCTCGAACAGCGTTGCGCGTGCTGCTCTACCAATTGAGCTACATCCCCACGTGTTTGCTCTCTCACGCTTGTTTCTTTTCTTCGTTACCAATATTATAATATAAAATAATAAAATGAATTAATCAAAAGCAACATGAGTATGTGAGAGTATAAAACTACGGTGTCACTTTTCTTTGTCCAAATAAAATTTCTTTTTTAAATTTTGGCCAAGATTGGCAAAATTATGCTAAATTGTCAACAAATTGTTACAGAGTGAAAATATAAAATTTCAAGTTGTAGATTAGCATGAATGATAATTTGATCAAAAGAGATATTTTGGAGATGCGGGGTATCGATCCCCGTTCCTCAGACAAGCATTGTGCGTGCTCTACCAATTGAGCTACATCCCCACGTGTTTGCTCTCTCACGCTTGTTTCTTTTCTTCGTTACCAATATTATAATATAAAATAATAAAATGAATTAATCAAAAGCAACAGGACTATGTGAGAGTATAAAACTACGGTGTCACTTTTCTTTGTCCAAATAGAATTTTTTTTTTTTTTTTTGGCAATGATTGGCAAAATTATGTTAAATTGTCAACAAACTGCTACAGGGTGAAAATATAATTTTTCAAGTTGTAGATTAGCATGAATGATAATTTGATCAAAAGATATTTTGGAGATGCGGGTATCGATCCCGTTCCTCGAGCGAACGTTGCGCGGGCTCTACCAATTGAGCTACATCCCCACGTGTTTCCTCTCTCACGCTTGTTTCTTTTCTTCGTTACCATGATTATAATATAAAATACTAAAATAAATTAATCAAAAGCAACATAAGTATGAGAGAGTAAAGTTGTAGATTACTATGAATAATAATTTGATCAAAAAATATATTTTGGATATTCGATTATATCGATCCCGTTCCTCGAGACAAGCATTGTCATGTGTGTTCTACAATTGAGCTACATCCCCACGTGTTTGCTCTCTCTCGCTTGTTTTCTTTTCTTTGTTACCAATATTATAATATAAAAGAATAAAATAAATTAATCAAAAGCAACATGAGTATGTGAGAGTATAAAACTACGGTGTCACTTTTCTTTGTCCAAATAAAATTTCTTTTTTAAATTTTGGCCAAGATTGGCAAAATTATGCTAAATTGTCAACAAATTGTTACAGAGTGAAAATATAAAATTTCAAGTTGTAGATTAGCATGAATGATAATTTGATCAAAAAGATATTTTGGAGATGCGGGTATCGATCCCGCTCTCGCTTGTTTCTTTTCTTCGTTACAATATTATAATATAAAATAATAAAATGCAAAAGCAACATGAGTATGCTACGGTGGCTTTTCTTTGTCCAAATAAAATTTCTCTACTAATTGAGCTACATCCCATGACGTTTGTTTCGATCCTCACTCATCCCCACGCTTGTTTTTTCTTCGTTACCAATATTATAATATAAAATAATAAAATGAATTAATCAAAAGCAACATGACTAAGAGTATAACTACGGTGTCACTTTTCTTTGTCCAAATAAATTTCTTTTTAATTTTTGGCAAAGATTGGCAAAATTATGTTAAATTATCAACAAATCTACATAGGTGGTGATAAGTATGATCCGTTCCTCGGACGAGAAAAGCTTGTACGATTACTACCATGAATAATAATTTGATCAAAAAACATAAGTATGAGAGAGTTTGTAGATTACTAAAAATATATTTTGGATATTCGATGTATCGATCCCGCTCCTCAGACAAGCATTGTCGTGTGTTCTACAATTAAGCTACATCCCCACGTGTTTGCTCTCTCTCGCTTGTTTCTTTTCTTTGTTACCAATATTATAATATAAAAGAATAAAATAAATTAATCAAAAGCAACATGAGTATGTGAGAGTATAAAACTACGGTGTCACTTTTCTTTGTCCAAATAAAATTTCTTTTTTAAATTTTGGCCAAGATTGGCAAAATTATGCTAAATTGTCAACAAATTGTTACAGAGTGAAAATATAAAATTTCAAGTTGTAGATTAGCATGAATGATAATTTGATCAAAAAGATATTTTGGAGATGCGGGGTATCGATCCCGTTCCTCAGGCAAGCGTTGCGCGTGCTCTACCAATTGAGCTACATCCCCACGTGTTTGCCCTCTCACGCTTGTTTCTTTTCTTCCTTACCAATATTATAATATAAAATAATAAAATGAATTAATCAAAAGCAACATGACTATGTGAGAGTATAAAACTACGGTGTCACTTTTCTTTGTCCAAATAGAATTTCTTTTTAATTTTTGGCAAAGATTGGCAAAATTATGTTAAATTGTCAACAAATTACTCTGGTGAAAATATAAAATTTCAAGTTGTAGATTAACATGAATGATAATTTGATCAAAAAGATATTTTGGAGATGCGGGTCGATCGATCCGCTCTCGGACGAACGTTGCACGGGGCTCTACCAATTGAGCTACATCCCCACGTGTTTCCTCTCTCTCACGCTTGTTTCTTTTCTTCGTTACCAATATTATAATATAAAATACTAAAATAAATTAATCAAAAGCAACATAAGTATGAGAGAGTAAAGTTGTAGATTACTATGAATAATAATTTGATCAAAAAATATATTTTGGATATTCAAATTGTATCGATCCCGCTTCCTCGGATAAGCATTGTCATGTGCTCTACCAATTGAGCTACATCCCCACGTGTTTGCTCTCTCACGCTTGTTTCTTTTCTTATGTTACCAATATTATAATATAAAATAATAAAATAAATTAATCAAAAGCAACATGAGTATGTGAGAGTATAAAACTACGGTGTCACTTTTCTTTGTCCAAATAAAATTTCTTTTTAAATTTTGACAAAGATTGGCAAAATTATGCTAAATTGTCAACAAATTGTTACAGAGTGAAAATATAAAATTTCAAGTTGTAGATTAGCATGAATGATAATTTGATCAAAAAAGATATTTTGGAGATGCGGGGTATCGATCCCCGTTCCTCAGGCAAGCGTTGCGCGTGCTCTACCAATTGAGCTACATCCCCACGTGTTTGCTCTCTCACGCTTGTTTCTTTTCTTCGTTACCAATATTATAATATAAAATAATAAAATGAATTAATCAAAAGCAACATGACTATGTGAGAGTATAAAACTACGGTGTCACTTTTCTTTGTCCAAATAGAATTTTTTTTTAATTTTGGCAAAGATTGGCAAAATTATGTTAAATTGTCAACAAACTGCTACAGGGTGAAAATATAAAATTTCAAGTTGTAGATTAGCATGAATGATAATTTGATCAAAAAGATATTTTGGAGATGCGGGGTATCGATCCCGTTCCTCGGGCGAACGTTGCCGCGGGCTCTACCAATTGAGCTACATCCCCACGTGTTTCCTCTCTCACGCTTGTTTCTTTTCTTCGTTACCAATATTATAATATAAAATACTAAAATAAATTAATCAAAAGCAACATAAGTATGTGAGAGTAAAGTTGTAGATTACTATGAATAATAATTTGATCAAAAAATATATTTTAGATATTCGGTGTATCGATCTCAGTTCCTCAGACAAGCATTGTCGTGTGTTCTACAATTAAGCTACATCCCCACGTGTTTGCTCTCTCTCGCTTGTTTCTTTTCTTTGTTACCAATATTATAATATAAAAGAATAAAATAAATTAATCAAAAGCAACATGAGTATGTGAGAGTATAAAACTACGGTGTCACTTTTCTTTGTCCAAATAAAATTTCTTTTTTAAATTTTGGCCAAGATTGGCAAAATTATGCTAAATTGTCAACAAATTGTTACAGAGTGAAAATATAAAATTTCAAGTTGTAGATTAGCATGAATGATAATTTGATCAAAAAGATATTTTGGAGATGCGGGTATCGATCCCGCCTCTCGAGCGCGAAACGCTGCCGCGCGTGGCTCTACTAATTGAGCTACATCCCCACGTGTTTCCTCACTCACGCTTGTTTCTTTTCTTCGTTACCAATATTATAACATAAAATACTAAAATAAATTAATCAAAAGCAACATAAGTATGTGAGAGTAAAGTTGTAGATTACTATGAATAATAATTTGATCAAAAAATATATTTTAGATATTCGGTGTATCGATCTCAGTTCCTCAGACAAGCATTGTCGTGTGTTCTACAATTAAGCTACATCCCCACGTGTTTGCTCTCTCTCGCTTGTTTCTTTTCTTTGTTACCAATATTATAATATAAAAGAATAAAATAAATTAATCAAATGCAACATGAGTATGTGAGAGTATAAAACTTCGGTGTCACTTTTCTTTGTCCAAATAAAATTTCTTTTTTAAATTTTGGCCAAGATTGGCAAAATTATGCTAAATTGTCAACAAATTGTTACAGAGTGAAAATATAAAATTTCAAGTTGTAGATTAGCATGAATGATAATTTGATCAAAAGAGATATTTTGGAGATGCGGGGTATTGATCCCCGTTCCTCAGGCAAGCGTTGCGCGTGCTCTACCAATGGAGCTACATCCCCACATGTTTGCTCTCTCATGCTTGTTTCTTTTCTTCGTTACCAATATTATAATATAAAATAATAAAATGAATTAATCAAAAGCAACATGACTATGTGAGAGTATAAAACTACGGTGTCACTTTTCTTTGTCCAAATAGAATTTCTTTTTTAATTTTTGGCAAAGATTGGCAAAATTATGTTAAATTGTCAACAAACTACTACAGGGTGAAAATATAAAATTTCAAGTTGTAGATTAGCATGAATGATAATTTGATCAAAAAGATATTTTGGAGATGCGGGGTATCGATCCCGTTCCTCGGGCGAACGTTGCCGCGGGTCTACCAATTGAGCTACATCCCCACGTGTTTCCTCTCTCACGCTTGTTTCTTTTTTTCGTTACCATGATTATAATATAAAATACTAAAATAAATTAATCAAAAGCAACATAAGTATGTGAGAGTAAAGTTGTAGATTACTATGAATAATAATTTGATCAAAAAATATATTTTGGATATTCAGTGTATCGATCCCAGTTCCTCGGGCGAGCGTTTCCGCGGGCTCTACCAATTGAGCTACATCCCCACCTGTTTGCTCTCTCACGCTTTTTTCTTTTCTTCATTACCAATATTATAATATAAAATACTAAAATAAATGAATCAAAAGCAACATAAGTATGTGAGAGTGTAAAACCACGTGCACACTTTTCTCGTCACTTTTCTTTGTCCAAATAAAATTTCTTTTTGAAAATAGAATTTGGCAAAATTATGTTGAATTGTCAACAAATGGTTACACGGTGAAAATGTAAAATTCCAAGTTGTAGATTACCATGAATAATGATTTGATCAAAAAAGATATTTTGGAGATGCGGGGTATCAATCCCCGTTCCTCAGACAATTATTGTTGCATGCTCTACCAATTGAGCTACATCCCCACCTGTTTGCTCTCTCACGCTTGTTTCTTTTCTTCGTTACCAATATTATAGTATAAAATACTAAAATAAATGAATCAAAAGCAACATAAATATGTCAGAGTTTAAAACCACAGTATCACTTTTCTATGTCCAAATAGTTTTTGGCAAAATTATGCTGAATTGTCAACAAATGGTTACAGGTGAAAATGTAAAATTTCAAGTTGTAGATTACCATGAATAATAATTTGATCAAAAAAGATATTTTGGAGATGCGGGGTATCGATTCCCGTTCCTCGAGCAAGCGTTGCCGTGGGATCTACCAATTGAGCTACATCCCCACCTGTTTGTTCTCTCACGCTTGTTTCTTTTCTTCGTTACCAATATTATAATATAAAATACTAAAATAAATGAATCAAAAGCAACATAAGTATGTGAGAGTATAAAACCACAGTGTCACTTTTCTGTGTCCAAATAGAATTTGACAAAATTATGCTGAATTGTCAACAAATGGTTACAGGGTGAAAATGTAAAATTCCAAGTTGTAAATTACAATGAATAATAATTTGATCAAAAAAGATATTTTGGAGATGCGGGTATCAATCCCTGTTCCTCAGACAAGCATTGTCGCATCCTCTACCAATTGAGCTACATCCCTACATGTTTGCTCTCTCCCTCTTCTTAATTTATTCGTTACCAATATTATAATATGAAATAATAAAATAAATGACTCAAAAGCAACATAAGTATGTGCGAGTATTAAACTAATCCGGGACTATTAAAGCTAACCCAAAAGCCCATTAGTCAAACTGCCTAACCTGTTACTACCCCTATGAAGCTAGGCCAACTCAATTGCACCAAAGATGTTTAAGAATGCCTCAACTTGTGAGAAACGAATTTCTTTAAGACAACGTTGCGCAACAGGCCAACAGCTATACCTAATTCATTCTCACCACATCAATGCAAATGGTTACACATTTCAATTGCGTTTTCTCCATGCAAACGAGATTATCCAAGAAAATTCAGTGATCAAGAGCATCAGTATTAAATCCAGATTCTCACCATCTAGAATCTCAAATAAGATACGTACCGTTAACAGTTCCCATGAATTAGCTTAATAAGTCAAAACATCACTTGCCATTTAAAAGTAACGCAATCAAAACGTATCAGCAAAGAAAAAAGTTATCTCTGTTACGGTCGAACACTAATAAAAAACCTAATTGACCAACTGTCAAAGTTTTAAAACATCACACGAATTATCCGCAACAGAACCACATTCAATTTCTAATCCCTGCCACAAATTATGACAACTAAACTCCACCAGTGACATTTTATATAACATCAGCAACATTCATTGGCATTTCTTCAATCTGAGTACTGTAATATTGCTCAATATCTCTCAAGATCTTGATATCATCACTTTTGACAAAGTTTATCGCAGCACCCTGCAAAACATTATGAGGCCAACCTATAAGTAACACATATTGCATCCACCGAAAAGCAGAAAGCCAAATCAGAGCATGGGAGTACCAGAAGATATGGAATAAATAGATAACCTCTCAAAAGTGCAAAACAAAGTGTCCGATATGAAAATCAGAAAAACTGCTCGAATAAAAAAAAATTAGTTCAACTAAACATCCAAATACCTTTCGCCCAAAACGTCCTGAACGACCAATCCGATGAATGTACAGCTCTCGATTATTTGGAAGGTCATAATTGATAACTAGAGAAACCTGATGATAGAAGCAAGTGCATGATCAATATCAACAAGTGGATGATCAAAAATTCAATTTGTTCACGTTTCTTTGGGACAAAAAATTCAGCCCTGTTCATGACATTTATGGGACCTAAGCAAATCGTGAGAAAATGTCCCCCTTACATAACTATTTATCAAGAGCTCCTTGCGATTTTATTAGCTCTTCATTTCGTTTTCTTTTTTTGATTTTCACTACCAGATAAATGTTTTTTAGGCGACATCTTAAAATAAATCAAATATTTAAATGGAAACCAAAGAAAAATAAACCACTAAAGTATAGAACAATAACACCTGAGAAGTAGAATCGTAGACTTCGAATTGAACACTAGATTTCCCCAATTGTAAGATCCAAATAGTTGAAGATGTATCACAATAACCTGTTAACAATTTGTAGATAACCCGTTAATTATCAATTTGTTCCAAATTATCAAAAAGAAAAAAAAATTAACAATTTTACTCAATTTTTCAATAAAAGCTTCAACTAGGTACCAAAAATAAAAATCAAATCTTTAATTATTTTTTATAGAACAAGATTCAATCATATGGCAAAATCGATTCAAAAACTTCTATTCAAGAAACAAATAAAACAATCATTCATAATGTCATAAAAGCACAATTTTTAACAAGATGAGATCCTTCATAAACTTCTATTCAAGGAATAAATAAAACAAAAATCAAAAGAACATGGTACAACAATTGATGAATCAGTATATATGTGTACCTTAAATAGTTGAAATTGGCAATCAAAATGAATTGCTGAATCGATTGCCAATGCCAGAAATTGATCCCTTTGTAGTCTTGCAGAATAGATAGCCAAAAATTGCCAAAAAGGGGATCTTTGAGCTTGCAGAACAGGGAAGGGTGAATTGAAAGAGGATTAGGAATTGAGTATAACTCTAGTATAAAAAAGGTTGAGCATAAATTTTTTTTGGCCCCCTACAAACCTGGGCCCTAGGCGGTTGCACCCCCCTAGGGCCAAGGCCGACACTAAAAAACATTGTTATTACATTAGCCAATAATTTGACCTTACCCAGGAAAATCATATCTAACGGAGAGGAAATAAAATACAAACCACGAATAATTAGCAAACAGATAACGAGAGATTGAGTTAGAATCACGATGCCCAATTGGAATGCCAGAGGCCATTGACAATCTCTAAATAGTATTAATCGTTTTTGGGCTTAACAGTTGTGATATTCCTTGTTATAATAAGAAAGAATATTTGTTCACTTTTCTTCAGGTCAGCAATTACTTGTCATTCTTTCAACTAAGTGTGTGTTTTAGTGAGTGACTTCCAAATGTGATTTTTGACAAACTAGATTCTGTAAAATTGATTGAAACCGAGTTTTAAGTTAAGTGATTAATATACTTTGAAGTGTTTATGTGAACATTGGGTTTGGGGAAAAATTAATGTTTTAAATAGTAAAAAATGTAGCTTTTACTAAATCAAATAATGTTTTGAGAAGAGACAACGTTAATCCACACTAGTCAAGCAGCTGAGAACAAAGTTATGACTCATGACATATCACATATGCAAGAGACATTTCATGACTCACCCAGTATCTGTATAAAATACTCTAAACAAGATGTTAGCAATGTGAATTCATACTTTAGAGGAATAAATAAAAGGAACATAGTAACAACTTGCCTGTTGTACATCAAGGCCACGAGCCCATACATCTGTTGTTATCAAAACACGAGTTGTTCCAACACGGAATTCTCCCATAATAGCATCTCTTTCCTTTTGAGGCATGTCACCATGCATTGATGAAACCATAAAATTATTGTTACGCATTTTTTCAGATAACCAGTCCACCTGTTTCAGAATGATATTCATAACAAAGAAAGAAATTGTAAAACAAGCATTAAGAGCAACCAAACATATAGTACATAATCTAATAATCTATTATACCTATTCTACAAAACCTGGATAACTTCAATTTACCTTTCGCTTAGTGTTACAGAATATAACAGCTTGAGTGATAGTTAGATTATCATAAAGATCGCACAGAGTATCAAACTTCCATTCCTCTCTCTCTACAGCAACGAAATATTGCTTGAGGCCCTGTCATTGGTGGGTGGGGTAATTGCATCAATATCCCGTTAAAGATCAAAAAGCATGAAAACAATGAAAGCAACTGCCTACCTCCAATGTCAATTCATCACGCTTTACAAGGATCCTCACAGGATCGGTCATGAACTTATTTGTCATCTCCAGTATTTCATGAGGTAGCGTAGCAGAAATTAGGACAACCTACAGAGTAAAAACTAGACAACTCAGACACAGTATATTTCATATTTCATAATACTAGCAAGACTCTGGAAAGAAAATAATACAGACATGACAAGAATGCTCCACCAGTCAACAGCAATCACAAAACAAACATCACTTCATTAGTAGTTACCAAATCGAGATGTTTTTCATGAATCAAAATATTATTTTTCAAACCGTGAATTGAATTTTTTATGAATATAAGATACAATGATACATCATACGCGGTTAATAAAAATATGACATTTGTAACAAAAAAACAAGTGACATAAGGAAGAAAATACAAAGAAAACATAGAAGGCAGGGTGCAAAATATTATGTAGGCAGGAAGAATAAAATAGTTTCATCATATTATGAGCTGAGTGAGTGCTAACCAAAAACATAGTGTGCTTGGGTTGTTTGAGTCTAATCTATCTTGGGTTATTTGGAAGGTTTGATTTTGGCTGGTTGTGTCCCAATCAAGAAAAAAATCACAAAAAAATCAACATGAGCAAACCTTTTAGAAACGGGGGCACAAAACACACAACAGAACCAGTGTCGTGGGATTCAGCGAGATTTGCAAATCATGAGATATGGGTGAGTGAATCAGGATTCAAGTTGAGATTGAGGGTGAAAGAGATTTGCACTCCGGTATGTGTTGATTGTGAACGATTTCGTTTCTTATCGAGATACAATCACATGAATCGTAATACACAGATAACTATGCAGAAGATACTGACTATTATGCATTTCAGTGACTAGGACCAACGACCCTAAAGATGCATCCAATTAAGTTTTAAACTGTAAATTTTTGAGTCATTGAGTCACCAGAAGTTTAAAACCAACGAATTTATAATAAATAAATAAAAAAACCATATAAGAATCAATCCACTAGATAATTCATTTAAGTACCGTGAAAAATCAAATGATTACTTCGGGAGCTTATTATGAAGCAAAGAACCAGCTTGAGCTTCATTGTTTGGTGAAAACATTTAACTGAACTTCTTATGTCATTGATGATAGGTGCTTAGTTCTCAAAGAATACAGTATTTGATCTAATCAAAGCAAGTCAAACTAATTATTTCAAAGGGCTTTTAATAGGTTTCAGACTTCTCCCATTCCTCACTTTTAGGTGAATATTTAATATCTGACTTGATTCGTTGCAATGGTTTCTTTACCCCCTCGCAGACATCATTTCATACCAAGCCACTAAATCCAATTTTTAAACAGACACACTGCACACCTTCCATATCCAAATTTATTGGCAAAACTCTTCTGAATTAGAATCTTGGAATGTTCAAATTCAATATATATTTTTTGTTCATCATTATTGTCTTACCTTTAACCATAGATAAACAACTAAATCTACCCACCAAAAGCTTAATAACACTGTGCAGCTTAGTTTGTTTTAGGCATATAACAAGATTTCAAATTGCAGCAATTTAATTCCAAAATACGACAAAGATGAGTGCACCAAAGTAAAGAGAACCTGAAGGTCTGGTGGGAGATATCTATACACATCATGAATTTGATCTTTAAATCCTCTACTCAACATTTCATCAGATTCATCCTGTCATGAAAAAAGAAAAATATTAGATTATTCTAGACACATGATAGCAAGAAAGGAAAAAATGCAAGCAATTATTGACATGTAGAACTAATGAACTCACAAGAACTAGCATCTTGATAGCCCTTGGGCGCAATGTTCCCCTTTTGATCATGTCGCAAACTCGGCCAGGAGTTCCAGACACCACATGAACTCCTCCATTCTCAAGTTTCCTTATATCTTCTCCCACACTTTTTCCTCCAGTGCAAGAATGCGCTTGTATATTTATGAAATCTCCAACAGCCAGTATAACCAATTCAGTCTGTGAGGCCAGTTCCCTAGTTGGCGACAAGATTAAGGCTTGCACCCTATTCATAAATTATACACAAGACAATAATGTTTGCAGTTCAGAGAAAAACACATTCAAGATTTTTTTTCCTTGCAGAAAGACATAAGAAAAGGCAGGGACGATTAAATTTTATTGATATAACTACAGTCTATGTAAAGATGACAGCATTCAATCATTTTATTCCTTTCATTCTAAAGAATTCTTCAATTCTCAACTTATAATACTAACGTAAAATTTTAAAAAAATTACCTCAAAAAACATCCATCTCAGAGGCCTTTGCTTAATTTTATTCTTAGTCTTAGATTTCTTAAATCCACAAAATCAAATCAAACGCCTTCTTACCCTAATAATACTTCAATTATCAAAAAACCCTAATCGAGAAATTCAACCTCAAATAATTCTCAATCTTCATCTCCCTTTTTTCTCAAACGCAAAGCAAATTAAACAACAAAAGAAAAGAAAGAAATCATAGCGAAGGGACTTACTCTCTGTTAGAGGTATCAACGACATGGCAAACAGTGAGGGCAATCATGGAAGTCTTGCCGGTACCAGATTGAGCTTGAGCGATAACATCACGTCCCTGAATGATAGGCGTAATAGCACGCTGTTGAATCGATGAGGGTTTCTCAAATCCGTAATGGTAGATTCCTCGTAGCAAATCGTCTTTTATTCCCATATCCTCGAAACTTGCGATCCCTTTCACACCCTCCGTTGTCTCAAAGGCCATATCCTCCGACGCGTTAATTGTTCGCCGACGACTCGCCAGAACCACCGAAGTTTTCGCCATCGCCGCCGAATTACCACTAGTTCTATTCGCTTCCCAGGATGGAGATAGCAACTGGAAATTGGATTTCAACTGAGATATGTTTTATGTGCCCTAGATTTATGTGCGACACCAATTATTTATGGGTTTTTTTTTACCCACCACCACTTCCTCGTATACTCCCACACAAAAGTGAAACTCCAAAATACTCTTCTGAAAACGTATTTTTTTTTAAATTAAGACAAATCGTATACACATAGGGTGTATATACGATGGTCATAAGGTTAGGGTCGTATATACACTCCCAAGGCGTATATACGATTGATGTGGGGTTGACCAATCGTATATACGCCTGGTATTTTTATTTGTTGTTGGTGTTGTGTGACTGCAAAAAAAAAAAAAAAGCAAAAAGCATGGTTCGGGTGGAACCAAGTCTGAACCGGTTCGAACGACCGTGCTCCGAATCGGTTCGGACGACCGTATTCTGAACTAGTTAAAATACAGCGTGAGGGGTGTCCACACGTGAGGATATTTCCGGAAAACCACAAACCCCCTCCGATTTACCTCTTCTCTAAGGTAATTCCGAAATTTTCACTATTGCTGGGGGCATTTTTGTCTGAAATGGTATTTATTGGGGTGAGAGTGATAATGAGGGGGTGTAAAAAAAACCAATTGTTTATAGCTAATTTTCATAACCTCTTTAGTTTATAGCTTATGGTAAAATAATTTAACATTATTTTATCTTTTATTTTATTATAAAAACAGCTTATAATTGCTCTTATATATAAGCATTTATGTCATAAGCGCTTAGTTAAATTGTTTATTCAAATGGGCCCATTATTTGTTGTGCTTTAATATGATTTTTTTTAGAACTGCTTAAATAAGATTTCAATTATCCAATTATTCAAAGAAAAATTAGTCTCTGTTTTTCTTTACAAAAAATTAGTCTATTTTTCGTTTATCAAAAAAGTTAGAAATATTCCAAGGAGCTTGATTACTTTTTTAAAAATAGTTTTTTTTGTTTTTAAAAACAAATTGTTTTGATAAATGTAACCAATTTTTTTTTTGTTTTGATAAAAAAAAAGAAATAACAAATTGTTATTATTTATTGAAATTTAAAAACGGAATATTGTTCTTGAAAGCATAATCAAACATACGCTAAATTGATATTCTTCGTTTATTCTGTCGATTAAAGACACTACGTGGAAAATAGAAATAATATTATCAAGTGTTATGCTGACTGTCGGGGCTTACTCACCATTTTATTACCGCGATTTTACTATCCATAATATGTTAATGTTTAAGCGGGAAATGCAGATCAAAAATCAATTGTCAAATCATTAAGTATGGTTTAACAAATATTGGACAAGATTAGCAAAATTGGACAAGATTAGCAAAATTGTGATGGATTAGCAAAATTGTGATGGATTGTCAACAAATGGTTGCAAAATGTAAAATTTCAAGTGGTAGATTAGCATGAATAATAATTTGATCAAAAAGAAAATTTTGGATATGCGGGGTATCGATCCACAATCCTCGAACATGCGTTGTACGTGCTCTACAAATTGGCTACATCCCGATGTGTTTTTCTCTAATCCACTTGTTTCGTTTCTTTGTTACCAATATTATAAAATAAGCTTATCAAAATCAACGTGCGTATGTGAGACTGTGAGAGTATAAAACTACAGTGTCACTTTTCTGTTTCCAATTTTTGTGTCCAAATAGAATTACAGTTTTAAATATTGGACAAGATTGGACAAAATTGTGCTCGATTGTCAACAAATTGTTGCGGGATGAAAATGTAAATTTCCAAATGGTAGATTAGAAATTTAGAATGAATAATAATTTAATCAAAAAATATATTTTGGAGATGCGAGGTATCGATCCCCATTCCTCAGGCAAGCGTTGCGCGTGCTCTACCAATTGAGCTACATCCCCACATGTTGTTTACCTTATGCGTGTTATATTAAATTTGAAAATATTTATTTCCCTTTTATTTTTAAAATGAAATTAAAAAGACTAAATAAAATTTATTTATTTTTGCACCTTTATAACTGCCTCCATTAATCCTGTCTTTTTTTGATAAGAATCAAGACTATAAGGTTCCTCCTCCGAATGAAATTCAATGGGATCCACAGAGATCATGTATTCATCCATAGGATTCCATGTACCTATATAAGCTACTAATACATTTTTTCCCAAAGAGAGTTCACCGTCAACTGTAGCAGCACCGTCTGCTAAAATTTGTCTATCAAAGAACCATTTTAGAAAAGACTTTAAAAAAAGGTTCTTTTTATTATTAATGTACTTGACAAAAGTGGACCCCCCTTCTGCTCCGACGTATCTCGGATAGAGAATCAAATGCTACGTAGTTCTTGGGTTGAAAATGTTTGCATGTTGGTGTTTTACAATTAATATTTTTTATTGTTTTCATAGGAATTTTAGGACTCGTGAACCACACAGCTCAGACATTCTAAAATGCAGATTAACCCGATTGTACAATCGAGTTTTTGTTCAAAGGAAAAAAAATTGTATGTTTTCTTTGTTTTCGAAAATTACTTATTTTTGTAGGGGTTCTAGGACTTTTGAGTTGTAGAGCTCATTTGTCCTAGAACGCGGATCATTCTTATTGTACAATCAATTTAATCATGTACTTGAGAAGAAAAGTTTAGTCAAAAGGGAACTTTATTTTATTGAAAAAAAAATCTAGAAAAAGAGAATGTTTTAAAAGAAAGAGAAAAAAGAAAAAGAAAACAAGATGGGTGGCACAAATGAATATAGGGGGGTGCAAGCATCAATCTGAGTTTCCAAATAAAAAAACAAAATGGGGTTGTATTACTAAAATCTAGGGGTTTAACTATGAATCTGGTCTTTAAAATTTAAAAAAGGAAGGGGGTTGTATTAGTAAAAAGGGGGGTGCGAACAGTGTTTTGAGCTTAGATAAGAAAGAAGTTGTATAAGAGAAACAAAGGGTGTAAAGGAATCTGATGTTTTAAAAATAGGGGTTGCACCACTAAAACAAAAGGGTATGAATGTGAATAAAGTAAAGATGTGAATAAGGCTTGTGTTCATATAAAAACAGGGGAGTGTATTGGAGTTTTTAAATAAGGGTTTTTTTAGTCAATTACGTTTGTATTGCTTTGTTTCCTTTTTGGCTGTTGGGGTGTGTTGGTGTTGGCCCAGTTGGGTCAATAACAGCCCATTTCCTTAATGCCTGTTTGTTTTCTAATTGTACCCCCCTAGATGTATGGTTTGGGCCTGGCCCATTGTTTCTCTTATTTGAAATCATAGTCCATTTGACCAAAAAAAAAATAAGGGTTTTTTTTTGTACCCCCACCTAATCCCCATATACCCCCACCCAGACTGAAAACCCCAAAATACCCTTCTAAAAAACATTTTTTTTTTTTTAAAAATTTTTGGTCAATCGTATATACAGGGGTGTATATACGACCCTTACATTTGGGCATCGTATATACACCCCCCAAGGCGTATATACGATCGGCACACCCCCCACCTTAATCGTATATACGCCTTGGGGGGGTGTATATACGATGGGCAAAAAATAGGGTCGTATATATACCCAGTGTATATACGATCCCTATTGTATTTTTTAAATTTTTTTAAGTCAAATAAAAATTAATTAAGTCTTGCAAATAGGTTTTGTGTGTAGTTCGTTAAAACGTGACGATGTTATACGTCGAACGAATAATTTAGGCTAAAAAATCGGTTTCGGGCAACATACTTCGATCGTAATGAAACCACAGCCATTAAATCCGAAAAAAATCAAGAATCAATTTTAGTGGTGTTTTTATAATTTTTTGGAGTAGTTTTGACTATTTAACGAATTTTTAGTAGCCTTTTTAGTAATAAAAATTAAAACAAATTATTAAAAAAATAAAAAACCCATCGTATATACCCCTTTGAGTACGTATATACGATTGGACATAAACTAGCCATCATATATACATACTCAAGGGGTATCTACAATTTATTTATTTTTAAAAAAATTAATTTTCAAAGGGCATTTTGGGGATTTAAAATTGGGTGGGGGTTTATAGGGATGGGGTGGAGGTATAGAAAACAAGCCTTTAAATAATAAGCGCAAATTGGACCCAAAAAAAATAATAATAAGCGCAAAATTAAACAAGGGCTTTTTTTCCCCTCATTATCACTCCCACCCCCATAAGTAGGAAAAACCCCAAAATGCCCCTGTCATTTTATAAAAAAATGGACCAGACCCACAACACTTGGTTACACCCCCTCATTATCACTCCCACCCCCATAAATACCGTTTCGGACAAAAATGCCCTCAGCAATAGTGAAAATTTCGAAATTACCTTAGAGAAGAGGTAACACCGGTAGGGGGTTTGGGGTTTTCCGGAATTACCAAAAACTCCGGTTCACAAAATGTGAACCGGATTTACATCAGTATTTGGTAATTCCGAAAAACCCCCTACCGGATTTACGTGGTTTTTACGGAAAAAAATAAAATTAATTAAAAACAAATTAAAATTAATTAAAAACGCGTTTTTGATGACGAAACGAAATAATACATGAAAGTTCTGAACGGAAACAACAAAACACAGCAACAAAGAAAATGAAAAGACGGTAGAAATTAGTGAGATGGTGGTTGGAGACGTCGAAGGACCTCAGCAACGGTCCTTCTGGTTTCGACATACAGCTGAATAAGACTCCGCATCTGAAATATGTCAAAATGGTCCATCATTACTCGAACGTCGTCGTTGTTCTTCACATCCATGGTGGACCACTGAACACGATTATTATCGCCATAATGGGTAGCGATAAATGATCCAGCTGCACATTCGTTGTTATTTTTTCTTTCACGAGCTTCAAAGGTGATGTCGTCGTTAAGCCTGCATAGTTTGGACTCTCGAAATGGACACCATTTTCTCTGTTTGTGATTGTACCCTGATGGTGAAGGGCAGTGAGTGCAGAATCACGAGAGTATTGTGTATTCAGAGTGTCCCTAAGAGGCTACTTGTGTGTGAAAGAAGTGAAAAGCAAAAGGTCTATTTATAGGGAAAAATGAAACCCTAGAATGAATTTCCACCGTTGATGAAAAGTGGTCGGCAAAATCTGGACCGTTTAAAGTGTCGGCAAAATCTAGATCGTTCAAAAGTGGTCGGCAATATCTAGACCGTTAATTAGTAATCCAATAAAAAAATGTTTTATTACTTTAAAAAAAATGACTTTTTAACTAAGTTCTGGTCAGTTTTTACCATGCGTAATTTTTTTTAAATTTTTTTTTAAAAATTACAAACTTGTAGACAAAGTATAATACTACGATATTGAGGTTAAAAAGACGAGTTGCAAAATTATTTACGAGCTGTAATTGTACACCAAAGTGCCATAAAAACATGTTTTTTAGTGTAAAAAATGATTTTTTAACTAGGTTTTGGTCAGTTTTTACCATGCGTCAATTTTTTTTTTTAAAATATAACGTTAAATTCGAGTATTTAAATATTCTAAGACTCTTAACGTGTACAAAAAAAACACCAAATAATATTGTAAAATTATATAAACAATCAAGTTGTGATGTCTACATAATCAAGTGGTGTCATTGGAACATAATCTAGAACAAAAGAAGACCATAACTGCATGCGTCCAATGTATGGATATTGCCACGATCTAGCTTCATCTGAGGCGTATCGACCCCAAGAAAGATGTGCAGGAGGGATAGGGCTAGTGTGGTTCAACTTGACAATAATCTAATGATTCCTATGGATGAACCCAACACAAACCAACTGACTCTGACTAGAAACACAATCTCCCCTCAAAGGGAAGAATGTCCAGTTCTCATGAGGCGACAACATAACTAGGGGTCTCTGATATCTAGTAGCTATGACATGTCTTGTGCCTGGCATGGTCATCCACTTCTCAATAGGTTGTTGTTGTCTGTTTGGGATAGCAACCAATGAATCTATAATGTTCTGAACATTGTCACCCATAACCTGTGTGTACTGAAACCAGTTGGAGTCCATCTCACTAATTAAATCATTCTGAACGATCTGCCAACTGTGCTCCGACCAGTCTAGTGAAGTAGAGATGCATCTAAAGCCACAATTTCCATCCCCCTCCACATTGATAATGTCATCAACATTCTTATGTAAAAAATCTGGAAAGTGACTTACCAAGTGGATGTCATGCTGTGCCCGCTCCTTTGCTGACCTCTAGGGGTGGGAATAGGCCAGGCCGCCTAACAGGGGCCTACGGCCCGACTTCTGACAGGCCGAGGCGGGCAGCGACTTTTTGAAAATAGATAAGGCCAAGGCTTTTTCAAAAGCCTATTTAATTAAATCTAACTAATTTTTTTAATTACTAATATTATTTTGTATTGAATTTGGTACTTTGTGTTATGTCATAACTTCACTAACATTTTTTGTTAGTTTAAACATATTAACCTACATCAATTTTTGACATTGTTGAAGTTATTATTATAAAATAGAATTTAAATAGGATGTCATATAAGATATTTTCCTAAAAGGTTTTGTTAGATCTCAATTAGAACTTAATCTCATTGACCTATTAATTTGTTAGTCTATTTAAATGACTTATGCCATTGAAATGTTGTTGACCTTCTTAAGAAAATAGTCAAATAGGCTTTTAAACAGGCTTTCAGGCCTTGTCAGGCTTTCAGAAAGGCCAGGCCAGGCCAAGAAACTCGGCCTACGAACCACAGGCCAGGCTTAGGCCTAACATTTTCAATGTAGGCCAGGCCCAGGCCAAGCAAAGCCTAGCTCGACCCAGCCTATTCCCACCCTCTGTGACGGTAGCTCTGATGGTACTTGTGATGCTAGTTGTGAGGACCGTCGGGGAGGTATCTTTGACGGTATCTGTGTGGGTTTGCATCCACGTGCTCCCACGTAGATGGATCTCTCTTCACATCATACTCTTTCTTCTTCTTCCCCTTCTTCGGTGCACCCCTAGGTGGAACCATGAATGTAGTGCCTCTGAATACATAATCATCAAGACCTCTCTTCCAAACACATATCTCCTCAAGGTGGTGCATGTCATTCCATTGCCTCCAAATCTCCTCTATTGTATAGCTTAAGTCACCTCCTTCTGACGCTTCTTTCACCCGCTCCTCATCCATTGCCTCCAAACTCAGTCTCTTCCAATGAGAGTCAATCATGTCTAATGGTATTGGTAGCCCCATGGTATTGGCCGACCCATGGGTTACCTTGTTCTTGTGAATTTTGTAGGTTGCACCTAATGGGGCTACCAATACCATTGGACATGATTGACTCTCATTGGAAGAACTGAGTTTGAGGCAATGGACGAGGAAGCGAATTGTTAAGCGTCGTAGGAGGAGGTGACTTAAGCTATACACAATAGAGAGATTTGGAGGCAATGGAATGACATGCACCTGAGAGAGAGATGTGTTTGGAAGAGAGGTCTTGATAATTATGTATTCGGAGGCACTACATCCATGGTTCCACCTGAAATGCAGAAGGGAAGAAGAAGAAAGAGTATGATGTGAAGAGAGATCCATCTACGTGGGAGCACGTGGATGCATCTTTCGAAAAACCCACACAAATACCGTCAAAGATACCTCCCCGACGGTCCTCACAACTAGCATCACAAGTACCATCAGAGCTACCATCACAGAGGTCAGCAAAGGAGCGGGCACAACATGACATCCACTTGGTAAGTCACTTTCCAGATTTTTTACATAAGTATGTTGATGACATTATCAATATGGAGGGGGATGGAAACTGTGGCTTTAGATGCATCTCTACTTCACTAGACTAGTCGGAGCACAGTTGGCAGATCGTTCGGAATGATTTAATTAGTGAGATGGACTCCAACTGGTTTCAGTACACACAGGTTATGGGTGACAATGTTCAAAACATTAGAGATTCATTGGTTGCTATCCCAAACAGACAACAACAACCTATTGAGAAGTGGATGACCATGCTAGACACATGACATGTCATAGCTACTAGATATCAGAGACCCCTAGTTATGTTGTCGCCTCATGAGAACTGGACATTCTTCCCTTTGAGGGGAGATTGTGTTTCCAGTCAGAGTCAGTTGGTTTGTGTTGGGTTCATCCATAGGAATCATTGGATTCTTGTCAAGTTGAACCACACTAGCCCTATCCTTCCTGCACATCATTCTTGGGGTCGATACGCCTCAGATGAAACTAGATCGTGGCAATATCCATACATTGGATGCATGCAGTTATGGTCTTCATTTGTTCCAGATTATGTTCCAATGACACCACTTGATTATGTAGACATCACAACTTGATTGTTTATATAATTTTACATTATTATTTGGTGCTTTTTTTGTACACGTTAAGAGTCTTAGAATATTTAAATACTCGTATTTTTAACCTCAACAACGTAGTATTATAATTTGTCAACAACGTTATATTTTAAAAAAATAAAAAAATTGACGCATGGTAAAAACTGACCAAAACCTAGTTAAAAAGTCATTTTTTACACTTAAAAACATTTTTTATGGCACTTTGGTGTACAATTACAACTCGTAAATAATTTTGCAACTCGTCTTTTTAACCTCAATATCGTAGTATTATACTTTGTCTACAAGTTTGTAATTTTAAAAAAAATTTAAAAAAATTACGCATGGTAAAAACTGACCAGAACTTAGTTAAAAAGTCATTTATTTTAAAGTAATAAAACATTTTTTTATTGGATTACTAATTAACGGTCTAGATATTGCCGACCACTTTTGAACGATCTAGATTTTGCCGACACTTTAAACGGTCCAGATTTTGTCGACCATTTTTCATCAACAGTGGAAATCCATTCTAGGGTTTCATTTTTCCCTATAAATAGACCCTTTCATTTCACTTCTTTCACACACAACACTCTCATGGACACTCTGAATACACAATACTCTCGTGATTCTGCACTCACAAACAGAGAAAATGGTGTCCATTTCGAGAGTCCAAACCCCATTTTATGCAGGCTTAACGACGACATCACCTTTGAAGTTCTGAAAGAAAAAATAACAACGAAAGTGCAGCTGGAGGGTGACGAGCAAGAAGTCACCCGGATCATTTATCGCTACCCCACTATGGGCGATAATAATCGTGTTCAGTGGTCCACCATGGATGTGAAGAACAACGATGACGTTCGAGTAATGATGGACCGCTTTGACATATTTCGGATCACGAGTCCTATTCAAATTGTATGTCGAAAACGTAAGGATCGTTCTTTGAGGTTCTTCGACGTCTCCAACCACCATCTCACTAATTTCTACCGTCTTTTCATTTTCTTTGTTGCTGTGTTTTGTTGTTTCCGTTCAGAACTTTCATGTATTATTTCGTTTCATCATCAAAAACGCGTAAAAACCATGTAAATCCGGTAGGGGGTTTGGGGTTTTCCGAAATTACCAAAAACTGATGTGAACCGGATTTACCTCAGTTTTTGGTAATTCCGGAAAACTCCAAACCCCCCTACCGGATTTACCTCTTCTCTAAGGTAATTCCGAAATTTTCACTATTGCTGGGGGCATTTTTGTCCGAAACGGTATTTATGGGGTGGGAGTGATAATGAGGGGGGTGTAAAAAAAGCCTTAAACATGATGCAAGACAATAGAATATTAATTAATTAATATGATAAAAATGTAAAAACAAAAGGGTTAAACAAAGATATCACCAAAAAAAAAGGGTTAAACAAAGCTAATCACATGAAAAAGAAAAGAGAATAGAGAGAGAGAGAAACACTTACAGAGAGAGAAAAAGAAAAGAGAATAGAGAGAGAGTTGTGCGAGAGAGGTGAGGGGAGCTCGGCGGTGGTGTGTTCCTCATGGAGACCGCGACGCACTGTGTGGTGTGGCTTTACAAGGTGTTGGTTATGGAGGTTCTCTATGATTGTTGTAATGGTGTTGTGGTTGTTGTAGTGGTGTTGTGGTGATGAAGTTTGTGCTCTGATGAGTTGTACATTTCTAAACATGCCATGAGATTTTCGAAATACAACAATGGGAAATTGTTGTTACAAGGGAAATGGAATGTGGTTTTTTGTGAAGAAACAGATACAATAACCCAATAAATTCTAATAGCTAGGGTCCCCTCCCACTTGTTTCATTTTGTTAATTGGTTTTTATAGAGCGAGCTGTAAATCTAATAAGACAAATACAAAAGAGCCGTTGTGCTGAAATGGGGTCTGATAAAGCTGTTTTGTTGAGCTAAAAGAAGCAAAAAGCCAATGAACAAGGAGAGGTTGGTCTTGGTTTGAGGCTAAAAATATTTCCACTAATATCAACTCACAAGTTTGGTCAAAAAAAAAATAGGGTTTTTTCTTTTGTACCCCCACCCCATCCCCATAAACCCCCACCCACACTGAAAACCCCAAAATGCTCTTTTGAAAACGTATTTTTTTTTACAAATTTTTGACCAATCGTATATACACACAGGGTATATATATACGACCCTATGCATTTAGGCATCGTATATACACCCCCCAAGGCGTATATACGATTGGCAAACCCCCACCATAATCGTATATACGCCTTGGGAGGTGTATATACGATGCCTAAAAAATAGAGTCGTATATATACCCCCTCGTGTATATATCGACCCCATTGTATTTTTAAATTTTTTTAAGTCAAATAAAAATTATATGAGTCCTGAAAATAGGTTTTGTGTGTAGTTCGTTAAACGCGTGGCGATGTTATACGTCGAACAAATAATTTAGGCTAAAAATCGGTTTTCGGGCAACATACTCCGATCGTAATGAAACCACAGCCATTAGAAGCGAAAAAATCAAGAATCAAGACTCCGTAGAAGGACTTCTTACGGGACTACGACCTCAAAATCCCAAATTCCATCAAGCACTATTTTTTACAATTTTTTTAATTTTTCATAGTCTCCAAAAATCTAAAAAAATTTGTATAGCCTTATTTTGGTTTTGTTAGATTTTTAGTGGTGTTTTTATAATTTTTTGGAGTAGTTTTGACTATTTAACGAATTTTTAGTAGCCTTTTAGTAATAAAAATTAAAACAAATTATTAAAAAATTAAAAAACCCATCGTATATACCCCTTTGAGTACGTATATACGACCCTATTTATTTTTGCCCATCGTCGATATACACCCCCCAAGGCGTATATACGATTATGGTGGGGGTTTGCCAATCGTATATACGCCTTTGGGGTGTATATACGATGGAGCAAAAAATAAGGTCGTATATACGTACTCAAAGGGGTATATACGATAGGCTAAAAATTAAAAAAAAAAAATACGTTTTCAAAGGGCATTTTGGAGTTTTAAATTTGGGTGGGGGTTTTTGGGGATGGGGTGGGGGTCCAAAAGAAAAAACCCAAAAAAATATCATCTCATAAGCATGATGCGCATGCTTCCTTTTTTTTTTTGAATTTGTTAGTTTTAGTTTTCTTTAGTTAGTATTCGTTTTATTATTTTTGAATAATAATAGACAGCATTAATTTATTTTATTGAATTCTGATTTTTTTAAATACAAATAAAAATAGTAATAAAGATACATCTATTTTAGTTTTTTCTTTCTTTATAAGGAAAAATAAAGTGTAAAGACTAAATACCAAATACTCGATATTCTTTTTCTTTTAGATAAACCCAAATACTCGATATTGTTCTCTTTAGTTTCAAACTAATCGGACAAAATTAGGGTACAACAATACACATGTTGTGTATAAGAGCCTTTAGATAAACTTCCAATCACATTCCACTAATTAGCCATGTCAGATTATTTTTAATTAAAAAAACCTATAAATAATGGATATTAAATCAATAGTGTGCAGGAAAAATAACAATGATATTAACTATATATATATATATATATATATATATATATATATATATATATATATATATATATATCCCCTAGTTTTTTATATTCTAATGATAGGTTGCTAAACTTTTGTACAAAGAAAGATTAGCAACCTATCAAATTATCTTTGTTCGGATTTTTGATTTTTCGGGTGGGTATTAATTTTTGTCCAACTCTAGTTAGCAATTAATTTTGTCCTAACCACAACCTTTGAAATTTTTCCCCAAATATTAGTAGGAGCATGTTGTGGCCATTCAAAACATCTTACGGATGAAGGAAGGGTTTGGATCATATAAGCTATTGTCTCCCTTATATCTATAAAGAAAACTTGGTATCCCATTCTTAGATAAGTTAGAAAAATCAAATAGCAAAGTGTCCTAAATCCCTACTGATTGTAATATAACTTCATTTTTTTAAATGGAATCAATCCTAAAGATTTTTTTCAACTAAGATTTTTTTAACCACAATTAAATTGACTAGACTGCAAGAGAATGTAGTAAAACTTGAAAACGGTAAATTGACTACTAGACTGAAAGAGTCAAGGAGTCTAGAAGGATCACATCTCCAACAAACAAAGAGACATAAAAGTTATAATGATAAACTAAACATGAAATTAACTTGGGTGTAACTTTAGCTGTAAGTCTTAAGACACTATTGGTTGGCAAAGAACTCGCGTATCTTCTCTGGTGTCTTCCCTGATATCATGTCTGCGACTGCCTTCAATGTCAGGTCCAGCAGAATCTTGATGTTCATGTAGTTTGCAGACAGAACAAGATCAAAAAGAGTTGCACGGTCAACATTGAGGAATCTAACATCCCAATCCCTGAGATCAACAACAGACATGTTTCTGCCGCTGTGTTTCTTGCAATATTCAATGACTTTGGTTAACAGTTTGCTACTCATTAAAGGAATAGAAATACTATCAGTAGAACCAACGGTATTGGTGTTGATAGCATCCTCAATCGTTTTTGACATAAGTGCCACATTGTAGTCAACCTCAAACACATCTCCATCAGAGCTTACCAAGTTGATTTTCTTTGATGAAATTGTTGGACTGTCATGCATTTTCTCTTCCTGCAATCAATACTAGCCTATTAGCCAAGTGTTTAAAATTGGATGCATAGTTTAGTGATTCAGATACAAGAAATACTAGAATTCCTCAAATAGAGTCATATAGATCTTTGCATACATTTACTTTGTCTAAACGTGACAAATTTTGATGCAAAGAGTTCAAATATTTTTTTCGGGGGATATTTGATGGATGCAATGAAGAAATACAACATTCTCTTTCTAAAAAGTTTGTGATATAAATATTTTCCAGTAAATGCAAGTTTAGTGCTAAGACGCTACAGAAGCTCATTTTTGGAAAACATGGAGACACCGTTTTATTTTATGCTATGTGAATTATGGGACTAACATAGACAAATAGAGAGATAAAACTGAATCGGTAATCTTAAATTTGGGCTAAGGGTCAAACTCATCCCCACAAAAGCTGGCCAGAGGGCGGATTGTCTAAGCCTTATAAGGATTACTCAAGCCGTATCTCTAGTCCATGTGGGACTCCGAAATCTATCATTGCAATCGGACCGACATATGTATGTGAATGGGTGAATGTACCAATTGCACTATTTATTTTGAGAGCACTTTTGCTAAGAAATTAAGGTGTACGAAGATAATAGGAGAATAAAGATTCCCTTTGCTTTTCTCACGCTGATGGTCTAAATTGGAGGATTTGAAAGTTTGTCTTCCTTAGCATTCAAAAATGAACCTTCAGAAGAATTGAACTTTCAAAAAGACCTTGACAAAAGTTAACACACCTGTTTACCAAATTTAAATATTAAACTACATCTGGTGCTCTGTACACTAAATTTAGGAGGAATAGTGTAAAATAACGACTAGTGTTCTATATCACGGTTAAAAAAGAACGCAAAACAGCCAGAATTTGAATTAAATGATAATTTTTCTACATAAACAACTAAGTTGCAATACAAGGCCAACCAAGACATGCTTCAAAAAGAATTCATGCTACTTAATGCAATTTTAAATTTATCTACATATGAAAAAACTAACTGAAATCACCTTTGGTGTATTGTCCAGGAAGGAAGAACTTGCTATCCATTTTGAAGCCTCGTCATAATAGTAAGGTGCGTTCTCTTTAATCATGGTTTCTGCAAAGTGTTTTGCATTGTTTTTTTTCGTGCTTTCGCTAATCTCTGAGTAGACAGCCAATGTGTTATTAACCAATGTTTGATCAATCTGTTCTCCTGCATGTTTCCGATCAATCTGGATTGCCAGAAAATGAAGGCAAAAGAAGCATTATAATTTATAAGGGTAAAAACAAAGGAAAATCATAAATATTGAACCAAAATGACTGTTTTAGATTGAATATAGCAGCATTGTGACCATCATTAAATTACTGTCGTTCAACTACTTATCTAAACCAGAGAAACATCAAGCATTATAAAAGAAATTCATCCAGTAATAAAACATAAGAAAATATCTTATAATGTATTGATATTATGTTAGATTATCGTAGTAGACTGGTTTCTTATCTTAGAGTAACTCACATTGTCTCCTATAATTAGTTCCAATACTATGAAGTAATAATTGTGATTTATTTCGTAGTTTCCATATTTAATTAGGATTAGGAGTCTTGCATTCGTATAAATAGAGATTAGCGTTCGGTCTTTCGTATCAAGCTTTCATCAAGTCATTATCGATCATATTACATTTTTCAAGAGTCTTATATTCTTTATATTCTCCTTCGAAAACCTCATAACTTTAACATGGTGAAACATTTTTTTCAAATGAAACTATAACACCTGTATTAGATAGCAGATAAACAAAGCGAAGCACCTCTTGGCTAGTCAATCTAAAAAGGTTCCGATCAATATTTATACTGAACTGTGAAATAAATTGATATCAAGTAGTGGGAGCTTGTTTGGAATTCAATTTGATTTGATTTCTTCCATTCAAATTTTAAAAGATAAGCTTTCCACGTCCTTGAAAGTTATCTAACAGACAATGATTGGAGAAAACACATTATTGTCAAGGTATAACCTCCATCCAATGAAGTTGATGTTGAAGGCGGAAAGCTAACAATGAAAACAACAAAGGTGCATGAACACTTACAAAAATACTAAAAAAAATAGCATACAAGTAGAAAAGGAAATAGAGAATACCATAGCTAATAAAGCATCCATTGCTTGTTTATGCACTTCATCATATACCTGAGACGCGTAAAATGAAGTAAACTCGGAGTTAAAACAAAATTAGACAATAAAAACCATAGAACAGTGTAACTTTTCAAATGAATCTCATCACCAACCAAGTCATAGAAGGATAAGAAGGCAGTTTCTTCAAGAGAAGGATGCCCTTGTCTTGGGGTACAGTACAGTCTGTCAAGATAAGAAAAAAGTCTTGAGAGGCATCTGGTCATAATTTTATGATTTGACCATCTTCTGACCAGTTCTCTCAACAAAAGCTCGTCTTTCTTTTCTCGCAAAGATGGCAGAACCTAGTGATAAGAAAATCTTATTAGTTTTAGAAATATAGATGATTGACGCATGTGTGTAAGAGAACAACTACGGTTTTGTATTAGAAATGAGACTTACTGTGGAATTAATATATTCTTCAAAGACCTTCTTATATTGGAGATGCAGTAGCTTCGTATGTTCATTACTCTCTTGTATACAGATTTCAAAAACAGTTCTAGATGCCGAAGTTAAGACTATACAATAATCAAATTCACAATAATCAAATTGAATGCACAACTGATAATGGCATTATGGCATGCAAGAAAACTGACAATGTATTCAAATTCAAAATGAAATATAGAATTAATAAATAAGAATGGAAAAAGAAAGCAAGAAATGATGGCCAACCTCATTGAAGCGGAAATTAATATCAAGATCAACAATACATTCCAGTTTCAACAAGAAATCCTTCAACTTTAAAAAGCCTACCCTTGCTATCAGAGAAGAATTGAAGAAACCGAGGAATGAAGTGAAATAAATTGCAATCAATCGAATAAAACAATAGCACATTGACTGAAACAAAGTCGAACAAGGAATGGAATGTAATGTAATGAAGGAAAGAAGGTTAACGGATGAAATTGAATTTAGTGGATACGTATAATAGGAGATGAATTCTTGAGTAGTGAAAATTGAGTTAGCATTGCAAACCGTTTCATCTTCTTCTTCCAATTTGTTTATGAGTCTATCAACCGCTGTCTGGAGCAAAGGCCAACCTTCCTCAAAACTCCTTCTGCTTCTTTTGAAATCTGCCATGTTCTGTTCCAACGAACTCAAGCTCCAAAACAGTACCAACGAACTCAAGCTCCAGGGAAAGCGTCAAAAGCAGGTACTGTTGATTTTCACAAAAAAAATCACCTAACCCTAATTTTACGGTGACAGGAGGAATACGGTGAAACTTTTTTTTCAATAATGATATTTGGATAAAATTTTCCAGCCAAATAACCAATTTACAATACTAGTTAACCAAGTTTTTTAGGTCATTAACCAAGTAGTCAATTAATTAAGTTTTTAGTTAATTACATTGAAAATTGTGAAAAGACAGATTAGTTAATGATCTAAAAAACTTGGTTAATTGGTGTTGTAAAGTGGTTTTTGACTAAATAACATTACTAATTTTTTTTAGTATGGAGAGGGCCGAAGCCCACGGTGAAACTTCATCTCCAAATGACTTGGCCCCGTCATTCCTTTCTGAACAAAAAGCGCAAAATGTCATTAATGAAACGTGTCTGCCCTTTTTTTTGGTATTACGTAGTTACGGAAGTTTGGTTATGTACCCGTCTGGAACTAAAAATGTCGGTCTTATGTTTTGCCAGGCAGTGGCGGATCTTGACAAAAATATTGGAGGGGGCCAAAATAGTAACAAATATATAAACTAAAATTAACTAAGCAAAAAAGAGGTGAGACCATCACAAAAATTGAATTGGGGACCCTAAATACACCAGTAATACTCTTAACTATTCGGTTATTGATACCTTTATTGCTTAATGTTCATTTGGTTTTATATATTTTAACTTTGAATATAAAATATATATGTGTATATATTAATTTAATGGCACGTCCCCCCCCCCCATTGCAAATTTTTAACAGTTCCGAACTGGTTCGATACTATAGTTTCGTACCAAACCAAAATGTATTGTGTGGGATTTAGAAGTGTGTTCCACATGAAGGTATTTTTTAAATAAGTGAGGGTTGAGAATGTCCAATGAGTAGCTGGGGGTTGTAGGAAGTATAGGCCAAAAAATAACTTGGCCTGATTCATGTCAACGATAGAAATTTTTTACAACCCGTGATAATCAATCATTAATTTGTGACGTAATATATCGAGTTACAAATACACTCCTAAATACTTTTTTATCAAGTTATTTTGGTCTTCAAATGCATCTTAGGAACAAGACACTTACTAACGAACAAGACACTTAGGAATATATTTATAATTTTGATACATTTAGGACTATAATGACAGATCGTCCGACGTTCAAAGAACAATATGACTATTTACTCACCCAAGAATATATGAGTGTTTTACTCTATCTCACCTATACCGTTAACTTTTTTTTTTATATAAACCGGATATTTTCTGCGCACAACTGCAGAGACTAATCCCTCGAGCCGGGTATGACCACAATAGACGGCAAAACTCTCCTTCAAGATATTTAACATGACTGCACGCTCAAAGCTGGATTCAAACTCAGGACCTTATTAAGTTGTACATATATTAAATGAGTGGTTGAAATTTAACGTGCCATAAAATAATATGAGAGAATCATCTCCCCTCAATCTAGAAAGTGACTTTAATACTTTATACAATTTTTTAGGCGATGGTGAAAAGGAAGGGATCGGATAAGGTTGAAAAACAAGAAGGAGAATATATGAAAACGAATTTAATTAACGGGGAAACTTAATTAATTTCATGGGATCTACCAACACAAGATAATCAAACTGTTAATTAACATCGATTCTTTCAGGTTATATAATGGTGGTTGAACATTCATGGAATCGTTGGAAATTTACAATGAAATGAAAAGTACTGTTAGCATATTCCAAGATTGATATCTCCGATCTATTCAATGGTAAATGACATTGATTTACTAACCTCAAGTCCTCAACCTTCTGTCATGTTGTGAGTATATACTTTTCTTAAAGAGGGTGAATATCCTTTCTTAAAGGACATGCTGGTTGCTATATAGAATTCCTCACCATTAACATAAAATGAAAAACGTGTGGGAGTAGTTGGGAGTTGAGACTGTAAGAGAGTTTTGTGGTTTGATATTTTAATATATCCCTCACCACATACACTAATTATTCAACGAACCTAAAACTGTATTTTTCTAGATCATAGGTAGTATATATGAATATGAAAACTCAAAGTTCAAAATACCCAAAGTCAAGAGGATTAATCATTGATCTCAAATTTAGCAAATCAATGAAAGCATACATGCAGAGAACAAAAGTTTACAAGATTAATTAGATATAATTAACAACAAACAAAACAAATACACTTCATTTCTCTAGTCAGTTTAATTAAGATCACAAAAATTATTACATAAGTAGTTCTCCTCCATGCAGTCACACTAATTCTACTACTACTTCCAATCTCATTTTATAAGTGAAAAAACATTTTTGAAATTCATTGAATATAACTAAAAAGTGCATGTTTTTTACTTATATAGATGAAATCAGAGGAAGTACTGATTTATTGCCTAGTTCCTCCAGATGGGAACTTAAATAGTTCATCTTCATCCTTATCTTGATTATTATTAGTACTTCTATCTACTTCAAGTTCTCTATATCTATGCAAATACCTTCTCATTGGTTCAGCATAATCATCAAAACCCAGTGTCCCTAAAGCCCAGCATATATCATCTCCATTAACAGTCTTCCTCCTTTCTTTTGTGCACTTCTCTGATGCTTCACTCGTTACAAAGCTTATAAACTCTGACACACACTCTTGCATTGTTTCCTTTGATTCCTTCGATATTTTTGCATTCTGAGGTAAAATTTGCTTCATTATTCTCCCTACATTTGCTATTGGCAATAACCGATCTTGTTCCTTTATTCCACTACCATTCTCATTATTAGATGAACTCCCTCCAACGTTATCCACCATTTCCTAGGAATTAATTAATATTGAACTACTACTCTCTAGTGTGTACATATATATACACATGTGACACAAGAGTGCGCCTAGTCACACACACACACACACACACAATATATATATATATATTTATTGTTGTGACTTGTATACGTGTCTTGTTCAACATGATATGAGAATGATGCCAAGCCGGTCGGCTATAGAATTGTGGGGTATGATGATGCTGAAGTATCAGAGTCATTTTTTTACGTAGCAAAATTTAGACAAAGTCCACCATAATAATTAAGTAATTAATTTTTGTATAAATGGATGCTGAGATGGCTCTTGAGACAGTTGAAATGAGTTTAGATGAATAAGAAATATGTCCTTTGAGAAGGTCTAATGATGCAAGTAAATTGATGGATATGTTTTATTAAAGGTAGAGAATTATATATCAACATCCACCAAAGTGAATCCAGCGCAATGAGATTAAATGATGAGGAATTTTGAGTGTGAAGGATTGAGGGTAATATAATAGCACTTGAGATTAGGTGTATATCGATCCGGTAGACTTTAAAAAGCAAAGTGATATAAATACTAAAATATAAAATATGGGGGGAAAGGAGGAAAAAGTGATTGAAAATTGATGGTAATTAACTAGCTTCAATACCCATCCGATGGACGGGAGCCTTAGTAATAGCAGCAATAGGTACCGAAATTAAGATAATAAAATATAAGATTGTGGATAGTTGAAGGAGGAACCACGACTCTTAAAAACCATAAAATCCATAAAAATAAAAATAAAAGTAGATATGATTATGGTTTTTAAGAGGAAATTAGGGAATTAGGGAAGCGAAGAGTGAGAAAAAGTAGATATGAGTCTTCCCTCTCGCTTCCCTAATTTTCTCTCCACTCGCCTCTCGCACCTCTCTCTGTTTCTCACTCTTTGATCGCTCTAATTCTCTCTCTGGTCGTTGTCTCTTTCTCTCCCTCCGAACTCTTTTTTCTATCTAACCCTAAACATCAATCTTCCCTTTGTAGTTGTTCTGAGAGTGAGATGCAAGTGTGAAGAGCAAACTGAGAGTGAGATGTGACTGGGAAGAGAGGAGAGAGTGTAGAGAAGAAAGAGTTGAGAGTGAGATGTGATTGTAGAGAGAGAAGAGTCGTTGAAGAGAGAGAGATGTGGTGGGTGTGCTTCAGAAAAGTAAATGAATGTGTGTGAGATGTAATGGAAAATTGAAACACTAACAAAAATACCCGTGACTATTTTTTCTCACAATTTTGATCCCAAAATTTTATAGAATTTGACGGCAATACGACATGTGGCTCAACACCTTAGCCAAATCATAATCCCACTATTACAACATAGATAATTTACATAGATAATTTGACATGTGGCGGATGGAAGGAAGCAGGACCGATGAAAGAGTGGCACGTGTTTAACATGCAATGAATAGTTAAATTTCAAAATGACAAAAATACCCCTGATATTTGGCGCCAAATTTTGACTTTACATAGATAGTTTGACATGTGGCGGATAGAAAAAAATGGTACCAATGAAAGAGAGGCACGTGTTTGATATGCAATGAGTAGTTGAACCGAAATGACAAAAATACGCCTAAAATTTGGCCCCAAATTTCGGCTTTATATAGATAGTTTGACATGTGGGGGATGAAAGAAACAAGACAAATGAAAAAGAGAGACACGTGTTTGACATGCAATGAGTAGTTGAAAGAGATTTGATAGAAAAAGAAAAATAGAGACACTTGGCTGACATGCAACAAAAGAAATTTTGGCTTTACATAGATAGTTTCACATGTGGCGGATGGAAGAAAACAGGACGATGAAAGAGAGACACGTGTTTGAAATGCAATGAGAGAGTTGAAAGAGATGTGATTGAGAGACACTTGGCACATGAACAAAAGATAGTGAGGAAATTATATGTGATTTTCCTCCAAAAGAAGAAAAATAGAGACCTATTTGGGTTTCCAACTTCCTCCATTTGATATGTGGGGATGGAATAAATAGCAACAAAAGAGATGGAGCAGTGAGAGAAATTACAAAATACCAATGAAAAATGCTTTTCCTCCAAAAATTGCAAAATTACAAAAATACCACTTGGCGCTTCCCTCCTCCCAGAAAAATTGAGGTTTCTCCAAAAAAATAGGAGGCTTCCTCCTTATTTTTCCTTTGAAAAATTTTTCCCTTCAAAAGGAGGTGAAAAGAAGCATCAATGATTTTTAGAACAAAATATGCAATTGAGAAATGATATTCAAACATACAAGTAGATTAGATATCTTCACTTTGATTTCTATTGAAAATAATTTTTTTAAAAAATTTTTTGATGATAACAAGTATTTTGGAAAAAATATGCTCCAAACATACAAGTGATGAGACTCCTCCCTCAATAATTTTGATGATAACAAACGAAATACTCCCTCCGTTCCTAAACTTTTGTTCTTTTGGCATCTTTTTTTTTATTCCAAAACTTTGGTCCTTTTGAGATACCAATGTATAATTTACCTAATTTTTCCAAGTTTACCCTTTATCAATTAATTGTCACTAATCACAATATGAACTCCTTTGAATTCCCAAATCAGTGGGTATTAATGCTACAAATGAGTACTTTAGTCTTTAGGTATTACAAATTTATGATTTCTTAATTCGTGTGAAACACTCTAAAAAGATCGAAGCTTAAAAACGTAAGGAGTAATATATAAGAGAACAATTTTGTCTTGAAGTTATTTGACATGAGTAATAAATGTGCGGATAATAAAGAGACATAATTAAGAGGTGATTGATTCTCTCCATCCCACTTCCTTACATCTCCCTACTTCCTCTCTATCTCTCTCTCATCACTAAATAATGATGAGAGAGAGTGAAATTAAGAGAGATAGAGAGGATGTTGGGAGATGAGAAGGAGATGATCCAAATCCAATTAAGAGAGTCCTACCTAACTTTATTATCATCTAAAGGTTAAAATCGTACAACAATAACAAAACAACATGTATGAACTCAGAGAGACTACACATGAGCAAATTGCCACCAACTGATTTCGTTCAAAGTATTTCAAGCAAAAGAAAATCAGACATCTTAATTAATGAGTAAAACCAAGTGCACGAGAGCCTACTGCACTTACTAATGCCACGAGGAGGCATGTTTACATAAATTATTTATAATGGGTGGTGTCAAATAAGTATATTAAGTAACAGTATTAACTATTAAGTAATACTATAGATATTATTAGATCTTGGGGGTGACCATAATGGGACCAGTGGGCCACCCCACTAGCTCTGCCCCCCTGGTGAGAGTTTATGCCTAGGTTGGCTATTGTAAAAACTCAAGGAAAAACCTGTATTGAGGTTTGATTACTATATTAGAAAAATCCTTCAAGGTGGTGTGAAGAGAATGGAGGTGGCTAACTAGGAGGATAATTTGCTTGCATCTTTTCTTCTTTATTGTTTAAATTAAAGCTTTTGGTTTTCTTTTACGTAAAAGTTTGTCTTTGAACAAAAACTTTCACAAATTAAAATCACAAGCACACTTTATTATTTGAGAAAAAGTTTTTACAAATACCATTCTATCCCCTTCTAGTATTAGTTTTTTGGCTTAATTATAGTTTTGGTCCCCCTATTTTCGTCAACTCACGATTTTAGTCCCCCTATTTTTCCAATTTTTAAAATCAAAGTCCCTCTCTAGGAAAAATAAGGGGACTAAAATCGTGAGTTGGCGAAAATAGGGGGACTAAAATCGTGAGATCGCGAAAATATGGGGACTAAATTCGTGAAAATAATTCTTGGGGGACTAAAATCGTAAGTTGGTGAAAATAGGGGGACTAAATTCGTGGAAAAAAAATTCTTGAGGTATCAAAATCGTGAGTTTATGAAAATATGAGGACTAAAACTGTAATTAAGCCTAGTTTTTTTTGCTTCAAAATATTTATGAGGACACACCATTTTATTAGTTCACTTGGGCAACCAAAATCTCAATTGTCCTTATTAGAGTTATTTTTGCTACAATAATTTGTTGTTCACGCATTTTTTTAGCAAACAGGCAAACGGCCCAAATATATTAAAAAAAGGAAAAAAAAATAGAGAAAAGCAGGGGGACTAGACCAAAACTCCTACCATTAGAAAAGCTCAAACCAAAACAATAATAAAGAGCCCCTAACAGAGTCTCTAAAACACTGTTGCCTAAAGGCTAAACAAAAGCCTAAAACCAAACTAACAAATTAGATAAACACCCTGAGAACGGAAAAATCAACCAAACTCTAGCTATAAACAGATAGGCGGAAAAAATAATAACCTTTAAATCAGAGCAAAACAGAAAAAGACAGCCGGAGTTGTTCACACACTTGTTAATGACTTGAAATGACCAAATTCCAACAGATCTAACCTCGCATCCAATCGAAAAACAAAAGTTGAATGAAATCTTAATCCAACCTAACTACCTAAGACTAAGAGTCTCCACTTCCTAGAGCTTGTTTGCTTATTTTGAAGAATAATCACTTTTTAAAATAATAATAATAATAATAATGATAATCTATTTTAGAAAGTTTTCATCGGTTTGTTGTAGGTTTTCAAAAAAAACTGCTTGAAATGAAAATCTATTTTGAGTATATTCTCATAAAAATCATTTTTTCTTAAAAAAAACTCTAAAACCTAATCTCTAAATTATTTAACAACAAAACCACTTATTTTTTTATTTAACAAATGGTCCCCTAATAAATTTATCAACGACCATGATCCATGATTCTTTCGAGCACTTATATATTATATCTTCCTAAGTATAAGAAGCAACACCATAATTCATGAAAAGATTCAAAACTAATAATACAGTGTGTTGATTTCATTTAATATTCTTATAAATTTAATTTTTTTTGGCGAATTATAAATTTAAATTTTATTACATAAACGATTCTATTTTTTTTGACCAAATAAATTATTCTATATTAATAACTACTAATTTCACCAACTTAATTACTTTTAATATTTTCTCTCATAATAAATAACAGTAAATATGAAATTTAGTACTTAAAAATTTTAAATTAGGTAAAAATGTTTATTTAATTGGACCAAGAAAAAAGATATTTTCATTTCTTATATTAAGGATTAGTTAGAGTACTTGTCAGTGAGATCTTCATATCAACCGCAAAATTTGACCTCACATTTTTGTAAAATATGGATTGCATTCTTTCTATCTGTGTTAGTTTTCATCGGTAAGAAGTGACTTATTTTAAACTTATTACATTCTCATTTTTCGATAAATTTCTTTAAAAAAACTCTTAGGTATATATTTTAAAATAAAATACTATTAAATGCACTGATTATTCAACTTTTTTTTATCTTTGGTAAAAAGTATTCTCGTCAATATTGTCTTCCAACCATTTTTAAGAGATGATTAATTTTGTGACAAATGAGTTTCATTTACTATAGTACTCTTATTAATAGTAGTTAGTTAGTTGAATAGTTAGATGAGTTGTGATACAATAAATAACGGTATATTACTGGAAAAAGTTAATAAATTTTGCATTAGTATTCTAAAATGAGAGAGATACACTTAAAATTAAATGAGATGTCATGGAGGGGTATAAAAAAAGTCGATGGATGACTCGACAATATCATCCACTAATTATTCACTAAATACAAATATGAAACGGATTACTTTTATTTTACTTACATGATTTGATCAAGTTCACATCATGGTATACGACAACATGGTACACTTTTTTTTCCCATGTTAGTAGGTTGAATTGGAATATTGGAAGCCGTACAATACCTAATCCAACCGTCAATGAGTTCCGTGGTCGTTGGGATTTTTTAAAAATGTTTTCAATGTAAGGTGGTTGGAAATTGGAATATATAATTAACCAATAAGGGTTAGTCCGAGTCGTAAGACTTGGAATCCCCTAAAAGATCTCGGATTCAAATTTTAGATGTGGCAAAAACTTTATTGAAAGGGGAGAAAGTTAGGTACCTATGGCTAGCTAAGGGTTCGCTAAGTTTTTGGCGTAGATTAGTCATCAGTAAAACCAGTCAAAACTGAGCACCAGTGGTAACTAAAAAAAATTGGAAATTTTATTGATCAATAAGAAAAATAAAAGCAACAGGAAAATCCCATTAGGGTCTTTATCTAGCAATTCCTACAACATTCGCAAGCAAAGATGAAGAAATAACTGATGGACAATTATTCTACAAATGAACCCCATAGATGAGTTTTGTTTTTCCAAACAATCTGCACAAGAGTTACCCTCCCAAGAGAATGTTGAAAGGAGAGTTGCCAACCACGTTCCAAAAAGGAGCGAATGTGAGGAATAAGGGCACGTTTGTTATGGATTAAAAAATAAGTGATTTTTTGTAAAATAATTTAGAGATTAGTTTTTAGAGATTTTTAAGAAAATGAGAAGTTGTTTTGTGTTTGTGTAACATACTGAAAATCACTTATTTTAAAAAAAATCATTCTTAAAAAACTGTTTTTCATGAGAAGCTACTCTAAACAGCTTCTCATATGAAGCAATTTTTAGATTATTTTCAGCTTTTCATTTTTTTAAGAATCTGTAACAAAAGGACAACATGTCCTCATAAATGATTTTTTTTTTTTAAAAGTGATTTTTTTTTTTTTTAAAATCTATAACAAACTGGCCCTAGGCGCATGAGGGTGAGAAGTAGAAACTCACTCGTTGACAATCTTCAGAACAGTCGACGAATCGGTCTCGCAAACCAAATTATAGTACCCATTTTGTTGAGCAATATTGAGTCCATAATTTTATCGAAATAAACTTTATAATAACCTCCTAATGCACCTCTAATAAATAATTTTAAACTATTTTATTTATTATGTTTTTTCATCTTTCTATTTTTATTCAGAAACAAGCCTTTTGTTTTGTATTCTTTAATTACTATATAATTATAATTATTTGTGCTAAAATAAGTTCAAATTTTTTAATGACAAACGTTGGTTGTTTCTAGAAATATTAGTTTTTTTGACAATATTCTAGAAATATTAGTTCGAACTTGGAAGGATTTGAACTTACAAGTCACAACTCTTATCTCTACAACTCTTATTTATCTCCCTTAAATTATCGAAGATCACATTATATGATGTTTAGTATAAACTTGAAAATAAGAATTGTTTATTTTTGGTTATCATCTTGTTGGCGCGCAGTATTCACTGGGTCTCCAGTGGTTCTTCGGTCTCAACAAAATTTTTGTCACACTCAATATTCGAACCCGAGACATTTAGATGGGATTCAAGTAGAGTCAGTCCTGAAATTTTGGGGTCCTAAGGGAACAAAAAATGGAGCCTTTATAACTATTTCAATATCATTCTTCTGGTATTTTTGTTAAAAACTATTAATGATTTTTTCGCAAACAATGTTTTTAAAAAAATTAATTTTCATAGAGATCAAAGTGAGACTATTTAATCAATTTTGTGACATAGTTAAATTCTACATTTTTGCATGCAGTATGTAAACAATTCAATATTGTATTCAAAGAATTCAATTCAAATTATAACTTGATTTTGATTTGGCAATTAAAATAATAACTTTTGATTCTTCAAATAGAATTTCACCATCAAGATTATAAGAATCATTGTGTTTAAATATGTTTCAAAATATTTGCAATATAATTTCAAGTCATTATTAGGAAATAATCTAAATTTATATATGTGTGTATATAATTATAATTGCTATATATATATATATATATATATATATATAAACACACACACTACTGAATATAACAAATTTTGGTGCCTACGAAAAATAGGGCCCTAGGCGATTGCCCCTACCGCTCATGTTCAGGACCACCACTGGATTCGAACAAGCAACCTCTCGAACCAACCTTTGTTGGTAAATAAGATTTATTTTTTATTATTAGTGTGAATGTTAAACAAATTTAGGCAAATGATTTTCTAATAAAAATAAGTAATGCTACATGTTTTTTCTCTTAAAAAAGTTTAGGCAGCAAAATAACTTGAGCCCAATGCATCCTAAGTAGGTAGCTCAAAAAGTGCACCAAATGAGTGCAAGAAGGAGGTCCCTAGTTCAAGACTCAAATCTCGGAAACTAACATTTCCCCCACTCTCACTAACAATATATTGCCTATCTAAAAAAAACCTCGAGTCCAATGCGTTGGATAACCCTTTTTGCTAACTAAAAACTATTTATTAATCTTGGACCAAAAAAAACTATTTATTAACCAAATTAAAATAACCATCCTCCTAATTAGTAAATACCATACCAATTGTAGCAATCGGTGGCAACAACCTATGATACTAATTAATTCTTTAGTATCAATTACTAAATTTTTCGGTAACCATTATATAACAATCCAATGGTTAGTAGATACTAACCACAATTTAGTGTTTTTGTGACCGAGTTTTTTCATTGATGAGGATGACTATTATACCCATTTAGTAACAATTACTAAGAAATTCCTTAATACTCTAAATCAGACTCACAATCGGGAATCTGTGGTTGATTTTTCTTCCTATAATAATATATGGGCTAATTTTTGTTTTGCGATGCTATAGGTTAGAATAGATGTATCCATGCGTACCAGATTCTTCTACTAAATAACAGTGGAATAATAAAACAAAGGAAACTCGTTGGAATCAGCTAATTATAGTATCAACTAATTAAACTGAAGTAACACGTGTTCAATCAAAACAAGTGTGGTTTCCACCCTCATTTTTAACATTATTAATGCAACAGAAAAGACATTAATTAGTTCGATCTACAGATAATCGTGAGTATTCTCAGTTCATTGGGTGTGAGCTAGCCCTTCTGATTCATCAAAAAAGTAATGTTAATGGAGCATTGCTTAAAGGCAAAAGCCATCGTTTTGCTTGGAGTCAACTATATTTATTATTTATATATAGTGCCTGCATTTCCATTACTCCTTTGACCCACTAAGAGACACGCCACAGTAAACAAAAAACAAAATCTTCACAGATCCTTTTTCATTTTCTTTTACTGGTATAAGCTCATATTCCTAAATTCTTAACGGTTGAAGAAATTTAATATTGGAATTTATACAAGAGATGTTACTAGTATTGTAGTACTGGCAAAATTTCCCCACCAGAACCAACTTTTTTTTAAATTGGGTATTCTCAACGCACAATAGAGACTAATCTCTCGATCGGATTAAAATCACAATTGACGACAAAACTCTCATTCAAAATTTTAACAATATTTTAACACTGTTGCATTTCTAGAGTTGGACTCACTAGAACCAATTAGGAACAGGGTAAAACTTAAGCCGAATTACTAGATGAAATAATGAATTGATTGATGATTACTATTAGTTGTGGAATCGATGGATATTCTGGGCATATAATAGTAATAATAATTAATACCAATGCAATGGCATCTATCATCTTTCAATTTATGAATACAGAGTTTGTTGCTAGCTTTGTTTGTTGGAATTTAGGGGAAACTTGGTTTTATGCCCAACACATAAGGTTATTACAAGCTTACAACTTGATAGGGTTGACTCTGTTTTGTAGTTTGTAACAACAACTACAATTATATATCCCAAGTAGGTAGAAATTAGCGGTAAGGATACTGAGAAGGAGTCACACTGAAATGAGTGCAAGAGCAGGAGGTCCCTGGTTGCCTCCTAAACTAACATTTCCCTCACCCCCACTAACAATTACCTATTAAAAAAAACTACAATTATATCTCAGTCTTATGAGTTGCTGCTAGTTTTTTTTAATTAAATCAATGTAAGATGATGTGAAGATATTACTTTTATATATTAAAAACAACAATATCATCACAAAGAAATTCATACATGGTGATATATATATATATATATATATATATATATATATATATATATATATATATATATATATATATATATATTATAGTATAATTTATTCTTACAAGACAGGTTGAAATTCATTTGTTTAGACACCGTAAGGTTACTTCAACTATTTTAAATATTTATATAATACACTACAAGAATTACGTAATATACCGCGCCCCAATTTCGGCGGATTGTATCCTTTGTAAAATTACCGGCGCTTTAGTTAATTTCGCGAATGAATCCTTTGTACATTACCGGCGGTTTTTAAGTGTTTTCCGACGGATTTATTGCCGCCGGTAATATACCGGCGGATTTTTGATTGATTACCGGTGGATTTGATAGTATTTGTAACCGTTATTTTATTTAAAAAAAAAAAATTAAAAAACGTCGCCGGTAATGTCGGTTTCCGGCGGAATTTTTAAAAAAAACCGCCGGTAATTTTCCGCCGATAATGTCGTTAAGCCGCCGGTAATAATAACTCGAAAGTCACGCATTAAAGCCGCCGGTGATGACACGTGTTCCGCCGGTAACAACATGAGTCCGCCGGTAATTTCAAATTTGAAAATCGGACCGTTTGGTTCCTTTCTTTTTATAACCGATACACACCTCCTCTCCTCTCTTCACTTCTTACTTCTTATCTTCACTTCTCACTTCTTCTTCTTAATTTCTCTCACATTTTTCATTTCTTTCACTTTCTCTCAAATCTCTCTACAAAATTCATTGTTCTCTCGAGAAATTCTATCGTTTCTCTCTCACCGATTTCTTCTCTTAAGGTATGTTTCTTTGATAGTTTTAGTTAAAATTTTGTTTTAAAATATTAGTTAGTTACTAATTCAGATATTATTTGTTTAGTAATTAGTTGAGTTTGGGTGGAAGTTTGCTTGAGTTTGGGTGGAAGTTTGTTCGAGGGTATCTGGAATTAGCGCAAAGTCAGAGACTTCTCGGCAGTACCGGTTAGTGATTACTGTTATTTGATTTTGTAGTAGAAAAACGTTTTTAATAATTTACTTTTAAAATATTTAAAATTAGATTTTCAAATACTTTTTAAAAATAAATTTCAAATTGTTAAAAGAGATTTTAAAATTTAAATATTATTTTCAAATTATTAAATTAATTTATAATTTAAATATTAAAAATTTAAAAACGTTTTTAATATTTAAATTTATAATATTGAAATAATTTAAAACTAATAACGGTTTTTAATATTTAAATTTATAATTTAAATATTAAAAATTTAAAATTAAAATAAATTTTTAAAAACGTTTTTTTAAAAAAATATATATTACCGGCGGATTATATTAATTACCGGCGGAGTGTTTTAAAAAAAAATTAAATTCAGAAAACCTTACCGGCGGATTTGGTGTTGTTACCGGCGGATTCTATTAAAAAAAAAAAACGGCGGAAATTATATTGTTACCGGCGGCTTTTATATCAAAAAAAAAAAAAAAAAAAACCTTACCGCGGATTTGGTTGTTATTACCGCGATTCTATTAAAAAAATAAAAATAAAAATAAAATTACCGGCGGATTGTTTCCACTTACCGGCGGCTTTTTCCGCCGGAATTATCCTGCACTTACCGGCGGCTTTTTCCGCCGGAATAAATCATGTAGTTACCGGCGGATTTTCCGCCGGTAAGTGTTACGTACGACGTTTTAACCGGCGGAAAATCCGCCGGAAAGTTCCGCCGGAAACATTAACTTACGCGCGTTTTTTTTTTACCTTAGCGCTTAGGTCCGCCGGAAAACCTTGATTTTCTTGTAGTGATAGTAGGAAATTAAATTTAGATTTATAGAATATGAAAAACCTAGTCTTATTCGTAGATGCAATCTTTATATAAAAATCTTTGATATTATATTAAGATTAATATATAAAAACCTAAATAGTAATGCATAATCTGTCTATTGATGATAACTTAACTAAACTCATTACTCATCAACTTTAAATCAAATACCTAAATATAAAATTGGTACCTAACCACCATTAAACACGTGAAAAATTAGGTAAGATCTGAACAAATTTCAAGTCATAACATTCTCAAAAATATAAAATAATGTACCAAGGTTTTTATTTAAAATAACAATGAAGAACGGTTTAACAATAATGTGTTACGCTTATAAAGCAACAGAAACTAGGTAGCCGACTTGGTTAAGAATTGCACTGAATTCAGGAGGGGATGGGTTCAATTTCCTGCTTTGACGAAGCCAACTTAGGTGGAGATCCAAGTGTAAGTGAGAAGCTGATGTGGAATAAAATCGTTGATGATGTAATTAGTGACATGTCATACTATGTGCAATAATTTCCAATTTAGTCATTCAGGAAAAATAGTCAGTTTTATATTTTAGTCGTTTATATGATTCAAAAGTGTGACTCTCGTCTAACTGCGGAAAGACATAAGTTCCGGAATTCAACCATTTCTCGAGTCGAAATGTATCAATTAATCAATTAATAAAAATGAAAACAGCATTCAATAAAATCCAACGAAAGTAGTACGGAATGCATATGATAAAACGCAGTGGTCTATTTAAAATCACGTGTACTAATAAAATCCAAAATGGAATGCACGAAGGGGCCATTGGAATATTATCTCACAAGCTCCTCCCCATGTAGACAGATTCAACTCAGACTTCATTAATTAATTGGTCATTGTTTAAAATATTTGAATTTGTATATTAATATATTAGTCATTTTTATAAGTTCTTTATCTCATCACAATGGGACAGGGCAACATAAAATTCAAGAAAGCTAGAGGACATTATCGCATTTAATACTCAATAGAACTCAACAAAGACAAAGTAGCACCACAGTTAAATGGATATTAGCAAAGAGCAGCGATATAACACGCCTTGATAATAGGGCTCAAGACAAACAATACTCATATAATGTCATTGAAGAATTAGAGATATGCATGTCCTAGCTAGAGTATATCTTAGAAGCAAACTGTCCACACAACTCTGGGATTCTATACCATTTTGTGACAACATAATCCTGCCAGATGCACCAAAATGAAGAGATGATAAACCTAGTTGCAACTAATTTTGTCATACTCTAGCAAGTAGGCATCATTGAATGCAACTCCTGCAAGTCCAAAATCACAAACCTTGAGTTTGCATTTGCAATATATTCTTGGGCTTAAGATCTGTGTGATACACATTAGCTGCAACGAAAAATAAGCTTATTCGGAAGCAGTTTGATTGGCATATTTTACGGAAATAACAAAAAAAAATGCCTATAGAGTCTAATGAACGAAAGAGAAATAGAGACGCGCATTAAAAAAGCTAAATCATATAAGGGGTTTGAACTTTGAATTATCAGTAAACTTCATCCTAATTTTGCTTTAAGGAGATCAAAAACATCATTTTTTGCCCCAACAATGCTCCTTAATTAACTAATTAATTAATTAATCACAATATAACCATAGCAACACAAAGTGCAAAACAGTACCCCAAAAATGCTTCTAAAACTACTGATACAACAAAATAAAGAGGAATTAATTCAAAAAAATGGAAAAATAAAAGTTCAAGCAAAAGCATTACCAATAAGATTGGCCAATGTCATGATGAGTCTGGGCTTCAAAATTGGAATAACAGATTCACGCTCTAAACGGATAACTTAAATCTTGTTTGGATCCAATTCATTCGATTCTGCCATGCCCCTTTAAGCTAATAACTTCTTAATACTGTCAGCAACAAACGATCTCCAAACACAAAATCAAAAATTGAAGCAATAAAAGCGTAAATGAAATGTTTATATAATGCATAAGGAAAAAGGGTCAATGAAATTGTTCCAAAGGTGAAAGTGGGTCACACCCCATTTGCATTTCCAACCAACACGGTAAGACTTCAGATCTAACCACAAATAATCAACACGAAGCAAGAATCTCAACCCCAGCTTTCGCGAAAAGATCGCCACGAAGAAGCCAAAACACGGGAAAAAATTAAGAATCGGAAGTGAAAAGTCGCATTACTTCATGTAAAGCAACATTCAAATGAGTTTGAACACGAGAAATGCGAAAACTTACAAAGTGATCTTGAAGTCTACGAACCGATGAGTCTCGAGAATCCGATATAAAATGAAAAAGAAAAATAAATAGGAAAAAGAAGGTATATTTCTCATCTACATGATTGTCGCTGCTCAGGTGGAACATGTCCTCGACCACGTAACTCGATATAGACAAGCAGAAGATCTTTCAAGTGATTATTTTTCCAAAAGGAAAAGGAAAACCCCAAAGATAATTACAAACAAATGACAAAGAAAGTTACAAATGACAAAAGATGAAGTAACTTGATAAGATAGATGTAAGCTTAACAAAATTGATTAGCAGAGAGAGGCCTTTCAGAGGGAGAAGGGAAACATCCGAGTTTATAATCATGGATCATAAAATTTATTAAATTCATCATTAGTTATACATGTGCATACTGCATAGATTTTTCATTATAATGTTAGCTTAGTTATGGCTAAATTTTACAATCCTCTAGCTAAAGTGTGCCTCTTCTTAATCATCCCCCAATACACACATAGGAAGCAGACACGACAGGATCTACGCATGTTATAGATTGTTTGGTTTAAATCAGTTCTCCAAATTGAATATAAAAGCTAAAGAAAGAACCTAGCCAAACTAACTCAAGAACAGATAAATAATAACCAAAATAACAACAAAAACAGATAAATAATTCAAGAATTTACATAAACACATGCAATAAAAAGCACGAAAAACACAAAATTAAAGTGAAGCGCCAAGATATTCTTACATTCTTTGTTCAATATTCAACAACAAATATAAGAATTAAAAATTGAAAGAAAAAAATCATACTGAATCTAAAAATAAGGGAAAAAGAAAATGAAATGGATCAAGCGACTCACTTATAGGAAGATCAAACCATTAAAGAAAACCAATTATTGTTATGAACTTGAATGGGTATTTCGAACGGTGTTGTTTTAACTCCATATAGGAAAACTATGCCAAAATATTATGTGCGGCGGTTGAATTGTTTTAGCAAAGAGGAAGGTTTTTTTAGAACATATCCACCGATCCAATGTAATAAGACGTTTTACGAGTGTTGATGTGATTCTATTTTCGAGTCATGAGCTATTTTGAAGCGTAATTCAACCGTAGTCAATCGGTATATGGTGTGATGAATGACTACATTAAATACACATTATTGATAATTAAAGTCGGACCGTTACATTGTCAATTATAAGCCCGGAACGCTTATGTCTTTCGCAACGATCAAGACTTAATGACAATTAATAAAAATTAAACACCCAATTGAATGATATTAAACCATTATGTTTTTTTGTCCCCTAGTCGTTAAAAGCATTCACCAAATCTAAATCAATTTCAATAGTTGATCGTATGAAATGATACAATTGGCGTGCCACATATTTCGCAATAGATGTGTGTGTCATTTTGTGATTGGTCCTACGTGACGCTTAGGTGTACAACTCGTGAATTAATATAGTTATGATATATATATATATATATATATATATATATATATATATATATATATATATATATATATATATATAAAAAAATATATTAATGTAAGATTAGCATAAATAGTAGCGTACGTAAACTTGAACTAATATATAGTTATGTTTCACATAATTTTAGAGTGACACCAAGTCTGAAACTCTATCTCCAACAACATAATACACTTGTGTCAAAAAAAAACAACATAATACACTCAATCTTGCAAAGTTTAGGCTAAAAGTTCGTGCATTACGGTCATACATGTATTTGTTGCCTCTTGTCATTCTAATAACGACTCTGAATCTTTATAATAGTCGTGGTACTATCGCAATGGGCCAATATGATTAAAACGATATTTCATACATAGGAATGTCTAACAATAGATTTCTTAATCATGTTGTTCCTTCACAAACCGTTGTCAATGCAATCAATTCTGACTCCATAACGAATTGTGCTAGTATAATTTATTTATTTTATTTCCAAGAAACACTCCCAACTAACTTAAAAAATATAGGTATTGGTCGCCTTGGAGTCATCCAAAAGGATTTTCTAATCTGCATTGTTGCAACCTTTTAGTACAATGGGAAACTTTTGATAAGGTAATTGTAAGCTCACGATCCTCTTAAGGTACCACCCCATACTCTCTAATAGCACCGAAATGCTCATTACTAGGATTGGTAGTAAACCTACATAGTAACCCAACAACATAAGCTATACCAAACCATTTGTGAAAACTGCAGTAGTTAGCTAATGGCCACTGTTGATGCAGGTAAAGGACCTTGGTCATGTGCTTATGAGTTATGATCATAAGAAAATCGTGCTGTGTTGCAAATATGACACTACAAGCGACTAAGCAGTTCCTACGGTTGCTCCTTAAATTTGGGATTTCAACTGTTGGTGTAGCAAAACAAAAGGACTCCTTGTCATAAATTCACAAACAGATACAGCCCCAGAACTGTGGAGCATCCTTAGTGCTGTTACCATTGCTTGGGATGCAGGACTATCTAGACAGAGAATGGCTCACTATGAAGCACAAACACAAACACCAAACACAACATTGACACATAGACAACGATAATAATTTTGAAAAAATAAAAGTGATTGAAGTGTCGGAGTCCGACAAGACACGTTCGAACACCGAACATGTCTTCAAAATGAAGTCTGGGTGCTACATAGGTAGTTCATCCTAGTATTGGGGGAAAATCAACCAGGTGCTCTTATTATTAAATCTACTGAGTGCATGTGTAGGACGAACTATGAGGTTAAAATAACACATGCTCTGTGAAAAGGTTAAGGGTTGCAGAATGGTTGCCACTTGCCAGACTTTTCTCGCACAAACTTAGTTCTGCAAATGCTTGACACTCTTGCGAGGTATAGTTACTTGTTTGTTAGTGACCCATGGGTCCGTTCACTAAGTTCTAGTTTAGTTTTCAGCCTTACACCTGTTTATAACAAAAAGAAAGAAGGGCAAGGAACATTTGATAGCTAACATTTAAACCAATCGCCATCATATCCAAAACAATAGAATAAAAGATGTTACATGCAATGCAATGCAAATGTGCCAAGAAAGATCAAGATCAAGTGACAAAGAAAGCTCATTGAGGCATGATCATGCTATCCTTTCCCATGAAAGCATATTTTTGCACAATGGATTGTCAAATCAAAAATCAAATCATTCACAATAGGAATGTGAAAAAACCCTGTTTACAAACCTATTACATGACCACACACAAAACTGTTTGAAGTGTCCTCATGTAGACAACAAGACTAGTGTCTCAAGGGGATGACAAAACATGATAAGGAAGTTAAGTCCCCAAAATATGATTTGTAAGATTCATTTTTTCTTCACAATCTTCTAGTTGAGGCTAGATTGGCAACTTGAGGAAACTCATCTAAGTATATTGTTCATAAAACACAAGATGAACTAGATTAAGAAGTTACCCACTTGATGAAGGCTTCTCCTTGGTCATTGCAAGATTCATTTTCTCCTCATAGAGCTTCAAAAGATACAAAGAATCCTCCTTAAAACACTTGACAAACTTCTCAAGAAACAACTTCTCTGGAATGAAAAAAGGGCGAAGTACGGTTGGATCCTTTTTTCTCAAACCTTTCGATATAAGAACCATCACAACCGAAGCCCTCGGAACAATCCTCTTCTCAAGACTAAGTAAAAAAAATCCAGGAGCATTAACAAGGTCTAAAGAACTCAAACCTAAATCATGAACCCAAAAACTCATAACTGCATTAATTTTATGAGTAGATGACAACATACAATAAGGCTGTTTCTTAAAAGCCTTAATAGTTTGTTCTTCAGACCAACCCCAACTCATAAAATTTTCAACTTTCTCAACCCATCTAGTTTTGGAAACAGTTCTCTTAGCAAGCAAAGCAATCCCAAATGTAGAAGTTGAAATATCAAACCCTAATTCCTTCAATTCCTCAACAGTTTTCAATAAATTAGTTGAACAAAAAATCCTAGGCGATGTACGAAACAACATAGCAATATTAGAACGAGTCATTCCTTGATCAACCAACAATTTGATGTTACGTTTAACAGCACTATCATAGAGAACACTAGGAGAACCAATTAGACAAGCAATGGTTCTATTATCAGATTGAAGAAACCCTTTTGTAAATTCATATGAAGGGATTATATGATTTTGCAAGCTTCTTTGTAGAAACAAGGGGCTTAGAGTAACCATGCGAATAATATCAGAAGCAGAAGCACCTTTAGAAAGTAAAAATTGAAATTTAGGTAAGAGTACCTTTTGAGGGTTACATGAGAGTAGAAATAGTCCCTTTTTGATGATATCGCTGATTTGAGAATCAGAGAAGCCATTGGATTTGAAGAAGGCGGTAACTGAATCAGGGTTTTGGGAATTTGTGAGACGTAATTTTTGGGAAGCTTTGAGTGCGGTTTCTGGGGTGAAACCACAGTTATTGATGAGGTAAGATTGTGGGTCGAAAGTTGAAGTGCAGAAGAGTTTGCGAAAAGAAGATGAAAATGAAAATGGTGTAATAGCCCTTTCTGTGAAAACGAAGACGCTCATCTCATTTCAAGAAAACAGTGACGATTTCAGGGAGAGAGTTTCCGCTATGCCCTGAGTTTGGATTTAGAGAAGAAAGGCCGGGTTTAACTATCGCATGAACGGGAACCGAAGTGATATTATGATTCTTGAAAAAAGGAGACTTAACCGCCATTTAGGTCTTTCACGATTTTTTTTTTCAATTGTTGGACTCGCAAGTGTCAATACCTAACACACAAATGGAAAAACTAAGGTTCGACATTTGATGGAGATCGAACAATTTGGTGTCTATTAACAGCATTTTACGACGAATCAGCTTCAGACTAGGTCCAATAATTTGACGTCACTTTACTAAAAGAAACTACAAATTAGCCCCCTCAATCTCCATAGTCATTTTGATCCTAATTGTTAACTCCGTTTTTTCCGCTTACTTGACTCGCTTTCTACTAAACTAGACACTTACTTGGCGCATGCATTTACTTAAGTCCCTCATCATAGACTATTTTAACAATATTTCATTGTTTAGAGACCAAAATAACATTAAAACAATAAAAATTCTTTTTTCTAAAAAATCATTTCTCCCTCTCTCTATCTCCTCTTTGAGCGAGAGATAGAGAGAGGAGACAAAGAGGAGAGAGGGGAGATAGAGAGAGAGAGAGAGAGAGAGAGAGAGAGTTTTTTCAAAAAATAACTTATAATTTTCATGTCATTTTAGGTCTCCAAAAAGGCGAATATTATCAAAATAGTCCCTGGCGGCATTGACTGTCAAGTGGCCAGTCTGTCTTAAGTAAAAACACCATGTAAGCGTCCAGCTTGGTAGAAAACGTATCATATAAGCGAAATAAATGGAGTTAACACCTAAGAAAAGTGACCAAAGGATGAGACAATAAAGGATTAATTTGTAGTTCCTTTAAAGTTGGGGACTAAAGTGACAATGAGCTTACACTTTCAGGAGACCGAAATTATTGTTTACTCGATATTCAATAGTTTAAATTTGACATTTTGGACTCTCAAGTGAAATTTTCTATTAAGAGTATTCATCCTTGTATGAAGTTCTACTAGTAACATTCCATTAAAGATTCAACATCATTGGGGAAATACACATAAAATCCCTTAATTTAGTGGAACTACATAAGATTCATCCAATCATATTGTGTTGGAGAAAAAATATTAAAGAGAGTCTTACCGTAAGGCTAGGCATGGTTATAAGAAAATTTTCCTGTACAAACTCACCCTGTTTGGTGCTGAATGTAAGGCTAGGCATGGTTATAAGAAAATTTTGCTGTGTTGAAAACAGAACACTACAAGCCAGTAAATTAGTTTCTAAAGAGGTTACACAGAGCTTTGGAAGCACGGTATTGGCTTTGGAAGCAACCAGCAACGCTTCTTCCAGTGGGATGGCATTTATCTCAAGAGGTTACACAGAGCGAATATCTTAAGGGAATGGCAGAAAGATACAAATTAGTTCATTCACACCAAAGTTTTATAAAGAAGTTACACAGATGATGAAGGAGGCTTCTCCCTGCTATTTGCAAGATTCATTTCTTCCTCAAACAGCTTCAACAGATGAGAAGTATTCTTCTTAAAGCATTTCACTATAGGATTTGTATATCTTGTTCTACCTCCGATTCTTCTGGTCAGAGGAAATTCTGCATAATAACAGATAACACATGCATTTTTCTTCTCTTTATTGATTTGCTTCTACCACTGTTGTATTTCTAAACCACTTCTCATCCCCTCCATCACAATTCGCAACACTCTCATCTTTATTAAACTAAGTTTACTTTATAATCCTTATTGACTCTCAGCAACAAACAGAAAGCTATACAAATATACACACTCACCCTGTTCAATCCATACTATTTTCAGTAACAAATTGTAATCATTCAATGAAACAACACAAACTGCATTATCCATTTTTTCCACACATAACAATCAAAAATCAGTTGCCAAGTCAGAAGAATCAACTTCCTTCAATTTTTTAACAAAAGCCATGGTCATTTGGAAAGGAAAAAAAGATAACAAACAGGTCTATAGTCTAAAATCACAACAAAAACGTGCAAATAATCAGAATAACCTTACACTTACAATCACTCAGGTCACCCAAAGCCAGACAAGCATTTCTGATATTTTATCAATTCTACTTTGGCTTGACTGAATTGCAAATAAAGGGAAAGAAATTGATTAGTTACCTTCTCACTCTCCTATCCCATGGGTATATATGTTAGAAACTCGAGTGTCATTCTAACCCAAAATTCATGAATATGTGACATGAATCCATTCAATTCTTTCAAAAAGTTCTAATCCTGGAATTAGTGAGCATTCGTGACAATGACACGAATCGATCCAACTCTTTCAAAAAGAACACATATCAAACAAAACAATCAAATTCTCCAACGGCAAAACAAATTACTATCTTGGATCAATTATCTATAAATACAAAAAGTAATACAGGACAGATTTGTGTCTTAAAGCTAAAAAATGTTCACTGACTCATTGAACAAACGGAACAATACAATAAAACCAGAATAAGATGAAGAAACACAATATGGCTAGTTTACACAGCTAAACACCAAAATAAGTATTCATCACCTAACCCAAACACCAGATTCATGCACTACCCTTATATAGCTTCAATAGCCTAGATGTTTCCTTCTCATATCGTTTCACATACCTTCGCAGGAACAACTCATCAGTCAAACAAAATGGTGTAACTAAGCTAGAATCCTTCTTCATCAACCCTTTGGAAAGAAGATACTGAACAACAGGAGCCCTTGGAATAAACCTTTTCTCTAAACTATAACCAAAAAGTATAGGTGCTTCCATGAGCCATGAAGGATCCCAACCAAGCTTATCAATCCAAAAACTCATCACTGCATTGAGTTTCTCCGGCGACCGTAACATAAAATTAGGGTGTCTCCTAAATGCCTTAAAAATTGCATCTTGAGAGAAACCCCTTGATTTCAAGGCATCAACTTTAGCATCCCATTGAGATTTAGTGACAGCCCTTTTGGTCAATAATGCCACACAAAAAATAGATTTAGAAGGATCAAACCCTAATCCCTTAATCTCTTCCACAGCATCTTTCAAATCATTAGAACATATTATAGAAGGTCTAGTACGAAGTAAATGGTAAATACTAGATTTAGGGACACCAATAGAAAGTAAAAATTGAACATTTGGTTTCAAACGAGGATCACTAATAGAAGTAGGACAAACAACAATAGAACCAATTGCTTTTTCATCAGAGGGACAAAAACTTCTTACCAATTCAAAAGCAGGGATGATATGATTGTCAAGGCTTACACGAAGGAAACGTGGACTTCTAGTAACAGCAGCAACTATGTCAGATTGAGAAGCACCTTTGGAGGCTAAAAATTCAAACTTTGGCTTAATTTTGATAGTTTTAGAGACGAAGAGTTCCGGTTCCCTTAGCATTATGCTGTGTATTTGGGAATCGGAGAAACCGTGGTTTTTGAAGAAAGTGGTAATTGAAATAGGTTTTTGAGGGGTGGTGAAATTAACTCGATTGGATGCTTTAAGAGCAGCTTGTGGTGAAAAACCGCAATTGTTTGTGAGGTAGGATATTGTGAATGAGTTTTCATTTGAATCTGAAGTGGTGGAGAAGGGAAAAAGGTGGGGTTGTAGAAGAAGGTGGTTACATTTTAGGGTTTGGGAGGAAAGAGCGTTGAGGTAGAGAAAAGTTCTGAGTCTCAGGGAGTGAGATTGATGGCGGAACATGAGATCGGAGCATCTTGGAGGCGTTCCACAACCCTCCGTCCGAGAGGCTGGAAATCTAAACCGGGGGTTGTTGAAAACACCGTGGCTATTATGTTATTATTACCACCTCCCCATTTTAATTTTGCCATCTCCAAATCACAAAGCTTTATCAAATTTAAATCCCAAATAATTAGGTATAATAATAAAATAACAATGTCGCTTTAGATATAGTCCTTGACAATAATAATAATAAAGTTAAATTAAAAAAAGAAATGAGGTTTTATGAAAATCAATTTCTTTCTTTTCTCTTCTCCTTTTTTGTTTTGAACCCCTGGAAAAATTTGTTCCTTTTACCCATTATATAATATATATATATATATATATATATATATATATATATATATATATATATATATATATATTTTTTAATCCACTAAAATTTTAGATTTATAATACTTCATACTCATAAGTTTGCACCAAAGGAACAATTTTAAATCCATAATCCCATATCAATCATTTCAATGCGGCTTAAATATGTTTTTGGTCCTTATAAATATGTGTGTTTTGATTTAAGTCCTTGCAAAATTTTTTTTTTTAAAAAGTCCTTACAAAAACAACTTTTTTCATATAAGTCCTTTTGTTAACTAAACGTTACAAAAAATGCAGACGTGGCTAAGAGAATTGTGACTTGTAATTTTTTTCCTTTCTAATTATTTTTATGCTGAGTTGGTTTGCCATGCATTAAAAAAATTAAAAACTAAAAATCACTTCTCTGTTATCTTTTCCATACAGATACCCATAAGTCCAGCAAAACATCAAACACCATCACAAGTTCACGTCATGCAGAAACTGGCAAATTAGGGATTTCTAGATTGTTGTTGTGAACAAGTCCATGTCTAGCATGCTTGAATAGCCCTTCAAGGATTTCTAGAAGCATAACAACAAGCACACACTTCTTCACCCATCACAAGTTTCTCTCCGTTATTTTCCTCTTCAACCATTTAGGTAGCAATTACCACAGATCTGAGGCTAGATTCATGAATTTCATGGGCAAGATAGATGGATTTCCGTCCTATTCCGCAAAACCCGAGAGGAGGTCGTAGGCATGTTCGTAACAGCGGAGATGGAGAAGCTCGCGAGTACGTGGCGGCGGTTCAGCTGCATCATGGTTGGTGGCGTCGCAGATCTGTTTTTGTTGTCCTCGAACTCTTAGGTCCTAGCCGTGGGATCGACCAGGGTTTGGACAAGTCTTTGATTCCCCTGTTCTTCAAACAATTGCGCCGAGAGAGAGAACTCTGCTCCTCGACTGTGGGTATTCTGACTCCTCTAGAAATGGTTAGGTTGGGTGAATGGGACGTGAGAGTTGGATTATTCTACTGACCTAATGCATTACAGTGAGGGTTGGATTATTCTACTTGAAGAAAAAATTGAATTTGGTTGTATTGATGTGTCTCTGTACAATTGTTTTGTTCCTGTTTATATACACATGCCCTCGTCGGCCACTACTTTAGCCAACATTTGTCTACCGTTGGATCCACTAAAGATCAACGTCTATCATTGATCCCGAGCCCTAAAGAGACGGAACCACTACCCACGATCCCACTAGCACGGTTAGTGGAGTAAACTTCTTCGCGCCACTCTCAAAGGCCTCGCTTCTTCGCTTGATCTTCAATTGGTCCCACGTGCAATCCTTGTGCTCCCCTCTTCCTTGCCTTCCAAGCAAACTTGCCTTACCTCGGCCATTTGATCCTGGATGCCCTTTGCTCCTCGGGCAACCTCATGAGCTTGGGCATTCGATCCCCCATGGCCGAGGCACTCTATAGACTGAGCTTTACTCTCCTTCGACCTTGCTCATTGCCCCTCGAGCTTACCCCTTCCTCGGGGTTTTGTCTTGTAGTCTACCCCCGAGGAGCTTCCTTGAGTTCATTTCCTCAACAATTATCTCTTATGATTTTGTCTAGTTGTCTACCTCTGCATCCTAGCCTTTTCCATCAATCTCCGACCCACGACGTAATTAATTTTTGAGTGTTAACAGTTCGTAACCTCATTCTCTGTTGTTGTGTGTTATTGTGTTTCTAAGATGGTAGTAGATCTAATAGTTGTTCCCAATACGATGATGAAGATGTGAAGAAGTGTGTGCTGTGCTTGTTGTTGTGTGTTCGTAACCTCATCCTCGTTCTCTCTATTGCTTCTATGGGTGAAGATGAAGAGGCCATGGATTTAGAAATGTGGAAAAAGGGGCTGATGAAAAACCTTAAATTCATTTGGAATGTAAGCTAGTAATTTAAAAGTAATGAAAAATAAAAAAATAAATGAGACATGTCAAATAAACATTTAAAATAAATAAAAATAAATGTTAAATGATACATAAAATTTTTGTAACATTTAACTAACAGAATAACTTATTTAAAAAACATTAATTTTACAGAAATATTTTTTTTAATAAAAAATTGTAAGGACTAAAATCAAAACAGATATAAAACCATTCTAAAATGTCTAAACGGAGCCAAAGATAAGATTACCTTGACGAAGAGCCGCCGTGACTGCGGCAGTAGCGGATGATGTTTAACAGCGTGAGAGCCTTCTCTTCTTCTACCTCAACAACACAACCCCAAAATCTAACCTTCTTCTTCGTCTCTTCTCTACCAATTCAAAATCATTCGTCGTATCATACCTCACCAAAAATTGCGGGTTATCACAACAAGCCGCACTTAAAGCATCCAAGCGAGTCCATTTCTACACCCCTCAAAAACCCGATTCCGTTATCACCTTCTTCAAAAACAACGGTTTCTCCATTTCCCAAATACACACCATCATTGTCAGAGAACCTGAGCTTTTATCCTACGACCCCATCAAACATATTTTCCCCAAGTTTCAATTTTTAGCTTCCAAAACTGCAACTCCCTCCGATATAGTTACCACCGTGTGTAGAAGCCCACGTATGTTGCGTCGAAGCCTTGACAACCTCATAATTCCAACATTTGATTTGGTAAGTAGTTTCTGTCCCTCTCATGAAAAAGCAATTTCTGTTGTTAAAGCTTGTCCCACTTCTATTAGTGATCCTCGTATGATACCAAATCTTCAATTTTTACTTGATGTTGGTGTCACTCCTTCTAATATTTACCATTTACTTCGTACTAGACCTTCTACAATTTGTTCTACTCATTTGAGAAACACTGTGGAGGAAATTAAGGGATTAGGGTTTGAACCTTCTAAAGTTAATTTTAGTATTGCATTATTGGCTAAAAGGGCTACCACTAAATCTCAGTGGGATGCTAAAGTTGATGCCTTGAAGAAATGGGGTTTCTCCCAATATGTAATTTTTCATGCATTTAAGAAGCACCCTATCTTTATGTTAAATTCTGTGGATAAACTTAATGCAGTGATGAGTTTTTGGGTTGAGAAGCTTGGTTGGGATCCTTCTGTTCTCATTGCATCACCTATACTTTTTGGATATAGTTTAGAGAAAACGTTTATTCCAAGGGCTTCAGTTGTTCAGTATCTTCTTTCCAAAGGGTTGATGAAGAAGGATTCTAGCTTAGTTACACCATTTTGTTTGAGTGGTGAGCTGTTCCTCAGAAGGTATGTGAACCGATTTGAGAAGGAAACGTCTTGTTTATTAAAGCTGTATAAGGGAGAATGCTAGCATAGCATCTACACTGCTGCTTAGTTCGGTTAGCAATACATATTTTGGTTTCATCGTGTAAACTAGAGATATTATGTCTCCTGAGGTCTTTGACCCGCTCAAGTGTTCAGGGGAAATGAGCCCTAGCTAATTCGGAGTTCGACTGAGAGGTAAGTAAAGTCTGACTACAAGTTGTTCCATAGCCGGAGATGGAATCCGGGTACTAGCCGAGTCTGTTCCTCTAGCTGAAATGCGTTAACAAGTGACATTCAAGTTTGGAGTTTCCTCATCTAATCTAGTTTGATTGTATCTGGTTCTGAACTTTTTCTCTCTAATCAAAATCACAATTCTGACCTTATCATAGATTTATTTTATATTTAGTTAATAAGCAATTCATTGGATTATTGGATTATAAAGGTGCTTGCTTACAATGAATTGGCAATTGAGTACTATGCTTTTGAATTTGAAGCAGTATAAGACACTTTGCATTTTTAAATTCAACAGCACTTCTTTGTAAATTTTAGCAAATGAATCTGAACTTCCTGGGGATGCTCTATGATATTCTAAAAGTGCTTGTTTATGGCTGTGAAGAAACATCTCCATAGTGGTATCCTGATTCGCTTTTTAACATGTTTGTTGCTCACTTGTCAAACATGAATACATGAACACAATCAAAGGCCTTATGTGTATAAAGCACCAGTTTAGTGCTGTCCTACAATCATGACAATAAAACATAGAAAACAAGTAACTGCATCAGACAGTTACTTATTTATTAATTAATTCTTTTATTTATTAATTAAAACGAGACTTTCTTTTGATTAACTCTTTTATTTATTAATTAAAAAAATACTCATAGTACAAATATTTTTTACCCAAGAACTACGTAGAATTTGATTCTCTACCAATAAATACGTAGAAGCAGAGGGGAGAACTCACATATGTCAATTGTACCAATAAAAACCCTTTTTTAAGTTTTTTTTTTCCAATTTGTTTATTTATTATTTCTCAACAAAATAACAAAAATAACTAATTGTCAAGTATTTTATTTAACTTGTATTTTTAATTCGTAAGTGAGGGTAAAATCAATATATTTTTAAATTAACGACGCTGACACGTTTAATTAGATGGTAACTTTCGTTAGAAAGGATGTCGCGGAGTGATAATACCTCCCTTACGCATAACCGACTCCCGAACTCATATTTGGATTGTTAAGACCTTTTTAGGGGATTTGTCAAAGTTTGCCCCTTTAACTTAAATTTTGATGGTGACTTCATCTGAAACTTCGAATAATCTTTTTCCAGATTTTTCGGTTGCTACAACGTGCCTATGGGGCGTTACTTACCATGATAGAGGGAAACAACTCCCAAACAGAGAACAGAGAAAGAGGGGTTGAACATTAAAGGAGGGCAAATGGTTATTGGAGAAAAACCTAACTCATATTCTTCACACATTATAGAACACCTTATATTTTCACTTCCTATCATTTTATTCCATCTCATTCCACCATTTAAAACATAGACTCAAAATTTCAATATATCCATGAAAATATGGGTATCAATACATAAAAGATAAAGTTTAAATCATTTTTAAAATAAATCATTAATTAAAAAGTAAAAATTTACACCCCCACTTCTCAAAACAAAAGTAATTGGGCCTTCAAACAACCAAAGCCCAGATTCTTTCATCAACGGCTCACAATACACCTCCTTACTGAACGGTTCAGATCATCTCACTCAAGTGCCCTTTGACTCTATAAATACAACATTTACTGTTAACAAAGAGGTACGCATTAATTGACACTTATACTTGCATTAACTCTTCAGCTACTGACTTTAGCATCAGAGTGGCTTTGCAGGTACACCCCATCTCGTCTCGGAACATCAACCTCGGGCGTAATCCTTACTGATCAATCTCATCTCCTACCTACTATCTAGGATCGTCTGACCCTTAGATACGGTACAGAACAGGTTCCAATTTGTTCTATCATCGAAAATAAAACTCGAGTACTAGTTGATTTTATCCATTTAGATGAAGTGTTAACCATTTGCAACTAATTTGGTGTTTGCCACCATATTTCAAAGGTATTTATTTATTTATTTAGTATACACGGTAGTGTACAAAAAATTCACAACGTCAACTAATCAGAGATTGACACGTGATAAAAACATGGTTAAATCACATTTGTTTGTCATTTATCTTTGACCAAAACTTCAATTTAGTCCTCTATCTTTTTTTATCCTACGTTGGTTCTTTATCTTTCATATTCATGTCAGTTTGGTCGTTTATCTTTTTTAACTCACTTTTGTGTTTTGCCTTTCATATATGTACTGTTTAGTTATTCATGTTTCATATCTGTTTTGGTTTGGTCATTCTAAACAAAAGTACAGAAAAATGAAGAACACTATGAATGTGTTCAAACTCACCAAGGTCCCTTCGATTTCTTGTTTCTTGAACAACTCATGTAATAATTGATCAAATTGAATAAAAATTGACTCTAACTTGAATAAAATTTTGCAACAAATTCAATGAAACCAAAATTAAGCTCAGAAAGTATTTATGCACAAAATCACTTATGGAACTATATCTTGAATTTGAAATTCAGAAAACCTTCAATCTCAAGATGATGATTTTGCTATAGAATACCAAATTAAACGGATCTTGAGCCTAAAATGCTCGAAATTCAAAAAGAATCAAAATAGGAAAAATATTTTGTTCAGAAAAGTGTTCAAATTGTAAACACAATGAACGATTCTACGCTCACTGCGTGTACCAATTAAATTGGGACATGCCTAGTCCATCTTCTTTTAGCCGATTTGCATCAAATCAATTGCATTCAACTCTTATTTAGCGTAAAAGTTTATAAAGAAAACGATACAATTCCAAAACAATGTAAAAAACAAAAACTCTCATTTCGATTGAACTGGTCGGTTCCAATTCTTAGAACACTGAGTGAAACAACACTTTATTTTAGCTTTTTTCCTTTCTCTGGAAATTGAAAATTGTTAAATTTCAAATTAAATTAAAATTAAAAATTAAAAATTAAACTTATAAAATCTCAATCCCTTTACTCATTTCATTTTGGCTTAAATACGTTTTTACCCCCTGTAAATAGGAGATGTTTTGTTTATACCCCCTGGAATTTTTTTTTTAAAAAAAACCCCTTGCAAAATCAAATTTTTTTGGTTTTAGTCTTTCTGTTAGATGGACATTACAAAAAACGTCTATGTAGCATTTTTAAATACGTTTTTACCCCTTGCAAATAGGGGGTGTTTTGCTTTTACCCCCTGCAAAAAAAAAATCTAAATCCCCAACACCCACCCAACCTCATATCAACTTTTCCATCTTCAACACAAACCAACGCTTCCATATCAAATCAGAACTCATCTTCTCATCTTCTTTGTCTCTCTCTCTCTCTCTCTCTCTCACAGAACCAGCAAACCATGAGCACAACATGTAATTAACTTTTATTGCGATTCTGATTTTAGGGTTTGTTTCAAGTTTTATGGATTGTTGTTTATGGATTGTTCTTCATCTCAAAACACATAATCAAAATTTTTTAAAAAGTCAGAGATGTTGCATTGTAAATCAAGTACTTGTTTATTGACTCATTTTTTAAACCACACACATTTATCAAATCCATAAAACTTTGATTTTGAGATGAAGAACAATCTATAAACAACAATCCATAAAACTTGAAACAAACCCTAAAATCAGAATCGCAATAAAAGTTAATTACATGTTGTGCTCATAGTTTGCTGGTTCTGTGTGTGTGAGAGTGAGAGAGAGACGAAGAAGATGAGAAGATTGGTTCTGGTTTGATATGAAAGCGTTGGTTTGTGTTTGAAGATGAAAAGAGATTGATATGATACGAGTGGGTCTTGAAAAGAGATGATGATTTAGATTTTTTTTTGCAGGGGGTAAAAGTAAAACACCCCATATTTGCAGCAGAAGGACTAAAATCAAAAAAATTGATTTTGCGGGGGTTTTAAAAAAAAAAATTGCATAGGTAAAAACAAAACACACATATTTACAGGGGTAAAAACGTATTTAAGTCTTTCATTTTTTTTCAACGACAGTGGTGGTGATTACTGATTAAAGTGGAATTGAAGTTGGAAAGCGGGAGAAGGTGAAGAAGGAAAATGGCGACAGAAGCATCTGATTCCGATTCAACCAACTTCAAACCCTACACACACTCTCAAACCCTAAGCGGTCACAAACGCGCAATCTCCGCCGTTAAATTCTCCTCCAACGGCCGTCTACTAGCATCCTCTTCCGCCGACAAGACTCTCCGCACCTATGGCTTCACAAACTCCGACTCTGATTCAGACAGCCTCACCCTATCACCTATGCAACAATACGAAGGACACGAACAAGGCGTTTCCGATCTCGCTTTCTCTTCCGATTCTCGGTTCCTCGTCTCCGCCTCCGACGACAAAACCCTTCGCCTTTGGGATGTTCCCACCGGCTCCCTCATCAAAACCCTCACTGGTCACACTAACTATGTTTTCTGTGTCAATTTCAATCCTCAATCCAATATCATTGTATCTGGTTCCTTTGATGAGACCGTTAGGGTATGGGATGTGAAGTCCGGTAAATGTCTTAAGGTGCTACCTGCTCACTCCGACCCTGTCACCGCCGTCGATTTCAACCGCGACGGCTCACTTATAGTTTCTAGTAGCTATGATGGCCTTTGCAGGATTTGGGATGCTTCTACTGGTCACTGTATGAAGACTCTGATTGATGATGAGAACCCTCCTGTTTCTTATGTCAAGTTTTCTCCCAATGGCAAGTTCATTCTCGTTGGCACCTTGGACAACAATCTGGTAATTTATCAAACATTCTCTTCATTTTCATTATAATTATGATATGATGATAAACCTCTGCTGCGATTCTTGTTTTCCTAATTGCCTATACTATCTTTCATAAGAATCATGTTCATGGTAAACAAATAAAATAAATGCATTTTCCTTGTGCTTCCAATGTGTTAATGTTTACACCCGCAATTACTATCTGTCTGGGGGTACTTGATCCTATTTCAATTTCTAACTTTCAGCTCAAGCTTCTAGTTTCTGGGTAACTTGGGAAATTTTGAAAATGTCAAAAGATTGTTTTATTCCGTCATCCAACTAATAAACTGAAACTGAAAATTGAAAACATTTCTAGAAAGGAAACCGGCTCTTACTATTTGGTCTTGGTCTTAGACTTGAACCGAGCTATTCTATTGTGTTGCAAACCCAATTCCACACACCCAGAATTAACAGCTACAAAATAGTTAAGAGGAATAACTGAATATTATTGATACTGGTAATAGGACACTGCAGAAGTGATGAATCCCTATTGCCCACAGAGCTAGGCTCCTCACAGAGAAGATAGAATTCTCTGGCTAAAACAAAAATGAAGGTTCAGCTTACCCTCTCTCCTTAGACAACTCATACGATCGTATTCCGCCTCACCCACTAATTTTCCCTTTCTCCCTCTGCCATGTTAGCATGATATTGGCAGCTGGTGTGTTAAGTTAAGCCCCTTTGGGCCCACAATCTCATTTGGGGTCCTTATTGTGCCATGGCTTTCCTGTTTTGATGGATGGTGGAACTTTTGATATTATGGAGTTTGGGATAGTTTGATAAATGGTTGTGTTGTAGTTGTCGAGACATAAAAAATCACAATGTCGGCAAAAACCTATTTCTGAAGCCCTGCTTAAGTATTCTACTGAGAGTTGGTATTCCTTAGGGGCTGTATAGATATGTAAAAGCAGAACGAATCAATCACCTTTAACTGTTTGGTTTCTCCAATGGGATCTGTATTTTAGCATTGTTACGCTTTTGCGCGTAATTGCATACAACTAATTTGATAGCAATGTTATGTTTTAGCAATGTTTTTGCCTTCTTATTGTTGAGTATTGTTGCGGATTTGGTAGCTCACTTGGCTGTGAGAATTGCTTTCTTATGCTTCACCTTTTAATGTATTATAGCGTGTTTGGAAATCCGTTTGAGGTCCTCGAATGTAGTCACGATAGATTGACTTGTACATACATTTGACTATTTGAGGTCTCTCAAAGCATCTAGTCTAGTTTTCCATGTTATTGACTTGCAAGGAAAATTTTCTGTCTGCAGAGGCTTTGGAACTATTCCACTGGGAAGTTTCTGAAGACTTACACCGGTCATGTTAATTCAAAATACTGCATTTCTTCCACCTTTTCTATAACAAATGGGAAGTATGTTGTCGGTGGTTCGGAAGATAGTTGTATATACTTGTGGGATTTGCAGGGCAGGAAAATAGTACAGAAATTGGAAGGTCATTCCGATACGGTTGTATCTGTATCTTGTCATCCTACCGAGAATATGATTGCTTCAGGTGCTCTTGGCAATGACAAAACTGTAAGGATCTGGACTCAACAAAAAGACTGATTCAGTTTGGAGTTTGAGCTAATTCTCCAATGAGTTAGTTAAAATTGATTGATTTAGCATTGCCTAACTTGTAATGAAGCCTTTAGCACATTTTGCAGTGTAGGATTTTTATTGGAAACTTTATAGCATTGGCAGAAATAGAATTGCAGTTGAGATCACTATTTTGTAGCCTATATGGAAAACTTTATAGCATTGACAGAAAATGAATTGCAGTTGAGATCCCAAAGCTTCAACGAAAGATCAAATCTTCACTAGTACTTTGAAGCAAATTTTGCATTGACCAACGCCGAGTTTGTCTACGGCAAAAATCGAACCCGAGAGCACAGTATCGATCCCAGTGTCTCAGGGTAACTTATGTCATTTGGCCAAGTGTTGGTTAGATTTATATCTATTTTGACCTAAAATGCTTCTTTTTAAATTAAAGTAATTAACATAATTTAGCTTTTCACAATAAACCTATTTGCATATACTTTTTGCTTAACTCCAAACTTGAGTGCGAGAAGTTAACACACTCCATCTAAAAGGACAGACTCAATTAGTATCTGAGTTCGATCCTCAAAAATGGAATAAATAGGAGATACAATTTATTTACCTCCTGCTCGAACTCTAGATTAGTCAGAGCCACTACCCCCAAACACTGGAACAATCGAACAGGGTCAAAGATCTTTAGACCAAAAAAATATTTTTTTTTTCTTCTTTTGTAACAGACATGTCTAACTTGGGTATGGTTCAAGTTACTCTACACCTAACCTCAACTATGATGTATTATAACTATTGGATTAAATCCAAATCAAAAAGTAGGATGTAGAATAGCTTTATAAAAGTTACTCTAAGTTACTCTTAGGGTGTGTTTGGATTAGGAGAGAATTAGAGTAAATTAGGAGGATTGTTTGGTTTGAGAGAAAGAGAAGAGAAATAGACAAGAGAGAGTTGTGTCTCATGGTTTAAGATGAGGATAAAATGACAAATGTCAAATTTAAGAGTATTTTCTTCTCACTTTCTCTCCACTTGTGGAGGGATTACAAAAACCACTAATTTAATATTTCATTCCTCCTCTTTCCTATTTCTCTCCTTAACCAAACATGTCAAAATCACTCTTTCTCCCCTCACTCTCTCCTCCCTCACTCTCTCTTCCCTCTTTCACCCCAAACTAGGGGTGTGCAATGCATAGGACATGAACCATTCCATACCACACCACACCACTTTCAAAATGTAGTTATGGTGAGCTAGTTTCATAAAAACTAGTAGATTACCCGTGCATCCGCACGGGCTAATCGTGTTATGTGACATGATTATATTCAAATAGAAATGTTGATTTGAAAGGTCATTCTTATAACATCAGTTGCAAAATATAAGTATATAAAACCAATATTGACTCTACAATGTGTTCTTGTCACACTTATAACATTAACGTAAAGTTGATACAAAGTCCAACAAATTATGCTACAAATATTTATTTTAAGAAAAATATGCACAAAATATTTTTTATATAAATGAATATATAAATATATCGTAAGTACAAAAATATAAAAATATTTATATTGACAACATGCAATGGATACCCATAGAGATAGATAGCTCAAATTTTCTCTAATATACACAAATAAGTTTTTATGAACTAAATCATTGCATGTTTTTCGGTTGAGAGAGTAAGAATGTGAGCAAAAATTATAGATAGTAGGTTTATAGTAGTCCTTAAAAATTATAATTGTCAATGACAAATATTCATCCTGTGTTTTTATCTATCACCGTAGTTATCTCGTGCTTATATCCTCGTGTGTTTTTATCTATCATTTGTAGTTATCCTCATGCTTATATATATATATATATATATATATATATATATATATATATATATATATATATATATATATATATATATAAGTAGATCGTAAAAGTTAGATAGTAATTAATTATAAATAAGAAATATTTGTTTTTATATTAAATAGTAGTTTAAACAACCATTAAGTCTTTTTTTCAGATAGTAGGTTTGTACTTTATATTAGTCTTCAAAAATTATCAATGACAAATATTAATCCCGTGTTTTTTTATATATTATCGCAGTTATCCAGTGTTTTTATAGATCAATGTAGTTATCTCGTAGTGTCAATTGATTATTTTAGTTGATTAGTATCTTAGTATCTTATTTAAGAGTATTTTCTTCTCACTTTCTCTCCACTTGTGGAGGGATTACAAAAACCACTAATTTAATATTTCATTCCTCCTCTTTCCTATTTCTCTCCTTAACCAAACATGTCAAAATCACTCTTTCTCCCCTTACTCTCTCCTCCCTCACTCTCTCTTCCCTCTTTCACCCCAAACTAGGGGTGTGCAATGCATAGGACATGAACCATTCCATACCACACCACACCACTTTCAAAATGTAGTTATGGTGAGCTAGTTTCATAAAAACTGGTTTGTGTTAAAAAAACAGTTTGGAATCTGTACAAAATTGGTTTGTGTTAAAAAATAGTTTGGAATCAGTACAAAACAGGTTCGTTACCGGTTCGGCAAATAAGTGTGGGCAATTATCTGGTTTTGATCATTGTTGAATCCAAGACACATATAAGGAGAACAACAAATTAACAAAATCATTATCTGGTACTTGAACAGATTAGTGCCACAACTGTAATTAGATTTTAGCAATTAAACAAAAATGATCAGAACACAAATTAAGAACATCAGATTGCTTTGCCAAAAAAACTCCCATGGCATAAAGCGCAGCTAAGGGAGGGAGAGAGAGAGAGAGTCTGGAATTTATGAGATACTGTTAGGAAGGATTCAAGATAAAAGTGGTGGAGTAGAGAGAGACTTTGATTTGGAGCCAAACGGTGTGAAATTTCTAATCGGTGGTGGAGATTGGTGAAGGATTCAAGAATTGGAAAAATACCATTTTTCAACTAAGTGCTGGGTTCGGTTTTTTTTAAAATGGTATGGGCTTTTTCTAAGCAGTGGAGTACAGTATTTAGGGTAGTTCAGGTTTACTGTTAGGGATGTTTTTTCCATACCCCACCCTTTCCCCCATACCCCCACCAAATTGGATAATTCCAAAATGCTCATTTGAAAATTAATTTTTTTAAAAAAATAAATAAATCGTATATACGTTTTGAGTACGTATATATGATGGCTATTTTATGTCCAATCGTATATACGTATTCAAAACGTATATACGATGGTTTTTTTTGTTTTTTAAATGATTTGTTTTAATTTTTATTACTAAAAGACTACTAAAAATTTGTTAAATAGTCAAAACTACTCTAAAAAAATTATAAAAACACCACAAAAAATCTAACAAAACCAAAATAAGGCTATGCAAATTTTTTTAGATTTTTTCGAGACTATGAAAAATTTAAAAAAATCGTAAAAAATAGTAAACGATGGAATTTGGGATTTTGAGACCGTATTCCCGTAAGAAGTCCATTCTAAGGGGAGTCTTGATTCTAGATTTTTTTCGGATTTAATGGCTGTGGTTTCATTACGATCGGAGTATGTTGCCCGAAAGCCGGATTTTTAGCTTAAATTATTCGTTCGACATATAACATCGTCACGTTTTAACGAACTACACACTAAATCTATTTTCAGGGCTTAATTAATTTTTATTTGACTTAAAATAAAAAATACAATAGGGATCGTATATACGCCTGAGGGGGTGTATATACGACCCTTACGATCGTATATACACCCCCAAGGCGTATATACAATTAGGGTGGGGGTTTGCCAATCGTATATACGCCTTGGGGGGTGTATATACGATGGCCAAATATAAGGGTCGTATATACACCCCAGGTGTATATACGATTGGCCAATTTTTTTTTTTTAAAAAAATACGTTTTCAGAAGGGCATTTTGGGATTTCACTTTTCTGTGGGGGTATATGGGGAAGGGGTGGGGGTACAAAAAAAACCCTTACTGTTATTGTTGCACACCCCTACCCCAAACAAACACACCCTTAGAGTAACTTGAACCCTCCTCGTGTAAATTAGTCCATTCAAACATCATGAAATTTTTGGCTTCTATGGAAATAGAAGCTCGAGAGAAAGAAGGAAAAACCTAATCGCCGCCACTTGAAGGAGGCTCCTTCCTCTGCCGCCAGAGCTCCCCCTTTTCTCCTTCTTCTACTTTCTGCTTCTAGTTGGTGCTGACATCAATAAGGCGCGCTTCCGCGCTTAGGGACCCAACTATGCTGGGTTTGGTTCACTCACCAAGGAGTGTTGTTCATCTCCACCTCTCAGCTCTTCTCCCACCGGCTCTCCGTCATCTCCGACCTCCTTCCTCTGCCATCTCCGATCATCTTCGATCTCCCATCATTTTCCAGATCTGAACCGCCTCTCCATCTTTTTTCTCTGTCCGTTTATCTGCTTCCCCATTTCTGCAGGTTGCCTTAATTTTTGGCTCAGATTACCCCCGTCCCATTCCCACCTCCGATGTATATCGATTTCCCCTAGTTGTCAGATTTACGAGATCTTGTGGCCGTTTGGTCCCTGTTTGCGGAGAAAGTCCTGGACTTTCCGGTTTTCTCCCCTTGTTTCCTTGTGGTTCTGCTGTATTTCAGGTGCTAGGCGTTTTTTCGGTGTTCATCCTTGGTGGTTGCTGTTGTAGGCGATGTTTTGGGCGATCTATGGCTCAGTTTTAACTGAGTCAACCTTGTGGGTCTCTTGCTCATCTCTCCGGTGATGGTGTTGACTCCTCTATGGCTGTTGGTAGGCCTCTGTGGTTTTGGTGGTAGCTGGGCTCTAGTTTCAGGGAGGCAGTTTGGCATTTTGCTGCATAGCTTGGATATCTGCTGGTTTAGTATTTAGTTGTTAATTTCAATTTTAGGTAGTTGTCGGGACTTAGTAAAGGGCAAATGGATTTGTAAGTCCCTTTTTGTTCTAAGTCATTGGGCTTAATTGTTTAAATCTTAATCATGTTGGGCTTCTGTGTTGTAAGTCACCTGTTGCACTGCTCAGGTTATTGAGGAAATTTTGTAAGGAAGACTCCATCCAAACATCATGACTTCTGTAGTTAGACAATAAAAGTTCCACGTTGTAGAGTTTGAAATCTATAATTTACAGATATTATTTTTGTACAAAAGTAAAATAATTCTGAAAACATGATTCCAAATAAGTCAGTAAGTTAATTAATTAATTTGGTGTACATGGTTCATGGTTAAAATCTTGAAAACTAATATTCCTATGTCCCCTTAGTATTAACCATTTTTGGTTACAAGTATTAGCCATTAACATTTGCTTCGAGTTAAAATACATTTTTCGTCCTTTATTTTTTACTATTCATTTTTATTTTTTAAAATATTCGTTCATGTCCTTTGTCTTTTCATAACTAATTAAAATGATTATTCTATTAACTGAATATTAATTGAGCATACGTGGGTAATGTGACATAGATAATTTGTCACACAAGCAACTAACTGTGTTATTAGACTATTTAATATTCTTTTTTTTTTTTTCGCCTTTTATCTTTTTCAAAATATTTGTTTATATCCTTTATCTTTTTTAAAAATGTTTATTTTCGTCTTTTATCTTTTAAACTATATGTCTACGCCCTTTACCTTTTCATAGTTAATTAAAATTAAATAGTTTTTTTGTTAAGTTAAATGTATTATTAATTATGGATTACATAAATAGTTGGTCATGTAAGCATGTTGACTGTGTCCTTATAAAAATGATAGTCAAAAAGTGCTTTGTTGTTATAATATAAAAATTGAAAAATTATAATTGAATAACAAATTAAAAAAATCTGAGAATTAGAAAAGCCAAGAATTAATAAAATGCATGTAATGAAGTCTTTTTATTTGATATAATGCAGAACTAATTTTTTATCTTTTAATTCTTGTATTTTTTAATTATTGATTTACCTAATTTGCTATTTTCAATTATCATATTTCCTAAATGAATATTTTTTAAAAAGATAATTGAATAAAAAACAAGAAAAAATTAGATTTAAAAAGACAATAATTAATAGAATGTAATGGATTCTTTTTGTTTGATATAGTGCGTAACCTGTTTTTGTCTTTTAGTTCTTGATTTTTTAATTTGTTATTTGATTATCATTTTTCAATTTCTATGCTAGCACAACAAAACATTTTTCATTTATCATTTTTGAATTAACACAGCTAGAATGCTTACCTGCCCATTTATTCGTGAATGTCATAATCTATGTAATCCATAATTAAGGGTACAGTTAATAGAAGACCCATTTTAATGAATTATAAAAAGGTAAATTACGTAAATGGACATTTTAAAAGATAAGAGACGAAAATAAACATTTTAAAAATATAAAGGACATAAACAAATATTTTTAAAAAAATAAAAGACGAAAACAAAACAAAAATTAAATGGACTAACAACTTAGCCAATTGCTTACGTGGCAAAATATCCATGTCAACCATGCACATAATTTTTTTTTTTTCGGACCATTTTTAATTGACTAGCCACAGAGTGTCCGAACAATTTCAACGAAAGATTAATTTTTGTTCGTGCTTAGGATCACCTAGTTGTTCACTGCGGAATTCCAAAAAGGTAGCTGAGTTGACGAGCTAAGAGATATCAAAAAAGTTATCCACCTGTAAAAATTGAACCAAAAAGCACCAAGTCGACCTATGTCCCAAAGTAGATTAAGCGACCATCGGTGTTTGCTGTTTGGAAATTTGATAATGTAAAGAAATAACATCTATTGATAAAAGTCAACGTCATAAATAAATAAGTTAAGTAAAGAGGAACTAATGTAATATTAACTTTTTTAACAAGGATTAACGATCTTTTAACTTTACTTTATCATTTGACAATATATTATTCTTTTTGACCAAAAGGAATAGAAGCCCGCATCATTTGACAAAATATTATCGGCTAAAACTTACATCAGGCTTAGTGATGATCACTAAATCTATATTAACCGTTGGATGATAAATATATTATTTAAATTATATCCAATCAAATATTCTTTATAATAATTAATTAAATATAAATAACTAATAAAACTATTATCTCCTATGTTTAAGGCCATTAATTCTGCGAGTTACACAATCTAAAGTTAATGCCTAATTAATCGAAACCCACATTTAAGTTAATATTAAATTATTATTTTTTTATTAATTAGTAAATTATATTTGTATCCCTTTAGTCATTATCACTAAATGTGTCATTTAGTGATGTAAACCGGACTCCTTTAATAATTGATTATCACTAAAACTAGTAGGATACCCGTGCATACGCACGGTGGGTGCTATCATATTCTTTCTATGAATGAACTTAAAATGTATTAAATAGTCTGAATATTATCCCGTGAAAATAAAGACAAATTTAAAGTTGATAAAAAATGAGTTTCAAATAAAAAAATTGTTATTATAAGAGGGTAAACTTAGTACTATCAAATATTATTATTTTTAATAATTAATTAAATATAAATAACTAATAAAACTATTATCTCTCCTATATGTTTAAGGCCATTAATTCCTTAAAAATTATAATTATCAATGAAAAATATTAATCTCGTGTATTACACAATCTAAAGTTAATGCCTAATTAATCGAAACCCACATTTAAGTTAATATTAATTTTTTTTTATTAATTAGTAAATTATATTTGTATCCCTTTAGTCATTATCACTAAATGTGTCATTTAGTGATGTAAACCGAACTCCTTTAATAATTGATTATCACTAAAATACATGTCGGCTAAGACCTACATCATAGCTTTATTTTACAAGTATATTGATTAACTTTTTTTTTTGACAATATTGATTAACTCTTTAATAATGAGGAATTGAAGATAATAATATTAAAATTTATATTGTTTATTTATTTATTATCACCTTCCATAAATTTTTGTAACAAAAAAAGTTGTTAACAGCTTTTTAATTACTATCAACTTCCCTAAATTTTTGTATACAAAAGATTATTATCAGCTTCTCCGACAAAATCCTGTAAGCACTTGGCCAACTAATTTCTTTGATATAGATTAATTACTAATAAAGTCGATGTATATATTTATATACTTGCATACTAATAACATGATAAAAATTAAAATTAACATTCTCCCACCCCACTAATATTTACTTGTAAAAAAACAATAAAAAATATTTTCTACTTTCTTTCACACGCAATAAAGGGAGTAGGGAATTCACAAATAAAATAAAGGGAGTAGGAATACCAATGAGTAAGAAGGAGGTCTAGGATTTAATTCCTAAAACTAATATTTCCCCACTCCTTTAATAATTAACAACTAATATTGTCTATCGAAGGAGGTAACTTAGTTGGCGAGCTAAAAAATATCGAATAAATAAGAATGAGGTACAATATTCAAACTCCAGAAACTAACATTTGTCATGCATTAAATAGAGTAGGGGTAATTTGTTGAAATCGACAGGCGTTCTGAATAAAAAATGAGATGGCTACGTAAACGCGCTACATGTAAGCGGTGTGAGTATGATATAGTACTACTTGATACTGTGGCGGTCCCCACTAGAACGGTTACGCCCTTAACTCTATGCCCTCTGTATCTTTCACTCTGCCTTTGGGGTGCTCAAGCTTCCATTTTTTTATCTTTGTGCCGATGCAACATCTTCAAGCATTCTAACCATTTTTTAATATCAGATTTGAACTTGAGCTCCAATTCAATTTTAAATATGACTTGGACTTTCATTCAGATTATAAAATTTGAACGCTAAAACGATATTTTAAAATTAAAGTTGAATAGATACAACAATAAAATCCTATGGATAAAAACATTTAAAGATCTTCGGTGGATAGAATAAAATAATCCAGTATTTCATATAAGTGCGCGATTGTTTTTCTATAAGCGAAAATTAGATAGTAAAAACACACTCCCTACAAGATTAGGGAGAACTGCTAACTTCTTTGAAGATTTACGGTGAAATTTATATATAACCCTATCAGCAGTGGTAGATCCAAAAATTCTTAGTGGTGGGGGTAAAAAATAATCTGATATATCTTCTTAGAAGAAAAATATTGTAATTATTTAAAAAATACTTATTCTCACGATAAAAAAGAAATATATACCCAGATAGATACAAAATTAACACTTAATTAGTCTGTACGAAATGAAAAGTATCAATTTGGTCATCAAATATCGGTCGAATTAAATATTTTAAAATAAATTTGGGGACTTTTTAATACTCTTTAAAGACTAGTTTGACTGATATTTAATTTTTTAATGATTAAACTAATACTTTCCAATTTTTAGAGAGCAATAAAATTAGTACCAGTTATTCTCACTTATATTTCTTATAATTTTGTGCAAACATTTAAAAAAGTTAGTAGTTTATGGTGGCAAACCCTATTTTTTTATGGGGACAAAATATATTTTTACTAAACATCACTAATAAAATATTTTTACGGTGTGGGGGCTCTCTATGTGCATCCGCCCCTGTCTATCAGTATAAGCTCAATATTTCAATCCGAGTCATCATAGCTAATACGAGCAGAGTATGATCATCTATATACCAACATCCAATGGCGGATCTAGGACCCTAAGTTCGGGGCAATTTCTTTTTAAAATTACGAATTATTAAATATGGAGTTTAATTTATATATACAACATATAGTGTATAAACTTTTACAACCACCATCTATTATAATTCATGGAATAATTGATTACCAATTGACTAACTGGTGGTTAGCAATTGACAATTTTTTTTAATGATGTGTCAACCTGTAATTGGTAGATAGTGTAAAACACGTGTACACTTATTGTGTATATAAAAAAATATTTAATTAGATTAATTACACAACTTATAATTGTCTTCTATATGACATGTATGTGTGATGTGTGACATGTAGTCTAGTGTGAACTAGGTGTAAAATTAGGGGCTTGAGTGCAAATCATTTTTTAGTGATGAGTTTGTTTGGGATAGTTGGGTGCAATCGAGTGTAGAATTAAGAGTCCTAATGCTTATGTGGTTGTCCGCTTGCTTATGTGGTTTGGACGAATGTGGTTTGTGTGGAGCAATTAGACACCATATTTGACGCAATAATCTAGAGCAATGAGTTGATTTTCTAGTAACCGTCCCAGATTTGCCAGTGATTGGGCCGCTACTTGGGCCACTGCTTGTTGACTTGGCATAATAAGTCCATTCATGATAGCTCTTTTGTTAGGCCTTTGATGGCATGGAATGTTGTGAGAGCCTATTGGTTTGCTTATGATCGTGCACCAAACACCTCTTCTCTTGTTCATGATCGCCTTAAGCAAGTTGTTAATGTGTGTTGGTTTCATCCTCCCAACGGTTGGATTCGGTTAAACACATATGGTGTAGTGAAGGGTGTTTCAACTATTACGGGTAGTGGAGGTATCTTTAGATAGGTTGGTAATTAATGGATATGTGGTTTTTTTAGGAAAGTTGGCTCTTGTTCTCCCTACATTGCTGAGTTATGGGGGAGTGTTTGTTGGCTTATCTATTGCTAAAGCTAGAGGATACACTAGGTTCATGTGGACTCTCTTATTGCCTCTTAACAACTTACTAGTTTGTCTGAATTGAGCCCTCAAGGCCTCTCCATCATGCTTCGTAACTGGGAGAGGCCTTGAGGGCTCAATTCAGACAAACTAGTAAGTTGTTGAGAGACAATAAGAGAGTCCACATGAACCTCCACTCTAGTGTATCCTCTAGCTTTAGCAATAGATAAGCCAACAAACACTCTCCCTCAAGGCCCCTGTCCCAAAAGGGTCAACATATTTTTATATATAGGGTAGATAGAACATTTGTAGGGGTTCAAGTGACCCCCCTCAAGTTGCTTTAGCTCCTCCTTTGTCAACATCCTTTGTCAACATCCTTTGTTATAAGTAAGGGTGGGCACATGTACACTTTGACCCAACCCGTAACGCAATCCGACCACACCCAAAAAAATCTAGATTGGTTCAGGTAACTAGTTTGAGTTGGTTTTAGAATAGGAAGACCCATAGATTACAAATTGGGTAGCGGGTCTCAAATTTTTGAGACTTGTTTCGATCTTTGTTAGGAGTGAGAAATATGTTAAAGTCTAATGGGCTAACCCGACCAAAAAGAAAGAGTGGTGAAAACAATTATGCTGCTGATGAGTAAAGCTTTGGATTTAAAGCACAACAACTATACAAGCTTGAATTTGGATAGTGATTTCCTGCAGTCACATTGTGATGGCATGCCCTGTATTTAGTGTTATTTTAAGGGTATTTTTGTCATTTTCATATTAATGAATTATTTATTTATTTTCTCTCTCTTAATATTTTACACTAAATGCAGGGTCTGCCGTCACGGCAATGAATCACTATCCCTTGAATTGGGATGGGATAAAAAAAAGTAAAGGTTAAAGAGGTTCATGTGTGTGTGTGGGGTATGAATTTTCTACCTTGAGAACAATAAAATACTCCTATTTTTGTCTTTACATTTCCCATCTCTCATTTTCTCTCTCCTACTTTCTCTCAATTTAGGTAGACAATCTATTTTCGTGTGAGTGTCGCAAATGGCAATGCATATCAAGGGTAAAGATTTTCTGAGGTCCCCCTTCCTAACTTTATTTACCTTTCTCCGTCTTTTGCTAATTTCTCTCTCCATTCTAATTTACCATTTTGTCCCTTATTTTGCTCTCAAAGTTACCCTGCATTTCCCACTAAAAAGTCGGACAATCTATTTCCGCAAATCAAAGATATGATGAGGGATGTAAATAGTTGATGTGGGTTAATCTAAAATTTTAAAACAAATTAAGAACAAATTAGTAATTTTAGCAACTCAAAATCATGGAGAAAATGAAAATAACAGATCTTGCATGAAGGAGCAATTATTTATTTTTCACTTCTCAATCCTTAATTTATTTAGTTTTCACAAAAGCTTTTTTTTTTGGTCCAAGCAAAAACTTTTCTCTCAAGTTATTCATGTGTGTGAGTGCCAGAAATGGCAATGCAAATCAATGATATCTGATGGCTTACAATTTCACAAATACGCAGGAGGATCTCCTCGTCTCTTCTCTCTCTCTCCTCCTAGTCCCTACAGCATGATTGGAATCTCAAAGCCACGTGTCTCTATAACCCATCACGCGCCAATCGCGCGTGTAGATATTCTTCCCCGACCCAGACGCATGAAATAAAACCCTTCCTTTCTCTCTCCAACCTCACAGATTATACTATTTTTTAATTTTTTAATTAATTTCCCCAATTTTCGTTTTCTCTCTCTTACTAGTACTCCTATTCCTATATCAACAACACAAGCGAGGCGAGATAGAAAGAGAAACGACTTGGGTTTTGGTTTTTGGGTTTTATTTTATTTTTTTCTCTCGTAAAGTTTTTTTCTTCGTTTCTGTGCCTCCGTTCCGTCGTCGACTACTGCTTCTCAAATTCAACCTTCGTAGCCATGAAACTTCTCTTTTCTTAACGCAACGAAGGTAGGTACCACTCTTACTTTATATCCGCGTGTCTGCGTCTAAATATTTATATATAACTTAGCTATATCTATATATTTATACGCATATAAATATTTAAGTGCTTTCTTCACGTTTTCTTTATTTTCAATCTATAACCTGCCAATCGGTGTGTGTATCACCATCACGACCCATTTTTGCAGCTTCGTTTCTTCATGTTCGTGCTCTCTTCTTCTACCATGGAGGTAACTAACTAACACTTCCAATCTTGTTTTTATTTTCTGCCTCTTTTTTAGCCTCTCTTTTTTTTCTCTCTCTCTCTCTCTCTCTCTCTCTCTCACTCTCTCGTGCTTTGCTTGACGTACGATTTTAATGTGCCTAGTGATACATTCTAACAGTAAATATCTTGAATTTTCTTAGATCATATTGTTCTTCTCATTCGGAGACCCGTTGTTCGTGTTTTCATGCCTTTATTTATTTATTTGTTTATTTATTTTATTTATTTACTATTTATTTTTTGTTTATACATGCTAATATTATTTATTTGTTATCTATATTTTATCTCGTGTTCATTCATTTTTTGTTCCTCTTCTTCGTTTACTTGACTACTGGTTCTGCTTTGAGTGTTAGTTGTTTGTTTCGTAGAGATTGCGTTGTTTTTTTGGCATTAGAGAGTAATGTGTTTAATGGTTTGTCATGCATTTCTGTAAAGTCTTTAACTTTCAATGTTGCCTTGCTTTGGAAGATGATGGATCTGGTTTATTGCTTTGTTCTTCCCTCTGTTTTGTGTTGCCCATTTCCTCCACAAATAAACATATCCCCTCCTTGTTATGATTTTTTTTACGAGTTTTAATTTGGGATTTTTGCATTTACGTCCGTAGGTTTAGTTTAATTTTTTTTTTGTCAAATTAATTAGTATTTATTTTTCCTTTTTACTAGTTTAATTTTCTTTATTATTTTTGCTGATTGAAATGGGCAGAGATACCCTCAATTTCCTAAAAATATTTGAGGGTCAATTACTGAAATTTTTTGGCATATTAATGCAGATAAATATCAAAAATGTTGTCAAATATTTAAGGGATGTGTGTTATTATACACCCAAAATTTTTAGGAAACCTGTGATAATTAGGATTATTTATACATAAATCGTATCACAATGTTATTAATACTTCTGAAACATTTGTTTAAGAATATACTATCATGGCTAGCAAACCTCATCTGTGAATTTGTAGAATATGTCTTAAGGCTATAATTAATGTTAACTAGTGTAGTAGTATGACTGATTTTGATTTAATTGACAAGAAAGAATTAGACTATCAACTTCTTGAGAAGTAATTACTTCATTACAAAAACATAATCCAATTGACAATCTTAAATCTGCACAATATAGTGGGAGTGATGTTTCTTGAACTCAGTTAGCCTTAAATCCAACTATTGCTATACACCTGCATTGCCCACCACCCAAGCAACAAGAAGCACGTATGTGTTTTTTCCTTTTTATATTCTCTTTAAATGTGTTCAAATTTTTGGACAGGTGGATGCTGGTCCAATTAATGGTCTTGTGAATTGTATTGATGAGCAAGTAGATGAACAATCACTTTCTCAGGAATTTTCCGATGATTATGATGTTTTCGTTGATCCAGACTATCCTAGGGTGGGTGAGGAGTATCAAGTTGAAATTCCACCTTTAATCTCAGAGTCTGACTATAGTTTGTTTCAAAGTAACACACTTAAGTTTCAAGTAGGATTACCCATCCCAATAATTTGGATAAAGGATGGAGCAGAGGACAATAAGCGCGATCCACTGACAAATGAATGCAAGTCGATTGGAGTTATCAATAAAATTGAATCTCCAAAGCTAGAATGTGTTAAAGAGTCTCAGAAGGGTCTGGACTGTGAGAAGAAGTTGAATCCTAAACTTGAGGCCATTGAAAGTACATTGTCCAATAGAGTGAAGTTGGGAGAATTAGAAAATTCTGATGTGCAGCAAGAATTTCAAGGCCACTGTCTGGTTCCTGGGTCTGCAAGTGCCACATGGACTGAAATTGAAGAGGCCGGTTTCATCCTTGGCTTGTATATATTTGGCAAGAATTTTGTTCAAGTGAAAACATTTGTTGGCAATAAGAACATGGGGGATATACTGTCATTCTATTATGGGAAATTTTACAAGTCTGACAAATATCAGAGATGGTCTGGGGGTAGGAAAGTGAAAAACAAGAAATACATTTCTGGGCAAAAAATTTTCACTGGACCAAGGCAACAAGAGCTTTTATCTCGCTTAGTACCAAACGTATCGGAGGAATGTCGATGTAAATTACTTGAGGTACTGAGTTAAATTGTTCCATAGTTTATACCATTTGAACATCAATGTGTTACATTTTCATCTTAAATTTTAAAAATCTTTTGCATCATGGACGTCAGTAGTTACACAGATCAAAACCATCGTAGCTGGTCTGCTGCCTCTTGATTTGTCATCTTAACTTGTTATTTACTAATAACTTGCTATAACTTTAATTAATTAAATTCAATTGCTTGGTAGGTTTCCAAGACTTTTATAGAAGGAAAAATGCTTCTAGAAGATTATGTTTTAACTTTAAAAGCTTCAGTTGGGCTCAAAGCACTTGTTGAGGCGGTAGGAATTGGTAAAGGGAAAGAAGATCTTACAAGTCTCACTGTTGATTCTGTAAAGTCCTCTCGGAAAGAAATACCAGTAGGCAAAGCATGTTCAATGCTAACACATTCAGAAATAATAAGCTTTCTAACAGGTGACTGCAGATTAAGCAAAACTCGAACTAGCGATCTCTTCTGGGAAGCTGTTTGGCCTCGTTTACTTGCCAGAGGTTGGCACTCAGAGCAGCCGGGTAGTTATAATTATGCCGCTGCTTCTAAGAATACTTTGGTCTTCCTTGTCCCTGGAGTTAAAAAGTTTTCAAGGAAGCTAGTGAAGGGGAATCACTATTTTGATTCTGTTACTGATGTCCTTGGTAAAGTTGCATCCGATCCCGAGCTAATTGATCTAGAGACAGATGCAGATACTGATTGCACAAACAGGGAAGGAAATGATTGGTCAAAAGATACAAAATCGGACCACAAAATTTCCCCCGAGCAGCCACGGCATTTCTATCTCAAGGTAAAAACTCCAAATCGCAGTACAGATGTAATGAAATTTACTGTTGTGGACACAAGTCTGGCCAGTGAAAAGGTGGCAAAGGTGAGAGAACTGCGAAGCTTACCATTTGGAGTTTTAAAAGCTTGTACTTTCGAAAGTGATTTGGATGATGAAAATACTTCAGAGGAGGAAACAAATGAAATTGAATCCGAGTCCGTATATGCCAAATGCTTTGATAGTGGAAAGAATGATATTTGTAAAGCCAGTACATTTAACTTTGGTATGGGTGCTTCTTTAGACTTGAATGGTTTGAAAAGCAATCCTTCAAAAGAGGAGCTTCCGAGGAGCAACATGGTATGTACTAGTTTAACAGCTGCCTTGATCAATCAGAAGACAGACTTTTCGGGTAAGACACGGAAAAGAGATGGTATGGAGTGCCAATCAGACCAGAGAGTGGTATCTGATGACAAGGATGATCCAGTCCCTATCACGAAAAGGCGAAGAAGATTAGCTGCCTGTAGCCGTGCAATGAAAAATAGCAACACGGCTAATTTCTTGGTGGTTCCCAGAGTGAAACAAGAGGAGGTCAGTTTCTGTCTTGGTCCAGACAATTCAAAATACAGTGAGAATGTGATTGCTGACTTTGTGGCTCCCAGAGTGAAAAAAGAGAAGGCCAGTTACTGTACTCCCTGCAACTCAAAATTTAGTAACAATGTTCATTCAGGGGTAGTTGTAGTTCCACCTCGCGAGAATAACTCCTCCGCAGGTTTTCCAACCCAGGAGATCAAGACATTAGCAGATCTTGTGTCAAATTCCAGCTCAATTATCTGCAAAGAAACTGCTCCTGATAGTAGTTCTTCAGGCACAAAGGAACAACATCAGAAACCACAGCCAAGGACTATGATTGACCTTAACTTACCGTTTGCACCAGAAGTTGATGATGAACCTTTTGTAAATGAAGTGACTGTGGTAGAGAAAAGTGACACAAGCAAGGAATCGGGCGATCTCAATGTAGGGATAAACTCCAAATCCGTGGACCATTGTGAACAGCAGCCGGACATACACGCCCGTAGGACGAGCACAAGAAACCGGCCCCCGACAACAAAAGTGCTGGAAGCTTTTGCCTTTGGTTTTCTAGACAGAAAGGAGAAGCGGAAAAGTAGAGACAATTCAGAATCTGGACCTTCCCGACGCGTATCTCGTAAGGTGGCAAGTTCTAGTAATGGTGGTGCAGATGCAAGTGCAGGTTCAGGTTCTAGTAGTGGTGATGCAGGTTTTGTAAAAGAGGAAAGAACAGATGTTGTTTCTAATGGTCATGGTAGCACTAGCAGTAACATTGATGTGCTATATACAGGCTTCAAGTGTTAGGAACCAAGTTTCTAAATTCAATTCTAGATTCAGCACATAACAGGATGTTAGACACAAACTTCAAAGGAAGGTTAATAGCTTGAAAGTCTGAACAGATAGCAAAAAGTCCCTCTGGTCTTTAAAGCTGTGTACTCAACAGCATTCAAGGAAGATTTCCAGTCTTCTGGAATTGAAGCTTTATGCTTTTTCCATTTCCTAGTGGTAGTTTGCTTTTTATTTTTCGGCATCATAATTAGATGTTTAACGTAGTCAAATATTTCAGATGATGGGAGTAAAGGAAAAAAAGATTAGTTACAGTTAAGTAGGCTTTTCCCCTGTTTGGGGTGTGTCCTCATGGGAGATGGCTCCAAATATTCATTATACATGCACATATGAAGTGGTTTTCCTTTATAATTAATAGGTGGTTATTTTCCTTTGACTTCCTCCTTTGGTCTTACTAGTATAATTTATCCATGCTAGGGTCGAAATTCATTTGTTTAGACACCGTAAGTTAATCAACTATTTTAAATATTTATATAATAGTAGGAAATTAATTTTAGATTTTTAAATATATAATAATTATATATTATAATTTCAAATGGGATGAGGGGTTTTGTCTAGGAAAAGATTTTGTTTCCTGTCTTATAATGTTTTGGGCTTAAATATATGATAAGCCCCTGCAAAATTGCGAGAAATTCATTTAAGCCCCTGCAATTTTTTTTAAAAACAGCCCTTGTAAAATATTGACGTTTTTAAAGAAGCTCTCACTGTTAGTTTTATATAACAGTGAGGGCTTCTTTAAAAACGTCAATATTTTACAGGCTTCTTTAAAAATGTTTCAATCCACGTGTCAATCCACCATGTCATCCACGCTACCTCAAGTTAACTCATGTTATGTAAAACTAACAATGGCGCTTCTTTAAAAACGTCAATATTTTACAAGGATTTTTAAAAAAAAAAAATTGCAGAGGCTTAAATAGATTTCTCGCAATTTTGCAGGGGCTTATCATATATTTAAGCCTAATGTTTTGTAATAATTAAATGAAGGAAAATTAATATAAAAGTATTCAAACAAAGTACTAAAACGAAAATTGAAACCGATGAAAATATGATTATCATCTATTGTATTCTGAATGAGTATATATGATTATTTGGAAAATTTGTTTTCGCTAAGCGTGTGAACCTCTGGGAATTCGATTTTATTGTTATAAGCAACACGGGTATACATCTCATTTTATCATAAAATTTTACATTATTTTTTGGCACCTTTAAAAATGCAGTTGTATATTTTCGTGTGTTATATGACACGTTGATTTCTTTGTACACCACCATCTTTTATCCATTCATTATGATATATAATATAAATTTTTATACATTTATTTCTTTTTATATATATAGTAAGTATTTTTTATTGTGAGTATTTTTTTATAATCTCGTCCTAAAGAATTTTTTTATAGTGAATATTTTTATCTATAAATTATCATCCTACTTTTGCCAATATAGTGAGTATTTTCTTTATATTATTTGACTACTTAAATGTTAATTTCGATTTAATATATGTATATTCCATATCATGAAAAGAACCCTTATATGTATATTTTCTATATTCCTATAAAGAAACTATAAACGGGAAAAATCAAACTAACACTTCAGGAGATTATTAGAATATGAAAAATCTAGTCTTATTCGTAGATGCAATCTTTATATAAAAATCTTTAAGATTATATAAAAATTAATATCTAAAAACCTAAATAGTAATACATAATCTGTCTATTGATGATAACTTAACTAAACTCATTACTCATCAAATTTAAATCAAATCCCTAAATATAAAATAGGTACCTAACAACCATTAAACACGTTAAAAAGTAGGTAAGACTCAATAGGATGTATATATATTCTTAGATTTCAGCGAATTAACTTGAGCCAAAACCGAGTCAACACCTGGTTTGACCAAGTTAATGCGGGTTTGGCCAAACCAACTTAAGTGGAGATCCAAGTGTAAGTAAAAAGCTGATGTGGAAATAAAATCATTGACGATGTAATTAGTAACGTGTCATACTATGTAGATGGTGACATGGAAAATCCATAGTTATACTCCATATAATAGAGATTTTATTTGGCGATTTAACTAAAAAATAGTCTGTTGCACTCATTACTTTATCAGTAGAGAAGAACCTCAAGAGAACTTGTTCAAAACCAACTCTTTTTGCACTCATTGCATTGTTATGGCATCATGTCAATACGTTGTACGTAAAGTCTGTTTCTCAGTTTGGCTAAGTACATACCTAATTTTGTGTTAAATAAATATTCTTTCTCTATTTTTTGTTACGTAGATTTTTCCTTTCATAATTTTCCTGCTTTTCTAAATATATTTTCTTGATTTTGTTTTGATTTATGATATATTAAATTAAGAAAGTTCTTTTTCAATATATATTTCCTGGTTATATTTTGATTCATAATGTAGTCAATTTTGAAAAATGTTCTCTTATATATATGTATTTGTTGATTCTAGGAACCTATTTATCTTTTTGCAACAATATTCATATCCATTATAGTTTTTTTTTTGTAAGTATAGACAAAAAGACAAATAAACACTATACACACCATCACAATTCACACATAGACACCTAAATTCGAATTCAATAGTTGATGTCCTCATGTCTCTGAAAATTGTCAATACAAGTACAATCAACACAGGAGACTCATTCATCATAATTGTTCAGTTTTCTTTTTCTTATGATATTCTCTTATTCGGAATTTAACTTTTCTTAGAGAGTGTAATCAAATAATGTATTGTTACCTCATTTTTGAATTTAAAAATACATGATTTATTATACCTAATAAATGATATATAGCACATCATTAAATATATGTGTAAAATATTTTTACAATATAATAGATCGAATTCTTTCAAGTATTTATTACTGAAAGTAATTCATAAGTAAAATTTCCCCTAATATAGACCACTTTTTTTAAAGTTCCATCTGTTGTCCTCATAAGATGATTGGGGATAGTGAGTTTTCGTAGCCCATTCCAGTTTTTAGTGGGTTCCCTTTTATGAATAGACCAATTTACTTGCTTTCCCCTAAATTTATTCATTTCACAATTTAGTCTCTCTCCCACTCTAACTAGTTGTTTGATCCTTCTCACGCAACTTAGGTTTTTTTTTTGCATATGCTTCAATAGCTGGTAAGAGGAGGAACAAGACTCGCGCTCTTATGCTCTCTGTGCATCAGGTTGATCAACTAGCTCAACATCCGAGTGCTTCTAAACATGGTCAGTATCTAGCTCCACCTCAAGTTGAGCTTCCTGGTCTGTTGATTTTTCCTCAAGAACTTCATTGCTCTTGGTTTCTTCAAGCATTTTAGACTCTTGAAGTACAACATTTCTACTGACGATGCGCTTCTTTTCATCAGTAGATCGGATTCTATATCCCTTCACACCTTCAGGATACCCTATAAACAAACCTCTTTTTGGTGCGAGTCTCACTTCATTTACATGGAAGAATGCAAGGCAACCAAACACCCTTAAATTCTGATAATCTGGTGGCTTTCCAGTCCACACCTCTTGAGGTGTTTTGGAGTTTAAAGCAGTTGGGGGGTTTCTATTGACAAGATAGCAGGTTGTATGAATTGTTTCACCTCAAAAGGTCTTAGGAAGTTTTGCACATGACATCATGCATCTTGCTTTTTTCAATAGAGTCATGTTTAACCTCTCAATCAAACCCTTATGGTGTAGAGTCCCTCTCACAATGAGATTTCTATACATTTTACAATATTTATTGATTCCTCATTGTCGAACTCCAAACCATTATCCGTTCTTAATACTTCGCGAAGACCATATTGTGTTTCAACCATTTTCTTCCAATCAGCAAAGGTTTTGAATGCCTTGTGTTTAGTTTTAAGCTGGTAAATCCATATTGTTCTACTAAAATCATCAGCAAAGGTTATGAAGTACCTTTTACCACCATGTGTTGGTGTCTTAGAAGGTCCCCAGAGGTTTGAATGAATGTATCAAAGCTTCTCCTTAGTTTTGTGTATGCATGTAGCAAATTTGACTCTAGTTTTCTTGCCAAATACACAATGTTCACTGAGTCCTAGCTTGTTGATTCTATCCCCAAAGAGCTGACCTTGTTTCTCTAATTCTTTGAGGCTTTTCTAACTCATATGATCTAATCTTTAGCGCCATTTGAATGTCTTATCATCTGAGGATGTTGCCACATTCGTTTCCCAACAACAGTGCTACCTTGTAGTACATAAAGACGATTTCCTTTCCTCATCCCCTTCATCACCACTCTACCCTTTCACAATTTTCAGAATTGAATTTTCACCTCTGAAACTGAACCCTACTTTCTCAGGACAGTTTTTCTTATAGTGTCCTGACTTGTGACAAATGTAACATTTGTACTTTTGTTTTCGATTTAGACTTTGATTTACCTTTTCCTTTCTCATCTCTATTCTCACTTCTACCTCTTGCCATTAGATTCTCTCCTTGATCAGTTTCCTTTTGTTCAGCATTCGTAGAAAGTTCCTTTGATATTAAAGCAACTTTAACATCCTCAAGACTTATGGATTCTCTTCCATATATCAAGGTATCGGCATGTATATCATACGAGCTAGTCAAGGATCTAATCAACATCAGCAACATTAATAATGTGTGAATTGGGTGATCCTCTCCCGAGAAATTAATGGAGATGTCCATTACTAAAATTTTGAGAGTATAAACATTCCTTAAATATGTAACATATTTTTGGCATTTATGTGTACTAATTTACATAAAACTTTAGTAATGGATTCTCCATTTCTTATAAGAAATTGAGAGAATCCTTATCCGCGTGAATCCCTCTCAAATTATTATTCGCAATTATGCATTTATAATGATGATTTATATCCAATAAGTAATTAGAATTAGAATTCGAATTTTAGGTGCGACAAAAACTCTATTGGGAGGGGAGAACCACACGGACCCACAAAATCGGATACTCGTGGCCAACCAAATTTTCCGATGTTGATTAGTCATTGACAAAGTCGATAAATACTGTTTATCAATAACACGACAACAATTTTTTTTCCAAGAAGTGATAATGGGGAGCGAGTGCTTGGGAGTTCTTCTTTATTGAGGACTCTTCCAAAAGAGACTTGGATCCAAGATCCATCAGAAATTGCATTTGCTTTAAATCAATTATCTCTATATATTAAGGTTAAATGGTTGACTTTAGCTATTTTGGTTGGAATTTTTTTTCCACCATTTACCAATATACTCTCTCATTTTGTCTTCCCATCTGCTTACCAATATACCCCACTCTATATTTTTGGACCGACATACCCCCACTCTATATTTTGTACCCCACCATTTACCAATATACCCTCATTTTGTACTTCACTTGCTTACCAATATACCCCCACTATATATTTTTGGACCGACATACCCCTGACAAATTTTTTATTTGTCCAACACTCATTTTTTTATTATTATCTCTTTTAATTAATACACAATCGTTGACTTCACACTTTTGGTGGGAAAATTTTATTCCCACCATTTACTAATATACCCCTCATTTTGTACCCAACGGCCACTTACCAATATACCCCACTCTATATTTTTTTGACCGACATACCTCCACTCTATATTTTGTACCCCACCATTTACCAATATACCCCTCATTTTGTACCTCACTTGTTTACCAATATACCCTACTCTATATTTTTGGACCGACATACCCTTTGACAAATTTTTTTATTTGTCCAACACTCTCTTTTTATCCATTTTTGGTGGGAAAATTTTATTCCCACCATTTACCAATATACCCCTCATTTTGTACCCCAACTCCAATATACTCTCACTCTATATTTTTGGGATCGACATACACTGACAATTTTTTTTTTTCCAACACTTTTTTTTCCCACTTTTAGTGGGAAAATTTTATTCCCACCATTTACCAATATACCCTCATTTGTACCCCACTGTTCTTACCAATACCCCCACTCTATATTTTTGGACCGACATACCCCACTCTCTATATTTTGTACCCCACCATTTACCAATATACCCTCATTTTGTATCTCACTATTTACAAATATACCCCACTTTATATTTTTTGACCGACATACCCTCGATAATTTTTTTTTTCCAACACTTTTTTTTATTATCAAAATGTACCCATCATTTTGTACCCACATTGCTTACCAATATACCCCCACTCTATATTTTTGGACCGACATTGTTGCTTCATCCCACCAAGCTATTGTTGCCTCTTCCTCTTATATATATATGTGTTGCGTATTTTTATACCCCTTATAAAATGTTGATGTTTTTTCAAAGCTACGATCTCAGAGCGCATTAATCACTCTCCTCACATGATCGCACGTAATCGTCGTCCTAGTAAGCCGTAACAATGAAACTTGGAGTGATGTGATGTGACAGAGAGGGAACTTTGCTTTCCTTTTCTTACTATTCCAATACCAATATCCAACCAACTTTTGGTCTCAACATAAATTGTATAGCAGCCAAATAAGGTCGACGATTTCTTAATTCAATGCAAAATACCCGTACCAATAATTTAGCCCATGCGTCCGGAAACTAGCCACGTCATATTCCTCATTTTTCTATAGTAATTCAAAGTTTAGTGAATTGTGTTAAGGAAAAGAAATTACATATTAATCATCAATAATATTTTTATATCAACAATGAGAATTGAACTGAAATCTTTATAAGCATTATTGAACTGCATTCTTACCAACTAGCCGATCTTCTTTAGAATGAGATTTTAAAATAATATATTATCACGTAAATCAAATATTAATTAACAAGTCAGTTGCTTCAAAAAAAAATTAACAAGTCAGTTAAAAATAATAATTGTTAACAAGTCAATCAAAATAAATAATAAATAACGAGTGTTTTGAATATTGTATGAATATTTTTTAAATATCTTCTACATAGTTTTATAAATTATATCTAAGTCAATAAATTATTCAAAAAAGCATTTAAAGTTATAAAAGAAGCTTATATAATCAAAAAAGCATAAATTAATACAATGTTACAATTCTGTTGATTAATCTATTACTTAAACTTACTATTTAAAATATATAATCAGGGTCGGCCCAACACTAAGTGAGGCCTAAAGCGAGTTTAGAAAATAAGGCCCTTTTGTATTTTAGCTAAAAAAATTACCACAAATCTCAATATCGCAACAACAACGATATCAAATGAGGTTACCGCAAACAGAATTGTAAAATTACACAATCAAAATGTGAGATTGAATAGAAATAGAGATTGCACGATAACAAATTTCAAAAGCACTGACAAAGTAAAGACCCGCTTGTTCATGTTCTTATCAATTTTATAAACCACATTAATGGAGAAGAAATAATTAAAATATTAAATTAAAAAAACAGTAGTCTAAATTGAAAGGTCCAGGAGAGTAACAGAACTAACACATTTTTAGTGATGTGGTGCTTACAAAACAATAGTCTAAATAGAAAGGGGCTAATTTAATGATTTTATGAGAGAGGGTAAAACGGAACTAACACTTTTTTACAATAAAGAAAACTGAAAGGTCCAAGAGAATTAATTCTAAGAGCAATAATTCCCATAAAAAACAATAAAATCATATTGCAGAATTTTTTTACAATAAAAGGCAGTACATTCTTTTACAGAAATGACAAAAAATAGAAAAAAAGAAGCTCAAGGGGTCTTGAACCTGGTACCTATTTCCTATTTAGCATTAACTTTAACCAAATACGCTACACTATGTCCTAATAGCTATATTCAACTGCGGTTTAATTTGAGTAAAATAGAGGCCCTCTTTCTTTGATAAAAAGTTTTGGCCCACGCTTCTTAGAACCCGATACCACCATACTCACTAGAACCTCAATACCATCATTTATTTCCAAAATACCTCTGAATTTAAAACATTTTTTTTAAACATTAACTACGGTTCGGCCATGCGTGCATCGAACCTGTTAAGTGTGGTTCGACCATGCGTGCATCGAATCGGTTCACACTTGGCAGAGTCGAACCTCCCTGATTGTTGTTGGATGCTGAGTTGTTTAATTTTAACTGATTTTCTTCAAATCGATTTATTCTTTGCTAACACTAGTATGACTAACACTAGTTGTTTAATTTTAACTGATTTTTAACGATTCAATTTATTCTTTACTAACACTAGTATGACTAACACTAGTTGTTTAATTTTAACTAATTTTTAACGATTCGATTTATTCATTGCACGATTTACTTTTTTAGACTTTTTTCGGTTTGTATGACTTGTTGCACTTATCTATAATATGTGTGATCGAACGTGAGCCGTTGATTTAAAACAATCGAAACCGTTAAACTTATAACCGTTGGGGAGAATGCAAAAATTTAGCCGTTGGATCGATTTGTGGAGGGGTTCGCGCGCATTACTGCTCGATTTAGATCGACACACGCTTGGTCGAACCTAGTCAAAACATAATTTGGGGTGTCTGAGTAAATTTTGACTAGTTTGGCGCAGCGAGATTCAATCAAGTTCGATCAACCGTGCGCCAAACTGTGCATAATCTTTAAAAAAAATAAAAATCAAATTTCAGTAAGAGCTCTTGGTCTTTTCACACCAAAAGGGGGTTCTAGTGAGTAGCGGGGGGTTGTACGAAGCATGAGCCAAAATTTTATTTTTTTGAGGCCCAAGCCCTTGCTTGGGCTGCTTGGGCCGACCCTGTATATAATAATAACAAATGGGTTTTTTTTGTACCCCCACCCCATCCCCATATACCCCCACCCACACTGAAAACCCCAAAATGCCCTTCTGAAAACGTATTTTTTTAAATTTTTGTGTCAGATATACAATGGGGGTATATATATCGACTTATTTTTGCCCATCGTATATACACCCCTCAAGGCGTATATACGATTGGCACACTTCATCTTAATCGTATATACGCCTTGGGGGTGTATATACGATGGGCAAAAAATAAGGTCGTATATATACCCCCACCAGATATACGATCCCTATGGTATTTTTTTTTAATTTTAAGTCAAATAAAAATTAATTAAGTCCTGAAAATAGGTTTTGTGTGTAGTTCGTTAAAACGTGGCGATGTTATACGTCGAACGAATAATTTAGGCTAAAAATCGGTTTTCGGGCAACATACTTCGATCGTAATGAAACCACAACCATTAAATCCAAAAATCAAGAATCAAGACTCCTGTAAGGAACTTCTTACATGACTACGACCTCAAAATCCCAAATTTCATCAAGCATTATTTTTTACGATTTTTTTAAATTTTTTATAGTCTCCAAAAATCTAAAAAAATTGTATATAGCCTTATTTTGGTTTTGTTAGATTTTTAGTGGTGTTTTTATAATTTTTAGAGTAGTTTTATTTATTTAACGAATTTTTAGTAGCGCTTTTAGTAATAAAAATTAAAATAAATTATTAAAAAAAAAAACCATCGTATATACTCATTTGAAAGTACATATATACGATTGGACGTAAAATAACCATCGTATATACGTACTCAAAGGGGTATATACGATTTATTTATTTTTTTAAAAAAAAATTAATTTTCAAAGGGTATTTTGGAGATTTAAAATTGGGTGAGGGTATATGAGGATGGGGTGGGGGTATAGAAAACACAAGCCATAACAAATTTGTCATGAAAATGAAGAACGTCACTAAAGAATGCCCTTCGTAATAGAACTAATTTTGGATGAGAAATGAATTCATCGACATGAATTGCTTAGTAATTACAAAGCTTTTATTATTTATACATCAATTGATCAAGACGTTTCAACTAACTAGTGTAGTTTAACTTATTAAGAAGTTTAGCTCAACTTCGAAAGCAACTGAAACAATGGAGCTAGATTACAAGACTTTTGATATTAACACATCAATATCTGTCAACTAGCTAGTGTTTTTTTTTTTTGAGATTAAAAACTGTGGAGGAACTTCACAAAATTTGACGAAAGAGAAATACAAGCATGTGATCTCACCTCCCGACGAAATACTTTTCGTGAGGATCGAACCCGAGAACAAGCCAAAGAGCCTTCTGACGCACCATAGCCCGCTTCCACTAGGCCAAATCCATTGGGTGCTAGTGTTGTTTAACCGATTAGCTAAACTAATTATGGTATAATATACCCTATGCAAGCTGGAGAGTTTTCGAAATTGGAAAGAAATTGAAAGAATGCAACTAGATCAGAGGGATTTACTAACAAATATGCAAGTTGATCAATAATAGAAACAGAAAGGAGATCCAACTCAAAAATGCAAATGACGTTAAATCTTTTGAGGAGAGTTTTCTGCCATTGTCCCACGAGTTCCTACTGCACTCGAGGAATTAAACCCTCCAGTGGTGCGTAGATGATACCGGTTAAAAAAAAAGAAACAGGAAGGAGATTATTTTTTTGGTATATTCTCATTACAAAAAAAATATTACAAAAGTATACTCAAAAAGTGTCAAACGACCACTGGGATACTCGAATAGATTGAATGGCGAAGACGCCACATAGGTAAAATGTTCAGCAACCACAAGAATGAGCGGAGAATGGGGAACATGAAAGGTAATGGCGTTAGGGAGGAAGTTGCAAAGAGGAGGAAAAAAAATATGAAACGAGAGTATATGGGTGAAGAGGAAAGTATGTTAAAAAAACCAGAATGGAGAGGCGAATTGAAAAAAATATAGGGTGCAAAAAGCAACTCATATGCCACTAAATCATATAAATCTTTACATTTCACACCATTCCGTCCCGGGTTTTTTTTTTACCCCCACCCCATTCCCATAAACCCCCACCCACACTGAAAACCCCAAAATGCCCTTCTGAAAACGTATTTTTTTTTACAAATTTTTGACCAATCGTATATACACCCAGGCGTATATATACGACCCTATGCATTTAGGCATCGTATATACACACCCCAAGGCGTATATACGATTGGAAAACTTCTCACCTTAATCGTATATACGCCTTGGGAGGTGTATATATACGATGCTTAAAAAATAAGTCGTATATATATACCCCTAAGGTGTATATACGACCCCATTATATTTTTTTAAATTTTTTTAAGTCAAATAAAAATTATATAAGTCCCGAAAATAGGTTTTGTGTGTAGTTCGTTAAAACGTGATTTATGTTATACGTCGAACGAATAATTTAGGCTAAAAAATCGGTTTTCGGGCAACATACTCTGATCGTAATGAAACCACAACTATTAAATCCGAAAAAAATCAAGAATCAAGACTTCCTTACAAGGGACTTCTTACGGGACTACGACCTCAAAATCCCAAATTCCATCGTTTACTATTTTTTACGATTTTTTTTAATTTTTCATAGTCTCCAAAAAATCTAAAAAAATTTGTATAGCCTTATTTTGGTTTTGTTAGATTTTTAGTGGTGTTTTTATAATTTTTTGAAGTAGTTTTGACTCTTTAAAGAATTTTTAGTAGTCTTTTAGTAATAAAAATTAAAACAAATTATTAAAAAAAATAAAAAGTGCATCGTATATACCCCTTTGAGTACGTATATACGATTGTACAAAAAATAGCCATCGTATATACGATTTATTTATTTTTTTTTAAAAAAATTAAGTTTCAAAGGGCATTTTGGGGTTTTGGTATTGGGTGGGGGTGGGAGGGGATGGGGTGGGGGTCCAAAAAAAAAAAACCTTCCGTCCCAACCAGCACCTACGAGAGTACGAGTGTCTGCAAGCTAACTAGGGAATTTCTTCTAGCACCCCCACTTCAAGCTGCTCACCACCCCCATCAACTTTTTTTATTCAAAAAAAGTGAGCTACCTTGAACTTGAAGTGGAGTGCTAGAAGAAATAGCTCCGAGTAAATGAGTTTTTGTACATAAAAAGTACAAGTACACATTCGGCAACTCAATCACCAGAACCTACTTTTAAAAAAAAAATAAAAAACTAAATTACGTGTTGAAAGCACAAATACACATCCAAAGTACAAATAAACATATGACAACTGAGTCGCCAGATGCAAAAGAATCTGCATATCACCCTAAAACTAAAATATGCTTCTAATTAGGTTCCATTTTGGCAATTAAAAACCTAATATATGTTGAATTACTGCACACTTTGTTTACAAAATTTTAGTGAGGGAATGACGTTAGTCCAAGATAGAGAAAATATTTGAACTCTTTGAAACTTACTTTGGAATTCAAGATCACAAGTAAATATCAAGAACCACCACCAAAATGAGCAAATATACCCATCAATTTCCAGAAATGAAAAAAAAAAATACGTGTGTTAATTTAATGTCTCAGCCAGTGTTATTAAACCCGGACCGACCCGGTCGGTCGGACCGGTTGGCCCGGGAACCGGTGAGTTGGGTGGGTCGGTTGAGGTGTTGGATCGGACATGCATTCAACCCGTTGGAACCCGCAATGACCCGGTCGGGTCACATGTAACCCGATGACCCGCGGTTGGCTACATGAACCGGCCCATTGAAAATTCGCAGCTTTTTAATTGACAAAATATAGATCACAGGATTTGAACCCATGACCAAGGGGTAATTAACTGACTGCTTTACCGCTGGACCACTTGCACTGATTGGAAATGAGTTCACAAATTTAATATACATAGACTTACAGAAACAAAACTTGTTTTCAAAGCATTGAATTTTTTATTTATCAAAAAAATGTGAATGCAATGCATTAATAATAGCTTTACTGTTACTCAATCTATAGGTACTAGGAAACAATATATATATATATATATATAAATAATTTTAAAACAAAATCATTTAATAAAATTTAAAAAAGTATATTTGTAATTCTTTTTTTTTACCAAATATTTATAATTCTTACTATGTTATATTAAAATATAGTTTTAAAACTTATGTCTAAATGTCTATTTTAGACTATGAATCAAAAAAACAATTTTTTGGGTATTTTAAGGTATGAAAAATACCATTGGTCTCAGCCTTCCTCTTGTCCATTGGTCTCAGCCTTCCTCTTGACCGAGTCGATCATCGGGTCGGTTTTAATACCATTGGTCTCAGCCTTCCTCTTGTCCATTCATCTTAAGGAAGTACAATCTTATCAACTACTACTATAACTAAAATACATTAGCACAATCCTCAAGTTTTTTCTTCCAATATATCCTATGAGGGAACCAATTTACATTTTAAAAAAGAATATGATAGAAAAAAAAAATCACAAAATTGTGGAAAAAATTTAAGCCAACGTGGACTCTAGCCAATCAGATACCAATTCATATGCAACAAAGGTGACAGCACCAGCAGGTGCAGCTTTAACAGTTGATGGGATTATCCCTTGTATAAACCAGCCAAACCCTCCAACCTTAATATCCTTTGCACTGCATCAAACATATTATTGTATGCTCTATGCTCAACTCTAGCTCCATATTTGGGATGCCTTTGAAGCCCTTCAATCTAATAGTAAACAAAGAATGAAAGTCCATTTTTACATTTACATTGATAAAATAGCTTTTTTTAATGCCTAGAACTATATGATAAAATTGATGAAATAATTCTCCCATGAAGCACCGATACGTGCATACAAACACCAAACACGACAATCGACGTCCGACACAAAAGACTAACACACGCATACACCGATTTTAATTTGAAAAATAGAAGTAAAGTGTCGATTAATCGACCACACACATGTCGGACATCGTGACATGTCTTCAACCCGAAATGTCGGTGTTTCAGAGGTACTAATACTTAAAATGGGAAGGTGTTTACCTGGAATCTTTTCTTGACAACATCAAGAGGATGACAGACAAGTTTAGCAAATGTTCCAGCTGCCAACCCACAAAGTAAAAGCTGAAAGCTAGATAGATTATATTCTGCAGTGGTGCTGGAATATCTAGCATGGTTCCAAACCTACAATTTCACATACAAAATGCATATTGATTAAAAAGGTCTCAAAAGAATTGTGCACTGTAAAGTGAAACTGAAACACAATGCATGTTAAATAAAAAGGTCTCGAAGAATTGTGCACTGTAAAGTGAAATTGAAACAAAACATGCATCGTTTGTATGGTTTAATCTAATTCCATCTTTAACACAAGGTTACAACTTATAGGCAGAAATAGACTTATGGTGACAAAATTCCAAGGTTCCTTTTCTCTGCAACTACTAGTTCAATACAATTTTAATTGAAACTGTAATATAAAAGCAAAGCTAACAATTAATGATGTATACAAAGCAAAAGAATCTTGGAAAACCAGTCAAGCAAAACCTAAGACGGTCTTTAATCAAAACTTAATAGAATTGCACAATGAACAAAGCACGACATACATTGCATGTGGGAAATAATTATGTCAATGATAAAAATGAAAGTTTAAATATAACGGATGAAAGTTTACCGAGGCCCAACGCTTAAATGTATCATAGGTTCCAAATTGCAGTCCAGCGTAAGGTATAATCTCAACTAGAGTTGGTGATAATCCAGCATACATGCCTCGAAATCCACGAGTTTTGATGATATCAACGAATGCTGACCTCATGTTTGGATATACCTAAATGATGCCAAAATATTTGCAAAGCTTTATTACAAAGAGTAGTTTGAAAAGCACCACAACAACATCAGAGGTCAGTATTTTTGCACAAAGCAAAATAGAAGAATATAAATAGTTTATGTACCAGTGGAATTCACAAGTTCAGTTCGCTAATAACAGCTGCCTTGTATTTGGCTATGGAACCTAAAGGACAGCCAAGATGCTTCTGCTTAGCAGTAGCAATCCTCCAAGAAGCAAAACAACACAGGCTTGCCAGTACCGAGGGACCAATGTTTATTGTTTAATATGTCTAATAATAAAATCCCGGGAGGAAGCACTGTTAAACCAGGGTATGCTTCTTCAGTCAATTTCCCAGCGCCTGAGTGGGTTTTAATAGTAAAGACTAAAACCCTGAGTCAAGATCAAGATATGTAGGAAGCCTCATCTATGAGTTGTGGTCTGCTACTGTCGCGGAATCTGATAATTATGGTGGATATATGTTATAAGCTGTAGCATGTAAGGGCAACTGCCACTTCTCATCTCTGGGAATTTTCGTCATAAATGTATATAAGTTGTTCTGTTGCCCTCATCAAACATCATCTATATTGAGTTATATTGCCCTATGGGAGGGGAAAAAACATTTTATTGTTTTGAAGTTCAATGCCTAGAGTAATATCAAAATTGTCCGAATAAGGAGTCGAATCGGAATATAACCGTGAACGCATCCACCCTCAACCACTGCGCTGCGACACGTCCTTATGCTTATTTGTGCAAATATTTTATATGTTTAGTAGTTGTTTGTTTTAAAATAGGGGGTATTTTAGTAAAATCATATATTTTTTTTAGGGCGGGTCGGGGTCCTGCTCAGCCCATACAAAGATCCGCCTCTGCCCCCAGGCCCCAATTAGCAACAGGCAAAGGGAAGGAGGAAAAAGTATAATGTTAACATAAAACTTCCGAGCACAAAGGTTGAAATATAGGCGCATCATAAATAATGGCAAGAAAAAACCAAAAATTCTATGAACTAGAGGACGATCATTGAAAAGCAGGCCAGTAATATGTTCAGAAACACTAATAATAAACATCACATGAGTATGAGTTTACTTTGAAACTGTTCAAGACAGAACAAGTTGATACCTTTGGCTCGCCTTGAGAAGCTAATATGGTTCGGAGAAGATCAAAGGGATATGAACCAACAGTAGCTGCACACCCAGCTAGCGCCCCACTGACGTAAGATAGATAAGGGCTCAAACCATCGTGATTCTCTGCAGAGACAAAAGGCAACCCATGAACCAACATAAATCTAGAAAAGTAAATCTAGACATCTCTAAAAGTTTGGAAATTAACTAACAGCTTATAAGCTATAAGCTATAAATTTAGAATAGTAGAAGGAATCTTATGAACCAACATAAGCTATAAGCTGTTTTCATAGGTTATCCTGGAGAGCATATGGAAATTAGCTAAAAACAGCTTATGAACATACATGTCATAAGTTGTTTCCATAAACTCCCAAACAGTCTCTCACAAGTGCTTATGTCATTAGATAGGCTGAAATAAACCAATCCAAAGAAACCCTTAGTATGGGAATAAACTTGAGGAGCTTATAGACCTAAGTTCTAGAACTTATAATTGATAATTGATGAATGAGAAAAAAGACGACTGAATAACAAAGTAGAATACCTGTCTTGGAAGAACCAGAGGCAAAAGTCTTCAACTTATGTAAAACAGTAAATTGAATGGCTGTATATGGCATAACCATGAGCAAAGCAGGTACATTTCCTCGCCAAAATCCCTGTAAATATGTGTGACTCGTGATAGATAGTTTCTTTCTATTTTGAGAAAAAATAAAATCTAGGTTTTATTGTTTGTAGTACCCGTAAGCCTTCTTCTCTGAGAATGTCTTTGCTAGCTTGAAACATACCGGTATATTTTGATGGTGCGGTTGTGACCAAATCCTTTTGCAGTAAAGCCCATGAAGACGTAGGTTCAAGTTGAACCTGTCATTGATTGTGAATGTTAATAACATATATCAATGAAACAGTGAACTAGATTGCAAAAAAAAAGGAAAAAAAAAATCAGAACCTGGAATCTAATCTTAATAACATCAAGAGGTGATGTAACAGTCCGAGAAATTCCACCAGAAATTGCCCCAGCTGAGGAATCAATTATAGCACGCTTCAATTGACTCGGTTCCTCCATTGCCATAATCACCATCCTCTCCCTTCCCCCCTTTCAGATTATAATAACCTGCAAACGTGAAATAACACTTGCATTTTTCACACAAATTTAACAGAAAGAAAGAATAAAGATAAACGATGTCGTTCATATTAGGGTAATCGCTACGATCTCTCTCCCTTGAATCGATGAAAAAGGAAGAGGTGAGAGAAGAAAAGATTAAATGTTTGAGAAATATGGTAACGCACCTGCAAGGGAAGAAGATGGAGGAGGAGGAGGAGGAGGGCAAAGAAGAAGATAAAATCAATGGATGAAAAGGAAAGGGTTTTTTGGTTTTATATAGGTTTTGTAGACATTTTATTTACACAATAAAAAATTGATTCCATGATTTTCTAATTGGATGGAGAAATTCAGTTAAATTTTGGAGACAGAGATTCTAGGAAACAACTTTTGATCTTGTAGTTCTAGCTCATTTTTTAACTTGAAAGGCCGTTTATAGGAAGGACTAGGAGCCGTTTCAAGATATTTCTTTTTTGGTGAATGAGCCGTTCCAAGAAAAAAAGATGGGATTTTTGAAAATAATAATAATAATATAGTTTAATTTATGTACACACGGTTAGTGTAAAATACTTATACATCTATTGTGTATATAAATAAAATCCATAATAACAATAATAATAAATGACATAGGGATTAATATATAATTGGAGAAATTACATTCACATCCTCTCAATTCCGGTAAAATAACATATAGAACCCCTCTATTTTGTATTAGATACTAAGCATATACAAGGGGTATTTGTGTCTTTTAAATAAAACTAATGGAAGGTGGATAAAACTTTTTGATTAAATATAAGGAAGGTGGTGTTCATTTTAGAAATAGAGGGGATGTCTAAGTCTTTTAATCATAATTCAGGGGAGATAAATGTAATTTCCTCTGTATAACATGCTTGAAGAGTAAGAGAATAGAAAGAGAAATGATATTTTTACACATAAATTACTCAACCAAAATTGAGAACAGTTTTTTTCACATCCAAAATTGTAAACAATTGAAATAGTTTAAATAGTTGAAATATGTGATCATTTATTTTACCAAGTCACTATTCATTAATCATGGTATTTTAGATGTTCAAATATATACGATAGTAATATAAATCAAATTCAATTATTTTTTACCAAATGAATTATCTGGGGGTGTATATGAGGTGTAATTTTGCCCAATGTATATACCCTTACAAGGCGTATATACGATTGGTCTTCAGTGACATTAATTGTATATACGCCTTGTGGGGGTATATACGATAGACAAAATTACAAGGTCGAACATATATATGATTGGTCTTAATTTTAAAAAAAAATAAGTTTTGTCAAGAGTATTTTGGGGTTTCAATATTATGTGGGGTATGTGGGGAAGTGGTTGTGGTAAAAAAAAAAAGGGTTTTTTCTTTTGTACCCCCACCCATTCCTCTAACACCCCCACCCAAAACGAAATCCCCAAAATGCCCTTTGTCATCTATTTTTTTTTTAAAAAAAGGCGCATCGTATATATGTCAATTGGGACATATATACGATGTGCAGTTTTAACACATCGTATATATGCCCTGAAGAAGTACTGCACATCGTATATATGTCCCAATTGACATATATACAATGCGCCTTAAATTTTGTTTTTTTTTTAAATTTGTAAAAAAAAAATTAACGCTCATGATTTAACGTTCAAAGTTGATCAACGGTGTAGATTGCACGCCAAAATTAACGGTTGATAATCTTTTACCTCATCTATAAATACTCACTCCCACCATCACTATTTTCACACCAAAAATTCAAATACTCACTCCTCCTTCTCTCACACATCACAAGTGAAGATGATGCAGACTTCGCTAATGTCATACTACGAGCCTTCTTCCCTCACTCTTGTTCATTCTAATATGGGGTTTGTTGATCATCAGGGTATCATCTTGAAAGATGATGGTATAAGTTTCGATGGGAGAGATGTTGTTTCGTGTAGGTTAAAACACGATATATCATTTTCTGTTCTTAAGCGAAACTCATGCGGATGGTTCAACCAGAACGCAGCGAACATGAGATAATTCGTATCGCTTATCGGAAACCCAAACGACTAGTGGAGGTATTTATTTGTCTACCATGGATGTCAACAAATGAGGATGACGTCCGAGACATGATGTCCATTCATATTACAATTAAATGGAGGAGTTACATTCATCTATACGTCGAAACTGTATGACCGTCACGAGATCCTTCGTCGATTAACTCCACCAAATTTCGATAGTTTCTATTGTATTTTCATTTTATTTGTCTATTTTTATTCAAGTTGTTTATGTTTTATCGCTATGTAACTTTGTTTTATCGAATCAATGAAATCAAAAATTCATGGAAACTCGTAAAATAAATAAAACATCCAAAAAAGTTAATAATATAATAAAGTGCCAATATAATATCAAATACATCAAAAACAAATAAAAATCCCTAACGGCGTCCCCCGTCCCTCCTCGCCCCGTCGCCTAAGCTCCCACCCACGTCATCCGGTCTTTGCCATCCCCACCAAATTTCTATGGATTGTCCGATACGCCGGATCGCCATGCGCGATGATGACGGGAGGTGTGGCATAGTTCCCACGGATGGGAAGGTGCGGCAGACAAGAGATGTCATCCAGAGTGATCGCCATCTCACCAAATGGCAAGTGAAATGACGAAGTGTCCGAGTGCCACCTCTCGATAAAAGCCGACAAAGAACTCATGGTCTCTTCGTGGCGTGGCGATCTGGAGAAGTGGGGCCAATCTGAGTCCGACCACGGTGGTGTGCGCTCAAGTAGGTCGGGGTAATGAAGATGGAGTCTAGTATGGACTTTGTTGCCATGAGCCCATACTTTGACAACACGCCGATACTCTGAAAATAAAAATAAATAAATAATGTAAGCAAAAAGTGCAGACTATGTGACTTAAATAAATTATTTAAGCAAAAATGCAAAACTTACCGGTCAATGAGTATAGAATCGCTGGACATGATCTCGCTAAGTCGGTGAAAAGAGAGGTGAGGCTCCTCCCGAGGCTCCTCCCGATCTCACTTTGAGGCACCTCGTGATACTCGTGACATGGATGATGTCGAGTAATAAGCATCGACACACGGCTGCTGCTGCTTGATACTCGGGAGGTGGGGATGGTAATGAAGAGGTTGAGGATCGTCTTGGGGATATCGTGGATGATATCGAGGAGTAGCCGGGAATGATCTTCGAGAAACCGCCTCCTCTATGCGAATCCTCCTGCTGCGTCTGCTGCGCAGTAATCCCCGAGATAGAAAGCTCCAGTGGTGATCTTCGAAATAGCTCGGTGATACTCACCGGCTCAGCTCATACTCACCGGCTCAGCCGTGCTGCTGTCTCGTCTCCGCTACCAAGCATGGAGTCGATTATGCCTCCGAGTCCTCGTGCTCGGAGCGATGAGATGACTCCCCTATCTCTCTCGATCGGAGAGACCTCACGTCTCCTCTATGCCTACTCTGACACACTGCAAGCGAAGAAAAAAAAAATTAGTAAAAAAATAAAAATTGCTCATCGATTTACATCAAAACAGTGTATATACGATGCTTACTTTTTCTTCGTCGTATATAGGGTCTGCTGGCGTATTTACGAGTGGATGAATTTCTGGCTAATCGTATATACGCTCGAATAGGGGTATATACGGTGAGAGTAAATTTTTGCTCGCGTCGTATATAGAAATGTGGTGGGGTATATACGATTGGTTGATTTCTGGTGATCGATCGATATATCGCCTCTCTGCAGCGTATATGCAGTGAAGGTGGTCAACGTAGGTATGACCAATTATGTGAAGAAATGGTGATTTTGTAAATCGAGGTATTTTTTGGTATTTTCACACGCGGTGGGTGGGGTGTTAGAGGAATGGGTGGGGGTCCAAAAGAAAAAACCCAAAAAAAAATACCCAACAAACAAAAAGAGTGAACATGAAAAACCCCAATTGCAACATACGCGCTCTCTAAAACCCTAGAAGGAGAAAGTAACAGCAGTGGACTGAATCAAAGATGAGACCTTTAGACGAGAAAGAAACGAGCGTAGTATTCGAGAAACTCTTCAAATTCGTAGGAAACAATCTCAAGAACATAATCGATAATCCATCACACGAAGGTCCCGATTCAAATCCCGGTCACTACTGTTTCCGTCTCAACAAAAACAAGATCTTCTACACCAGCGATTCACTCGTCAAACGAGCCACAAACATCGCAAGACCTAACCTAGTTTCTGTCGGAACTTGCATCGGAAAATACACTCACGGTGGTAGCTTCCATCTCACCGTTCAAGCGCTCAACCTTCTCGCCGCAAATGCTAAACACAAGGTATGGCTTAAACCTCAATCAGAAATGTCGTTTTTGTATGGTAATCATGTTTTGAAGAGTGCATTGGGTAGAATTACTGAAAATATTGCTCCTGGTGATGGTGTTGTTGTGTTTTCTATGGCTGATGTGCCTTTGGGTTTTGGTGTGGCTGCTAAGTCAACACAGGATTGTAGGAAATTGGATCCTAATGGTATTGTAGTGTTGCATCAGGGAGATATTGGTGAGTATTTGAGGATGGAAGATGAGCTTTGAAATTAGGGTTTTTGTTGTATTGGTATATGAATCTTTGTGTTTATGCAAGTGAGTTTTTTATAATTTTAAACATGGTTCATTCTGTGTCATCTTGTAACTGACATGAAAATTTTGTTAAATGTTGAAGTGGCTATCTCAATTACATTATTTACTAGACTAGAAGGTTATTTATGATTTCTGTGTACTCTTTTATTGCCTTTGAGATTGGTTTGGATTATCAAATTCCTCTTTGGTGCCTGGATTACGAAATTCATGGGTTGAGGTATAATATTTTGAAGGGTAATAATTTGTGGAGGACTCAATTGACTATCTATTTTGTTTATGGTTTTGCTTGTAAATCTTGGTTGCACATTATTCATAATGCAAATTGATTCTAGGTCTTGTGAATGGAAAATTAGCCCCCAAGATAAATTAGTTGTGTACCTGGATGTTAAGGGTCTACGACTGAAAATAAACTGGCATGCAAATTTGAGGTTAATACATTATTTCATGCCTTATCTACAGTCAATTTGGGGATGGTGTGGTTTTGTTGTATGTTCTCAATATTCTTACAAACTTAATTTTTGACATTACACTGACTGTATCTGCTATCATTTGGCTTTAGCTACTTACATGATTGTGTGTTTAATTTTGGCATCAATCTTGACCACCTGGGTGCATTTCAATTTCTGTTTTTTCTTCCTTCCACGCCCCTCAATAAGTTGTAAAATTAATTGCTTGGTCAGATAAAGTTGTTTTCACAACTACTTATTGAGGTGCAAAATTATTTAATTAGTACTACTACATAATCATAAGTGATCTGTACTCGCGAGCCCCGAGAAGGATGCAATGGTTGGAATTCTTTGATGTGTCAAAGCACATTAAATGGTGGTGTATTTGCAAACACTCTGATAACAAAGTCAGTAAAGTGAGAATGTATTTATATAAGGTGCTAATTTGTTGGCGGTGGGCCCCATAGTGTGTGAAGAGGCGCGTGAGAGTCTAACGTGGGAAGGTTGTTTGGTCATTACACAGTAGGGCTAGAGCTTGATGCTAGCTGTTGTATCTTTGAGGTCTTTGTCTTGCTATCACGATACTAACTTATTGGGTCTTGCGTGGAAGCTCAACTCGCACTTGGTGTCGGCTCAATCAAGAACAATAAGCCATTAGTGTGAACTATTCTTTCGCACTACACTACTTAAGAAATCGGGCTGCATACATTTGATCAACACAAGTTCTTTCGTCGTAGCCTCTCTCTTCACATGTTCGGTTAAGAAAAAAGACCATAACCGTGAAATTTGTGAAGCTACAAACACAAGTTTTTTCTCTACTATGATTAAGTTTGTTTCACCAGCGATCCATGTTTTATCAATCACATGCACAATATAAATAATAAATAATTTAAGCACAAACATGGGTATCTACATTCATTGCCTTATACAAGGGGCTTGGATGAACATTTTGCGACTTAAAGTTCCTCAAAAAGTGAAGTTGTTGTGGAGAGTTGCGATAGGGTGTCTATCGACGCGTAGCAATCTTAGGCGTTGACATGTGCCTTGTCAAGAGGAATCTCCAATGTGCGAGAGTGGGGTTAAAGATGAATGGCACTTTTTTTTTCAGTTGTCCTCATGCAGCAGCGCTTTGGGACTATACCGGTCTCGCGTTGGAGGTTAGTCGAGCAATGCAAGATGCTACTAGTTTTAATACTTGTTTCTTTTACTGACTGGAACAATTATCAGTGCATAATGGAAACATTTTTGCTATGATAATTTGGGCTTTATGGAAAAGAAGAATTGAGAAATTATGGGGAGGGATTGTTAAGCCTTGTGAAGTTTCGGCCAATATTGCAATGGATCAGCTTTGTGAATGGGAGCATACTAGATTTCGCAATCAACGCGCAACAGTATCACAAAGCCAAGTAATGAATTGCGATGGAGGAAACCAGCAACAAGGGGTCTAAAATGTAATGTGGATGCATTGATTTTTGAGGAAGAGAACAAATATGGAATATGAGTATGCATTAGAGATGAGAATGGTGTCTTTATAAGCGGCAAAACTATGTGGTTTTTTGGGTCTCCAACTTCGCAAGAAGCTAGAGTAGTGGGGTCTAGTACAAGCATTTGTCTTTTTGGTAGAGAAGAATTTAACGTTGTTATTGAGATTGATTGCCTTTCCCTAGGGAATGGCGTCAACAACCTTTCCCCTCTTAATAATGAGTTGGGTGTACTATTCTCTCTTTGTAGGATTATAATTGCACAACATCAAAGCTATAGGATTAAATTTATGTTAAAAGATAAAGCGAAATATTATCGTTCACACTCTTTCTTCTGGCGTCAATATTATATCTAACTCTTATGTTCATGATTTGATCCATCTATATTACCAACATTATTCTTAATGAAATGACATGAGTTTCTTTGGTAAAAACCGATCGTTGATAAGTGCAGTTATGTGAGACTGCATGGGATCTTTTTTGTATAAAAGGCCTAGACATCAAACTAAGATCAAAATCTTATCTACGTATTGGTATGCTTTAATGAAATCGTTTTCTTTTGTATACTTTACTTTTTTTTTGTTACCATGTTATTGGTATGCAGTTTTCATCAGCTTTGTCGATATTAATCTACACAAGGAAAGGAAAACTGGCTGGCCACGAGTGTCCAGCTTTGTCGGCCTGTGTGATCCCCCTCCCAACAGAATTTTTGCCACACTCAAGGTTTAAACGCGAAACTTTGAGGTGGGATCTAATACCACTCGGACCAACCCTTGTTGGTTTTGTATATTTTACTTTGGTGTAACAAAGGAATATATATGACAAAAATAATCTTAAAATGACTTTATGGGCGAATTGATCCATCATTCCTAATGCTCAACACTTTATTCTCAAAATCAATGTGAATTCCCTTATTCTACCATTTTTAATCAAAGTTAGGATAAAACTAATCTCCAATAAGGAAATAAATCATTCTCCTTTATCTTAAATGCATCCCCTTCTCTATCAGAAAATTCCCCACCCTTCTTTCTTTCCTCATTGTTGAAAAATTCTCATCGTCATTGGTATATGAATTATACGCATTTGTATTTTATATATAACTTTTTTGGCCCATTCAAGTTTCTTTCATTTTATTTTTTTTAACTCGATCCATTCCCAGTAGATGGAGAATAAGTTCATATACCTAGGCAAGGTTGTCACCCCTTAGTGTTTAAGGTTCTCAAAACTTTGTTCAAGATAGATGATCTTTTGAAAAACAGTACTAAATAATCTATATTGGAGCATAATTCCCCTCTTTAAGGCCAAGTATAAATCATAGACTCTTTTGGAGTTCTGTGTGTTTTTGGTCTTGTGATTTTCAGAGCACTGGCCAGATACTAATCTACGGACTTTAACTTTCTTTGCCACAGTGCAGCTTTTTCTTGCCCAGTGTGTATTTTCCTCCCAATAGAGTTTTTATCATGCAAGATTCGAACCCTTGGGCTTATAAATCATAGACTCTATTTGGCGAAAGTATTTTTGATGAATAAGTTTATATCTTACTAGATTATAATCTCTTTTCAAAAAAAAATACTAGATTATAATCTATTATTTCTTTTGCAAACGCTATCTCAATTAGTGCTTAAGCTTATAATCTATTAATTTTTCCAAATTAAAATGTATCTCCCTTGTTTATAATGTTTTCAACTAAAAATTATACTATTTATTATCAACTAACTTATTAACACCAAATTTTATTTTTGTTTTTTAATATATATATATATATATATATATATATATATATATATATATATATATATATATTTATTAGAATGCATATTTTTATATTTTAAAATATATTTTAAAAAGAGTAAATAAATGAATAAATTATTTTCTTATCTTATATATCCTACTGTTTTCTAACTTAGATCAAATTCAATATAAGATTTTAACTACAAAAACAGAACACAATAAATCACAATTAAATTATTATATCATGTTGGCTCAATAAACATTAGAATAACACAATATCATAGATTTATCACATTATATCTTGAACATCGAACAGACCTAAAATTAGTTAGGCAAACAAAAAAGCTATATTACCAAAAGGAATAAATTTGCATAGATAGAGTGGAAAGTGGCAACACATAAACAATAAACAAAAAGAAATGTTTGGAGAATGGAGAGCCTTCCCTGTACTCTTGTGTAAGCAAATCACCAATGTTAATTATTTCCACACCAACGACCTGAATTAATCAATTTGAAAGCCATTCGATCCTTTCAATTTGGTCCCCACTGCCACTCTTCTCTTCTCAACCATAACCATAGAGTGAGTGTTTGAAAGAGTGTTTAAAAGAGAATGTTGTTAGTATTTCTCTTCCACAAACCATAGGAAAACTTTTTGAAAAGTACATATTATTCATATTAAACCTTCCTTGCAATGCTCATAGCTAGCAAGTGGCGAATTTCCGATGTTTTCTTTATACCACCACCACGAAGCGGATTACACGTTGTATCTTCTCATTATTAATAAATGAAGAAATGAAGTGGCATAATTTTGCTTGCTTAAAAAAAAATATTTTCACACCGCTAGTTTTGTCTCCTAATAATATCATCCTAGATTTTTTACACAGATTAAAAAAACATATAATAAATAAATAAACCTTTATTGATAATTGTATCAAAAATATTTCTTCTATAACCATTCAAGTTCTAAAGATATTTCTCCACAAAGAATAATTGTATAATTTATACTAATAAATATTTTAAATTAAAAAATCGGAGGGTGACCATGATACCACCAAGGTCTAGATATGAGGAAGAGAGAGATCCGGCGGATGGAGTGTGGCAGTGGGATCTTTGATGGACACACGGATTGTTTGTATGATAGGAGGCTCTTGTGGTGGATATCACACGACTTCTACAGGCGGTCTCTATTTCGTAAGAGGAGGAATTTTGGGTTTGGCTGGGTGATCCATCCAGACTATTCTCTGTCAAATCTGTCTATGCAAGGATTATGGAGGGCTTTGAGATAGTTGTGGGTTTTTCGAATGATCAGGTAACTTGTTTGAGGTGATTGTGGCGGAATCTTGCCCCTCGAAGGTTATTGCGTTCTCATGGCAGCTCATGTTGGACCGTATCCCACCAGGGGAAACCTTCTTCGGCGAAAGGTAATTTTGGATCCGTCTCGTGCATTTTATGCTGTCTATGGGGAACCAGTGGAGATTGCCTTGCATCTATTTTTGATGTGACACTTCGCCCATAAGGTATGGTACGTTGTGTTCCAGTGGTTGGGGTGGTAATTAATCGTCGCATCCACCTAATCTTTTTCTTTATTCTCGACTTTTTGTGCTTTTGGATGCGGTGCTAGGGTGAAGCGAGGTTTGATTTGACATTCACTTCTTTGGTTCTTTTGGGATATACGAAATGGGTGTATTTACCATGCCAAAGTTTCGGTTCGTGATTGAATGCATTCGGTGGATCAAGTTCATTTCTTAGCGATGGTTCGTGACGACCGGAATGTCTTTATGATGAGTGACATGTTAGTCCGTATTATGTATCGATCATAAATAGTTTTGTGCTTTCATGTGTGGCATTGTTGTAATATCTCTCTCAGTAGATACTTTCTTTCTCTACTTGATTTTTTCTCATTGGATTTTGGCCAAAAAAAAGTTTTAATGAAGTTCAAAAAAACTTATGGACTCCCCAGACAAACTTATGAACTCACAAAGAGAGGGGGCAGGCATGTATGGACTCACAAAAATCTATTTAGTTCGTCTAATAATTAACCCACTAAAGTTGCTCTAAACAGTATTTTGACGGTGTTTCTAGAAGAACTACTTCTCCAGCAAACCAAAGACAATTAGACAAGATTCTTTAAGAGTAGAGTTACAAATTTACAATACTTGGACAACATACACATGAATTCCAAAAAAGAAAAGACAAATTAATGGAAAAGTAAACATGCTGATTCCCCAAATCCGATGGTGATATTATTGTATCAATGATATGAACCTTCCCTTCCTTTCCCTTCTCTCCCCAAACAAACATGCATCGCATCATCTTTTAGCTTATGACAGGGTCCCACGTTAGCTGTATTCACTTACAAACATCACTCTAGTATAATTAATCTCCCATTCTTCCCCCATATATACAACTTTGACATGTGTATACATTTAACAATTCATATTGCGAAACCATCTCTCTTATTATATCATATATATATATATATATATATCCTCAATCCTCACACCTATATCATTAATGATTTTTTTTCTCTTATCCTCTGCACGTAATTGCAAGGACTAATCTCTGAATAAAATTACTATGACTGGCAAAGTGTTTTACCTCAAGAATTTTAATAAGACTATATTCGAACACAGAACACAAAACATAAGTTAAGTTAGAAGAGACTTGAACAATCTCATTAATGATTCTACACCGGCCTATATATGATACGAGAACATGGTCAGAAAAACACAAACACCCACTTTTCTTCTTCTTCTTCTTCATCTTAGTTGTTAAACAAAATTAGGTATCAAAATAATAAATGTCAGGGGTGTGGGTTTTCAAAAACGGTGTGGTGCGGTTAGTAGAGAACCCTGGAGGTCATGATCAAGCAGCAGAGGGAAGCTCAAGCAGACAAGGGTCGAGTGGGAAGAGAAAGGTGCTAGTTCACACATCAACCAATGAGGTTATCACTTCCTATGCTATCCTCGAACGCAAGCTTTATTCACTTGGTTGGGAACGTTATTATGATGACCCTGATCACCTGCTTCAGTTCCATAAACGCTCCACTGTCCACCTCATTTCTTTACCAAAGGATTTCAACAAGCTCAAGCCCATGCATATGTATGACATAGTCGTCAAGAACAAGAACTCTTTCCAAGTTAAAGACATGTAGGTTAGCTAGCTAGGGATATATATATATATATATATATATATATATATATATATAGATGATATGGCCAGCAAAACAACCTTGCTATGTTTGTCAAAAAAAAAAACGTTGCCATGCTATTGAGTTCAAGTGTTTGTGTGTGTACTATATATGTTAATACTGATTTAACTCTTGAGCGTGGAGTAAGTTTTTTTGTTTCATTTATTTAATTTCAGGGTTTAGTTTCTTCCTTTTCTCATGATTATTAGCTGCATGTATTGTATTCTGATTTATGTTTATATATATAGCTAGGTAGGGACTGATTTCATGGTTGTTGCGGACTGAGTGTTATTTGTTAAATAAGTGTAATTCATATTTAGTGTTGTGTGAGGTGCTAGAGCATCATATAATCTAACAGTTAGTTTGTTAGATTGTCAGTTGACAGTTTGATACTGTTGGCTAGCTCTATTTTGTTAGAGCAGTTACTATATATTGTTGTATAAGTATGCCATTGGGCATTGAATGAAGGAAGATTTTTCAAAATAATCTCTACACACTTGTGAATTCATCCTCATTCCATTTTCATAGTTTATCAATTCTTGCTCCTACATTTGGTATCTAAGAGTTGATAACGATCCAAGGCAAGAACGCTTTGAAGATGACGAACAACTTTCTGGTTCTCTCCCAATGTTCGATGGGAAGAATATTGAAAATTAGTGCAAGCAAATGCGAATTCTTTTTGGGTTTGAGATGTGTTAGAGCTCGTTTCAACCGGCTTGGAGCCATTGCGGAAGGCCCGGTGATGCGCGAGAGGGCTGCTCACAAGAACGCAAAGAAGAAATCACAATTCTTGATTAACCAATGCACGAGTCTAGCAATTTATGAGCGAATTTCGATGAGGAGTCGTGAAGGATCGTGGGATAATTTGAAGAGCACTTACGCAGCGCCGATCAACTCAAGAAAGTGGCGCTCGGACATTGAGAAGGCAGTATGAACTTCTTAGAATGGAGAAGGAGACCGTGGCAGAGTATATTACAAAGGTACTTAATCTAACTAATCTCGCGAAGAGTTGTGGTGAAAAGTTAGATGACCAAGTAATTGTAGAAAAGATCACGAGGAGTTTATCTCCGATATTTGATGATGTTGTGATAGTCATGGAGGAAGTGTGTAAGATAGCTAAACTGAAAATGAAAGGTTGACGAGTTGCAAGGTTCATTGGAGGCACATAAACAAAGAATGGATGAGAGGACCTCAAGCAATGACAATGTCTCTGAATTAACCTTGCAAGCACAACATAAGGGTAATTGGGGCAAGAACTCAAAAGGAAAGGGAAAATAGAAGAACTAGGGTAATAGAAATAGAGGAGGCTCTTGGCGAGAATGATTCAAAAGAAGGTTGGTGGCGGCGAGGAGAGGTAGAAATCAAAGTCCTCAAAACTCAAAGAAGAAGAAGGCACACCGAGGATGCAAAGTTGGCGCAAGAAAATGATAATGATCATGTATTGTTGATGGCACAAGAGGTTGATGAACAAGAGGTTTATGAACCAAATGCTATAGCACTTGATGTTGTAACACCTCAAGTGCTAATGGTGACCTTGAATGAATATGAAGGCAAGTCCAATCAATGGTATCTTGATACGGGATGCTAAATACTTATGTCGTTGAAGAGCAAAGTGAGATTTGCGATCACAAGACTATTGCGTGAGAAGGTGTTGGCAAGATTGAAATCAAGTTGAAGGATGGAATACAATCAATCATCTCAGTTGTTTTATATGTGTCAGGTATATGAAATGTAATTTACTTAGTCTTTGCCAATTGCTTGAGAGAGGTTTTGTTATGCATATGGAGGATACGTTCTTGAAAATCTTAGACAAAAATAGGAGACTAATAATTAAGGCTCATTTGTCAAAGTATGAAACATTTAAGATTGAATTAGCTACAAAGAAAACATGAATTAGCTACGAAATTTTCGAAGAGCTACATCATTTTTTCGTCGCTGCTGTCTGTGCGACAGAATTAGCGACAACCCAATTTCATCGCTAAAGCGTAGCGACGAAACTTTAAAACCAATTTCGTCGCTAATTAGTGAGAGAATATATTTGTCTCTTACTTTGAATGCTACGATTCCCTCAATTTTAAAATAACATGACCATGTCATGTTGGTTAATAGCAACCAGGTGGCTTTTAAGTTGCACAAATTGATGTTTTTGTGTATGGTACCCAAGTGTGGTTTTACCTAGTGTAGCAAGTCACATTGACATAGATCCAGTTAACTTGTATTTGTACTTTTCTCCCAAAATTCTTATTAAACACCATTGAAAGCTCAACTAACTTCTCTCATTTCCTTTGCAGACGTTTCCTTCCCTGACATTTTCTTCATCGTAAAGTATGGCTTTTGATAACTAAAGATGAAAGAAGATGAAACACCAAAAAGAAAAGTCCTCCCAATCAAATAAACCCTCTTTGTCAATCTCCCAATCAAATATTCCCAGAACTTATGTTGGTTTGGTTTTATCTTCTCCCATTGTGATGTTGTTACATCTTGGATTAAAATTGATGCTTGAGATTATAACAATTTTAAGTAGTAACGTGACTACCTAATAAATCCCTAATTCCCAAATCGATGTTGGTGATTTTGTTTCACGGAGTACTGTTTTTCAATTTTTCGTCTCCATGAAAAACATCTTTAAGGTCTTGCTTCCGGTGTCGCATGTAAAATCATAGCTTCCTAAGTTTAATCAAGCTTTCGATGCGGCTTGCAAAATGCTCTGTTCAGTTTTGTTGTGGTGAAGTTCAAATCTCTTACTATTTATTTTAACTTCAGATTTGTAGAAAGAAAGTAATGTTTATTAAAATAATTATTTAAAAAAAGAAAGGAAAGCATAATTTGAAAAGAACAGGTTCCACATCTCTATGAAGGTCGAGGTTTCGAATTGTTGGGATCCCATTATCAAGTTCATTTTTACAAGAGCAGAGCATAGCCATTGGAGAAGAGAGAAGCTTTGTGAAAGCGAGAGAGAACCCTCTCACAAATTAATCGCTAACTACATGTGTTGCGAGTTCTTTGAATCACATTCTCAGCATTACCATGATAGACAATAAGTTATGATTGATTTTAATCTTTTCGACTTTCTTTGTGCTTCGTTCATGGCTTCATCTGGAGAATGGGAATGGGAAGGAGGTTGAAAAGATGAAACTAGAGTCAAAATAAAAAGACCCCTTCTCTGCAATTAAAATAAAAACATACTACACACTTGGATAACAGGTAGCCAAAATTAATCTTGACCATCAAAAAATTTGGTATCCAAATCAAAGGTATTTAGTTCACTTGGGCACAATACACAAAAACATCAATTTGTGCAACTTAAAATCCACCATAGCAACCATTCATTTGCATCAATGAAATCCAATGGTAAGGATTAACATTGAGATACAACACCCTCCAAAAAAAAAGTCTCTCTCTCTCTCACGCTAGTTCTCTCTCTCAGGATTCTCTATTTTCCTTTCTTCAATCTTGCAATTTTCTCAAGAATCTCTCACCCAAATTTGCGATTTTCATTTTCGTTTCTCAAATCCTTCGATTTTCGTTTTCGTTTCTCTAATCCTGCAATTTATTTTCGTTTCTTGTCTCAATTTCTCTATTTCTATTAGAGTAAAAATCCCTAAAATCCCCAAAGTCAAGGAAAATGTGAGGATTGAAGTTAACATGAGGGTCTGCTTTGTTATTTAGGTGGCGTGAAGTTAACATGAGGATAGCCACTTAAATGGAAACTTTGTTATTTTGATTCCTCACAGACTCACAGGGGAGAAGAATAAAAGGAATGATAGCCAATCAGTTCATGTTCATGGTGCTGATGGAGAAGATGAAAGCAAGCATAAACCTCTGTATTTTTTTGTTGATAAATGAAAGCAAGTGTTTTTATTGTTGGATGATGAAGATGAAAGAATAAGGAAAAATGAGGGAATTTTAGAGAGAAGAAGAAGAAGAAGAGATGTGCGGTACTATTCAGAGAGAGAGAACTAGCGTGAGAGAGAGAGACACTTTTTTTTTGGAGGGTGTTGTATCTCAATGTTAATCCTGACCATTGAATTTCATTAATGCAAATGAATGGTTGATATTGACCATCATGACATGGTCATGTTATTTTAAAATTGAGGGAATTCGTTCCCGACGCATCCTAATTAGTGTCAGTCAATTGCATTGCTAATTTTGTCACTAACTGATTAGGGTGCCCCTAGAAAATTGTAATTAGGTTTTAGATTAGATCTAATCGATTATACTTATGCTACATTTTATTGACTATCGGATATTGGTGTCAAAACCTCCCCCAAAGAAAATATTTTGAAACGATAGTCACACAAATCATGTTGTAGGCCTGACAATCTCATAATTTTATTTTTCCCTGATGAGCTATATATATATATGCTTTTGATATTCAAAAAATATGATATTTTACATATAAAATTTATAAAACACTAAACCCTAAAGGTACTAACAGCTTTACATGTTTTAATTCCTTTTTACATAAAAGAGACTAATCTACCAACGAGGCCCGAGCAGTGACCGAGTTACATCAAAGTCTTGAGTTCAAATTTTTGTGTGTGACAAAAATTCTGTTGAGAAAGAAGAATCACACAGACCAGTAAAATTAAGTACACGTGGCCAGTCAGGTTCCAAACATAGATTAGTCACTAGTAAAATTGATGAATACTACGCACCAATAACACAATAGAAAAGAAGAAAAAAAGACTAATATCGTGAAGTTATAACAAAACACTCCTAACAATTGTACATTTTTGGTTAGTAGTTGCAAATATAAGTAAACGTTTATCTCAAAGAAACTTTAATTAGTTACAAGTTCTTCAATGGAAACCAAACATCCACATGAATTCAAGAAACGAACTAAAAACCAAATGTTTGAAGAATTCAAACCTCTTTCACTTAGACCAACAACACATGTTGATACATCTGTCATAATTTATGAAGTAATGTTACATAGTAAGAAAAATCTAATAAAATGTAGTTAAGATTTAAATATAATTACAAAATAAATCAAAGCAAAAACAACTCACTCTTCCCATACCTAACAGTAACATTAACAGCCATATACCCTGTAAAAAATAATGTTGACTCCCTAATAGTGATTTTGGACATGCATCTAATAGCCGGTGGTGTTCATTTCAGGCCTGCAAGATGGTTTCTAGGAATGCATTTTATATTAAATTAAGGATCTAATAAATACTAATAACATCTGGACTTCATGAGCCACTCTTCAATCCTCCTCTCAATTTTTTATATTTGCTACAATTCCCTTATATGGTCTAAAAAAATTGCCTCCTCAAAACTAAGTCAACTGTTTAAACAAGAGAGACCAAGTTAACAAAAAATTTCTATATTTAAAAGAAAATAAGAAAAGAGAAGTAAATTACAATTGTATTGTTTGACAAGGCCAAACAGTCAAGCACATAAAACAGAGACCCCATCCCCTCCTTTCTTGAAGAACTTTTTTCCAGTTGCCAAACTCCCCCTTCTAAGCAGATTCTTGCTAAATTGCTTTAAAGCGCCATTTAAATAACTATCCATAAATTTTCATTCTTTGCTAGTTTGTGCAGTTGAATCCATGGCATACAGAAAGCCAAATAACCAGGACCAAAAACAACAAAATCCCAAGAACAACCAATTTAATTTTCATGTTCTGATACCACATCTTCCGACGGATATTTGTTCCTTTTTTTCTGAACTCCTGGGCCTGAAAATTTGGAGATTCTTCAGCCTTAGAAAAACATAAGATTCTAACATGATAACTTTCAAACCTTAGTCAACCAACCTGTGAATGTAATGTCTCTGTCTTGTCCGCAAGAATAGTTAGATTTTCTCCTCTATCAATAGCCTAAAAACACATATAGTGCCAAAAAAGAATTGCAAAGAATTATGCTGTTATGTCAATATTGCAATCAATGCATCCAGGAAAGCAAACTTAGGAGAGTGATAGTAAATTAGTAATATCTGCAAACAGGAATACAGGATAATACAAGGAAAATGTTTACATTGACACAGAACTCAAAGCTTGCAATTTAGTCACAAAAATATAAAGGTGAAATGCAAATTTAAAGTGATGTCAAACTGTGATTACAAGTTATGGCCAACAATGATGTCAAGTAGGGAAAGGAGCAAGTACAGAAGTGTAAGATTTGGCTATTCTAAAGTGAGGAGCTCCCTTAAGACTTAAGAGTGTAAAATAAGTAATTCCAACCATTAATTGGAAAATTAACGGCTAATATTATAGGCACATGCATAACAAATCATCGTTAATTTTCTTATTGATGGTTAATACTACTTAGTTTACTCTCCACTCAATTTAGAGGAGCTAAATCAATAAGCATATTGCTTATCCAAGTATATCAGCATTGTGTTCTAGAGTTTCAACTACAGAAATTTTCTGATAGAAGCATATGGAGGCAGATAGAGGGAATAATGGTGATTCTTTCCTAATCACTCCCCGAAAATTGCAATAAAGCAATAGATGACTAAGGAATAACTTAGCAACCCTCCCAAAACCATATCCTTTATTTCTATTAGCAGGGCATATAAATAACAATAATGAATGGAAGTTAAACCCTCCCAAAACCACATCTACAGCTGGAAATGACTGAACATGAGAAAATATTCCATGTCTTACTCCAAAACACTAACATACCTTGTCGATGTTCTCTAACATAATACTTTTAACTTCTGAAACTTGAGCCTTTACTTTGATTAGCTTTTCGATCTCTTCCGCATGGTCGATTATATACTTCATATGTTCTTTCATAGCTGGCCTGCAAATTTGCACCCAAATTATTTACCTATTTCTAGACAAATTTATCTATCCAAGCATTGAATTATCAATAAACAAAGATCATGAAAGGGTTGCAAAGACAAGAGCATATATACCCAAACTCCTTGTTGAGACTTTTGGGAACAGCCGTATCAGCTTTTCCACCACCATATCTTTTCTTGAAATCTGCTTTGAGACGTTCTAGAAAAGCAATAGATATCTGCTTGCTAACTGATTCCTTGGCAACAACACAGTAAGCTGCAATTTACATTAAGCCAATATTTAAGCATCTTCATATACTGCAACTCACTGTTTTAAGTAAATTCTGTTGAAGTAGACAGTTTTGTTCAGAAAGCAAGAGCATTTGGAACTTGGAAGTGATCATATGGTTTGTTTGGTTCCTTTCATCTATGAAGCACTTACACACAGACACTGAAACGGTAGATGCAGAGACACCGTTTTTAATTTGAAAAATACACGTAACTGTCACCAACACAATACGTCTTCAACCGAAAGTGTTTGACAGAGACACTGAAACCGTACATGCAGACACCAACTTTAATTTAAAAAATACAAGTAATTGTCACCAACACGATACGTCTTTAACCCTGAAGTGTCAATGCTACACACTATTTCATCCATCATAGTCATGCATTTTGGAATTGTTTATTTCAGCATTGCAATGAAAATGAAAATTAAATAAAACCACTAAAAAACCGAAATCTTCAATTCAATTTAGTGTGAAATGAACAGATCCAGTAATTAAAGTATGAATTAAAGTTGGATTTTGTTGTGGATTAGGGAAATGATTAAGTTGTGGTGAGAATGCAGAAAATGCAATTTAATTAAAGTATGAAGAGATCGGAGTACCGTAACCATCTTCGACGAGAAAATTGAAGGTATGGTGGTCACAATTGTAAGTGAACTTGTTGTTGGAAGAAGGTAGTTTCTGAAGGCACTGAGCTGCAATCGCAGGGAAGTTACCGGTGAACTCGGTGAACTCAGCTAACACCATCGTTCCCCGAGCGACGAAGCTATATATAAACGATTCTTGACTCATTGCTCTGCAACTCGGATAGCACTTCTTCCCCTGCTTCTAGTTTGTTACTGTGCTTGCTGGCTCTGTTACTTTTTGCTTCGCATGGAAGAAAGAAACAAAGAATTTACCCTTTATTGCCTTATTTCCTTCCACCAGAAATAAATAATTTGCGCAATTTCTGTTCTCTTTAGACTTTTGTATATTTTTTTAGTTGAAATGATTGACTGACTGGCTCTGACTGTTTTTGAAAACAGATCCACCATCAATCGACAATAACACCAGTACAGTAATTTATTTATTTATTTTTTTAACAAACTCATTTATTTATTTGTATCCTAAAAGTGAGATTTTAATTTTCTTTTTGTTGACTTTTAATATTTTCTTCAATACAATGACAAATAAATATCACACACATTATTATATGGTCCTATCTATCTGAGATTAAATTAGAGAGTGAAATTCTAATATTACTAATTGGCTGTTTGGATTGGCAATGGGAGTGCCCAAAATCGATTTTAAACTCAACTTTCGTGGCTTGCTCTTTAAAATTGGTGTTTGGGTAGAAACACGGTAAGCAAAATTGATTTTAGGTGAAGCTAGAAATTGAAGCTTCTACTTCTAACTTGAATTGATTATGAAAATTTTGCAATATGTTACCTCATTTGCCCCTCAACTCACAATCAAAGTTTCAGTTTTTTCCCCATTTCACACTGGAAGATTGTCCAGTTTTAAACTCCATTACTCTGCATTTCTGGTGTTGCTGAAAACAGTGACTTTGTCTCAAGGTTAAAGACGGTGCAGGTAACGGGTTCTAGTAAAGCCCAATTTGTTTGCTTCCAAGGCCCACGTTTGATCCGTCAAAAACTCAAAATTAAGAAGCATACATGTTTCCTTATTAATATATTTTTGTGAAACATAATAAATATTCATTATATTTATATATACAATATTTTATTTTGTATTACAATAATATATAATCTAAGTATTGTAATTTTAATTAGTTCTTTATATGTTTATTTAGTTTTTTTATGGTTTATTTTATCGAATTTTAAGCTTCTAAGGTAATTTTAAGTTGAGACCTATTTTGATAATTTCACACGTAAAAGTAATTCTAATCTAGTCTATCCAAACAACAAGATTGATAAAAATCACTTTTTTAGTAAAGGTATCCAAACAAAAATCACATCAAGTTCAACTCACTTTTAACAAAAATCAATTCTGCAAAATCAATTTTATCAGAATCAATTATACTCACCGCAGTTTCAAACATACACTAAGATTGTCAGTGCAACTAACAATAAGAAACACTGTGTTTTAATATATTGATTGTGTTACACATTTACACAAGAATATTTGTATGTCTGTTAAACAAACAGATCTAATTCAAGGCTTTACGGTGGTGGTTATTACTTATTATCGTGGGTAGTCCACTATGACGCACAATTGTGTGTGTGTGTGTGTGTGTGTGTGTGTGTGTGTGTGTGTGTGTGTGTGTGTGTGTGTGTGTGTGTGTGTGTGTGTGTGTGTGTGTGTGTGTGTGTGTGTGTGTGTGTGTGTGTGTGTGTGTGTGTGTGTGTGTGTGTGTGTGTGTGTGTGTGTGTGTGTGTGTGTGTGTGTGTGTGTGTGTGTGTGTGTGTGTGTGTGTGTGTGTGTGTGTGTGTGTGTGTGTGTGTGTGTGTGTGTGTGTGTGTGTGTGTGTGTGTGTGTGTGTGTGTGTGTGTGTGTGTGTGTGTGTGTGTGTGTGTGTGTGTGTGTGTGTGTGTGTGTGTGTCAAATTTGTTTTTAGGTGTGTAGCTACCAAAATGGGTCATAAGTTAAATTTACATTAGAAATATTACTAAATCGCTTATTAGTTAAACATAATTTTTTTGTCAAAAAAGTTAAACATAAATTTATGATATATATAATATGAATTAATAAAACCCTTATTGTGTTAATGAAATTTAAGGTGTTTAATTAATAAGAAAATAAAATTAATTGAAGCATTTAATATAGAATTATTTATGTATGCTTAAAATGTTTTCATATAAAATTCATTATTTTTTTGATCAAGTTAGATATATAGTGGTGAGAAAAGAAGCTACACTAAAACTTCTTTGAGCCTCACTAGATTGTTCACGGTTTGACCGATCATTTTACCAGTTGACTTGAAGTTAGGCACAAATTTCGTTTAATTTGGTGTTGTTTTGAGCATTTTATCATTGTTGACTTAAAGCTTTTGAATATTCATCTTCAATCTTAGTTTTCCATAATCACTTTTTCTTATAAATGCTTTTTTAGTCCTAAAACTTGCATAATCAGATTCCTTATAAAATTTTGAGCTAGACGGACACCAATTTTTTATAATTCGGTTCACTGTTACACGAGATAAACTTGTTAAAAAAGTTTATTGTGTTCTTGGTGTTGTTTCAATTTGGCCCCTTATGTTTTCTTTTAGTTTTAATTTGGTCCCTCTCAACCAACAACAAGAACACAGGAAATTGAAGAACAACAGCAAAAATGCCATTCTTTTAGGTGTTACTCTTTTCTAGTCCTAAGGAAAACAGTAATTTTTGGCTATTATCTAGGGGCATGTTCTTGATCACTATTGTTTTAAGGCTATACACACGGGCTTGTCCTGTGCTAAGTAACATGTATAAATATTACTACCTATGTACAGTTTAATACAGATAAAAATAATAAAGTTTGACATTTTTTAGTTTTTCTAAACTACTCTAAGTACACCCTGAGTCTTCTTGTTGTGTGCATTTTTTTTGAGTTCCTCATTTTGTATTAGCTTGTCTCTCAGTAAATCGTACCTCACAGAGAATAGAACAAGCTAAGTTATGGTTTGTTCAAATACAGTGAAAGAAAGAGAGAAATTGAAAGAGCAACAGAGATAGAAAGAGGGTTACCTATTACAAGCAGTGAAAACCCTCACGTGCATCAACCATCCAACGAGGTTACAAGCAACAGAATCAGAAACATCAAATTAGGGTTTGAATCAAAATACATCAAACGAAGTCAATATCGAGAGATAAGAGTGATTATACCTCCGTTGAGCCTTCGATACAAAACCCTTCACAGTTGCAACCCTACAAATCAAGATTCATAAATTAGGGTTTCAATCACCTCAAATAGTATAACAGAAAGAGAAAAGCAATGGTTAAGAAAGCTAGCTTTGATCAAATCTTGAGTGTATAACCCTTGATCTTGCAACTTTAGAAACAAGAAAATCACAATTAGGGTTCGTAGAAAACAAAACCCTAGCAGAGCTGGTGAGTGGAGAAGGGAGAGATCGAAAGAATATCAAGAGAGAGAGTGAAAATGGTGAAACAACTTAGGGTTAGGTGTTCTGCTTTAGAATACCGTGTTCAAAGCGGGTTTGTTTAACCTGCGTGTTTTACCGATGTAACCTGGTATTAGGTGCCGCTTTAACCCATATTCTATTTGGTCTTTTTGTTAATTGTGGTAAGGTGTGTTTGGGTAGCTTGGGTTGGTGGTTGGGTCTAAAAGTTACTTATCGCACTGCTGGAATTGCTAGATTGCGTTCCAACATACATAATATCAAAGTTTTCGACCAAAAAAAATGTCTTGAAGGGATAGAGATCATTTTGTCAAAAAATTGAATTTAAGACTAATTATTTAATAAAATTTATGATCACCAATTAATTTTTAAATAAGTATTCTGCTTTTGAATCCCAAAAGCAAATATTTTTTTCTTATATTTATTTTTATAAATATATATTTCATTTTTGAGTACTAGTAGGGAAATATTATATGTTGTTGTTATGAAAAATTAAATTTTTATATTTTTGGATTTTTATATGTATTTAATTTTTATAAGTTATGGTTGAAGTTGATTAAAAAACTAATCTAAAATATAAGAATTTATTTTTCTATGTTTGGGCTACTTAAACTCCGTTGGAGTCAACTCATATATTGAATACGATAGTACTAGTGTGTATGCACATATATACCACTAGTAGATTATTTAATGCATGGTTCATTAATTGGTTTGTGTTTTTCTTATTTAAGATACTGATTATTTTAATTTAATTAATTGTAATAATTGATTTTTTTATTGCATGGTTTGTTTTTCCTTATTTAAGATATTGAGAATTTTATTTTAATTAATTGTAAGAAATTCATTGTTTTTTTAACAAAGTAATAATTTTATTAGTTGTTTCTCTAATGTGTTTTTTTTAATGAAAAACACACGTAGTTGGTTAATTTCGAACAAACCATGAATAAGCCGTTTTCTTTTTCCAGTCAAAATGAAGTTTGTTGTACAATCCAAAAAAATAAAATGAAGTTTGTTGTACAATCTAAAAAATAACGCGTGCTGAGTCATGAGATAAACCCTTCCTGCGATGTAAAAGTTATTGTATGTTTTAAGGCATAATCACTTTCCTTATTGTTATTTATTAATCTCTTTGTTGACTAATGACTACTACAGTTTTGACGTAAAAAACGCTCAGCCGCAGCGGATGACTCATCTAATGCGGTGCTCTAAAGAATCGCACAATTCATGGCGGCAAGGGAAGTAGTAAAAAGTAAAACTAGTAAACAATCACTAGTTGGAATCAATCAGCCAGCCACCAAACGACCCCGTTTTAGGAGGCAATTCCGTAATTCACGACACCGACAATCCTGCGCGGTCAAAAAATCGAGCCACGGTTAAAAATATCTTTCATTCTCCCATTCCCCCCCCCCCCCCCCCACACTTTTCTCGTTCCTCTTTTCATTTGCATTATTACAGTTTTTCACCCCTCCCTCTCTGTCTCCCACTTTCCTCCTTTCCCCATTCATTCACGACAAAAGCAGCAACAAATCATAAGCATCCATAGAATCAAAAAACAAAAAACCAAACCCAGTAGTCATTTATCATTTATTTTATTATTATTAAGGAAAGGCAACAACAAATGAAGAAAGAAGCTTGAAACTCAATTTGTCATGTTCTCATAATTAAGTACTAGCACCTTACAGAAACCTTTCAATGGCGTCGTCGGTGTCACACATCCAAATCTTCCACATCTTCATCCCTCTCATATTCCTGTTAAATCCAGGCGCGTGTGAACAAACAAACAATCTAGAAACAACAGTAGCAGAAAAAGATTGCGAGAATCGTTGGATCCACATAAGGAAACTCCCATCAATATTCAACCTAGATCTCCTCTCAAATTGTTCAGAATACACTTTTTTAGACGACCAATGTCCATTCTTAGCAAACCACGGTCTTGGCCAAAAAACTCACAATCGTTCTCACAGTTGGTACCGCACAGATCCATCAATGTTAGAACTCATTTTCCACCGTCGGATGCTCGAATACCCTTGCTTAACCCAAGATCCAACCATCGCTAACGCCGTTTACCTCCCTTACTATGCTGCCTTCGACGCTTTCCGTTACTTTTACGGCCCTGAATATAATTCCAGTGCAGAACACGGTGTTCAACTCTTTCATTTTTTACAACATGATAATCCTTCTATTTGGAACCGTCGATTAGGTCATGATCATTTTTTAGTTATGGCTAGACCTGCTTGGGATTTCTCTCAACCGTTGGATAATAATGATCCACCGCTTTGGGGTACTTCGTTTCTTGAATTACCTTATTTCTTTAATGTAACTGCTTTAACTCTTGAGTCTCGTGCTTGGCCTTGGCAAGAACACGCTGTACCTTATCCGACGTCGTTTCATCCACCTAATCTTGCTTTATTAGAAGCTTGGATTCAACGTGTGAGTCGATCTAAACGTTCTTCTTTAGCGCTTTTCGCCGGCGGTGGTGGTTATTCCGTTACGCCGAATATTCGCCGGAGTATAAGAATTGAATGTGATAATGCTACTGGCGGGAGTGGAAACGGTTATGAGAAATTCTGTGATGTTGTTGATTGTTCTAACGGTGTTTGTGAACACGATCCTTTAAGATTTATGAGACCAATGTTGCAGGCGAGTTTCTGTTTACAGCCACCGGGGGATACTCCGACACGACGGTCAACTTTCGATGCGATTCTTGCTGGTTGTATACCTGTGTTTTTTGAAGATCTAACGGCGAAAACTCAGTATTCGTGGCATTTGCCGGAGAAGGAATTTGAGAGTTTCTCTGTTACTATACCTAAAGAAGATGTGGTGTTTAAAGGAGTGAAGATTTTGGATGTTTTGCAGAGAATACCTAGAGCTAGGGTAAGGAGAATGAGGGAGAAAGTTTTGGAATTGATACCCAGAGTTGTTTATAGAAAGCATAGTAGTTCTCCGGCTTTGAGAACTAAGAAAGATGCATTTGATTTAACAATTGATGGTACTTTGGAGAAGATTCGTTCCAGGCTTGAAGAACTTCATTTTGATCTGTAATTAGTTTATTCATTAGGTTCATAATTAAGCTTTAATAGCATTTGTAGGTTCACGATTAATGAATAGATTTCTTTATTTATTGATGATTGTTCATTCAGTTCATATTTTGGGTTCAATTTGCCGCTTTAACAGCACACGCTTCTTCTTACAAAGATGCCATGCCAGAAATGCACCAAAGCACAAAATTGTGATTGCATATGTAGAAATCAATTTTTTGTCTTAACAAACTTTGGTTGTGTGGAGTTCAGAACAGGGTAATGAATGTTTCCTCACTCTTATTGCTTGTGTTGTTGTGTAGACGAAACATTTGTTCTATGGGTACATACATCCTAGGGGTGGACAACAAATTGAAACCGACCCATATCCAAACAACCCGTTGCAAAATATTCTGTTCGGGTGAATCTATTCGGTTTTGCGGGCCATTGGTTCTAAGGAATCAGTTTCAGTGGGACTAATATGGTCGAAATTGATTGCGATAAACTCAACCCACTCAAACCCATAACCGACCGATTGATGTGACATCTGACATGACTATTGAAACTAGTTTGTAGTATAGGTTAAGGCTACTTGGTGGCTATACTACATGTTTAATTTTTCAATTATTCTTTTCCCGACAACTTTTTCAATTCAATCATCCGCCACTTCATTTTTCATATAATAGTAATAAATAATAATTCGATTGTGGTAATAAAATTACTGTTTATCTCTCCAAACCTTTCATTCTCCAAAGCCTCTTCTTCATGTTTCATATTCGGACCTTCAATGGCGAAGGATTCATGCCAGAATCCCAATTTTTGTTGCATCTTATTTTTATTTAAATTTGTAAATATTAAGTCAAACCCGTCTAAACTCACCCGAATAACTCTCTAATCTGTCAAACCGAAGCCGCCATATCCGAACCAGGAACTGGACAGAAATGGGCTGCTCATATGGCATCTCGGTTTAAGCTGGATTGAGCATTTTGAAACCGAATCCGCCTAACCCGACCGTTTGTCCAGCCCTATTACATCCTGTGCAACTGAAACATTTGTTCTATGTAGTGTTAAGAAAAGTGAAAATTACATAAATTGGCTTTCATCCTGTCTCCATTTCGTTTCTGATACAATTCATAAGCTCAAGAGCTTCCTGTCCATGGGCCTTTTCACTCAACATCAACACATCATTTTGTATGTAATTAAAAATAAACAACCACCTTCCGATTCTATTTGAATATTTTGGTCCTGAACGAATCCATTCCATCGTGCCTACTACGAATTCTAATTTTATGTATATGAGTGGATTACCCATCAACCTGTCCAACACCATAAAAGAGAAAGAAATATAGGAGACAAATGATAGATTTGATGAGTGAGAGAAATGAGAGAGATAAAGAGAAATAGAGGTGTTAAATGAGTGTTTAAAATTAGTGGTGTCCAAATATCAAAGTCTTTATTTAAAATGTTAGTTTCGTCCTTTAACTTTTTTTTCTTTCTAATTTAGGACATTTATGTTTCAAATCTTTTGACGCAGTTAGTTTCTTTTTTAACTTTCCATCTAGTAGAGTTAATTGAATTTGAGCTAATTGTCAAGTTGTGAAGTGACTTGCTTCATTGGCATAAACATGTGAAGGATGGAGGGATGACATGGCATATCACTTTCACAAAGCACAAAAGAAATTAGAAATCACAAAAGGAGTCGGTGAGGAAAAGAGTTCTCTGCGAACAAGTAAGGGAAATCACAAAAAAAAAGAGGAGAAAACTTGGGGTTTTCTACGAAATCTATCATGAAATCCCCAAATTGACCCCCTATCGAACATTGCAATGCCATTATCACACATTGCGGGTAGAAGAGGAAGACGAAGTTAGAATTTTTGCAGGAAGCAAAGCACTCTCGAAGTATGCGTTTCTGCTTTTTTTTTTGCTCAATGAAAAGGAAGATGAAGTTAGGGTTTGATATTGTTGTTTTGGGGTTTATTGTATTTATAGTTTAACTTAAAGAATGTTGTGACAATTTTTCTCTTGAGGGTTTAATGCATTTGTTCAATGGCTTAATCTACACAACAACACGATGGTCGATCGGGTGTTCCCGAGTTCAATTCCCACAATGACAAATTCGGTGTTAGTCAATACGTAATTTGATCCTAAGCACGGCCGAAGATTAGTCATTCGTTGAAAGCTTTGGGACACTTCATGTGGTAGCCAACAATTTGTTACTCCTTTTAGTCGTATGAAACAAGTTTCCAAAAAAATTAAATGAAAGTAAATGTAATTTGTTTTATAATTAAATCAAGAAAATTAAATAAAATTAATCATTATCCTTAATTTTCTTGAACTTTTTTAATCAAACAAGCATCCCGCTGTAATTTATAAAAAAAAAGAAAAAAGAGACAATGAAGAGCACAAACAACCTAGAAGCTACAAAAACAAATAACAAAAGTGAGATATATATATTAGTCCCTTGAGACACGAGATAAAACCAACCAAATAATGGCAAAAACTGATTTTCTAAAAACCTATGACCCACAAACAAAATCTAGATCAAAAAGAAACAAAGACACAATTCGTCTTAGAGCGAGTGTTATAGTCAAGTGTTTTTTGAGCGAGATCCTTTTTGTGTTTCTTCTTTCGGGTGGTAGACACCTACTGAGCATGCACTTTTCACCCACAATTTCATAGGACACAGGATCAACAAAGATTATCGGACACATCACCCCAAAACTTCCCGAAATACTCATGTCGGACTCGAGAGGCAAATAGAGAATCAAGCCTGATGAAGGGAGGTTGAGTGGAGTCACTACTAACCCGACTATCCTTGCTAGGTGTAGAAGCAGTGGGCAACTTCTGGATCGAAGCATCCTCTTGCGTATGCGCCACAGTAGACAATAAATTGCCATCCTCTAAAGCAACCGAAGCATGGACATTCAAATTGTGTATGACATTTTCTCCAATCTCAGCTTCACCTTGTTGCTTAGTAACTTGAGGCTTAGGGACATAAACATGTGTTACCTGTTTTGTTGAGTGCTTCCTTCCTTCCTTTGCAAGCACTAATGGTATGACCGACAATCTTGCAATTCATACAAAAAGAGGGCAAATTTTCATATTCAATACCCACTGTAAAATGATAACTCGACCTCTCTACTAGGATTTGATTCCTAAGCTCTGATTTCAGATCAATATCAACCAATATGCGGGCAAAATGACCAAAAGATCTATCAAAAGAGCTCTTACTTGTTGTATCATTTAGTCTAATTGGTATACCAACACAGTTAGCAATAGCAAAAAGGATTTTAGGCCTCCAATATTCTTGAGCAAGACCTGTCACCCTAATCCAGCATTGGACATTCGTATGTTTTAATTTTGAAGGATTAAAATCAGGCTGTCAGTCAAACAAACGCAGCAACTCTAGCTTGCAATTCCAATGCGGTTGCGACTTAATTTTCTTGAACTTGATAGTCTTTGTTTATACTTCATTTTGAACTGCTAAGTTCGATGCAAACATAGTGTATGTATTATATTAAAAAATATTTAACAACTTATAATCCCTCCCTTTTATTTTGTATGCTGTTTTAGCAAAATCAATTTATTCCAAATTGACAGTTGTTTTACATTTTTAAGAAATCATTTAATATTCTTTTCTACTTGCGTCTTTCTTAATTATGGCAATTTTTGCATTTAATAAATGTTTCACATTTATCTATATAGATAGATAGATAAAGTGTTAAATTTTGTCAAAAAAAAAAGATAAAGGGTTAAATAACAAGCAGTATTTTTAAGACATTAAATGATCAATCTCAACTTTATTCCTATTAGTGGTATAATTAAATATCATGCTATTAATTTGGAGTGTAAATTATCATTTAATGAAAAAGGGAAAATTGGAAAGTAGTAAAACGTTTAGTCTTATTAATTGAAAAAAAGTTGAGTTGAATGTTGCTCTTTACTGTTTGTGATGTAGGGTTTGTTTCTTATATTGTGGACTGAAATGAGTATTTTATTACTCCATTCACTCCACAATAAGTGTCAAACTTGTTAAAAACGTTTGTTCGTCCGTAAATAGAGAGGAGATTCTTGCAATTGAGGATATTACTATATGCCGTTAATTGTTAAATATAGACCATTCAGCACCCCCCCCCCTCTATATTTTATTCATGTGTTAAAGTCTCTCTCATCATAATTAATCAGTGTTTGGGATCCCACATAACAATAATGTCATTGAGGGGGTCCAAACCCCCCTAAATAAGTGTCATATTCTATTTTTAATCTACCTTTTATAGATTTTAGTCTCTAATTAATACTATGTGCATCAATTTCTAATCGTTATTATTTATTTATTCCATCCGTCCCATGTTATATGATGTTCTAGCCAAAATAAGTCATTCCATATTATATGATGTTTTACAATACCAATGAAACATTAATTTTTATTTTTTTCATCGGACTTTCATTATTTAATGAAGTCTTTAAAGAACATTCTCTTTTAGACACTCTCTCAAATACTCACTCTATGATTGGTTAGATTTTATATGGTCTCACTAAATTAAAGGGTCCCAATTCCAAAGTGGTGGGTCCCACATGAATTTTAACAAATCATAGAGTGAGTGTTGGAGAGAGTGTTTAAAAGAGAGTGTTGCTAACATTTCTCTTATTTAATTATCACTCTTGTTCCAATTCTATTAGTTTATTTTTTCATATCATTAATAAAGAGTTGTAAAGTTACTCATAATTTATCTTTCTCATTTAAAATTAATTAATTTTCTTACTGAGAAAGAAAAATTTGATAGTAGTGAGTACCACGATCATTAATAAGATTAGTTTTATACTAATAAAATTGTTTCTATCTTTTTTAATATGTGTGAAATACCAGCGTTCTCTCCAAAATACTACTCCTTCTATTCCATAATTATTTATGTTCTACAAATATAATGTTAAATTAATTATTTAATCAATGTGAGGTTAGTTTTTTTGGCTTAAATATATATTACTCTCTCATGAATATACTAATTATCCATTTACCCCAATCACAAAATAAAACTCTTAAAAAAGACCTTGCGAATATAAAATGTTTACTAGTCACCCCCTCCCCATTGTTAGATTATGTTGTGACAAAAGTGTAAATATATATTACCCCCGCAAATATGTTCATTATCCATTTCCCCAGAAATATATGTTACCCCCTCAGTAAATATGTTCATTATCCATTTTCCCTGAATATATTTCATTATTCATTTATACTCCTCGCAAATGTTAAGTGTTTCAGCATACACTTAACGTTGTTAACATAATATAACAGTAGGGGGTAACTAGAAATATTTAATATTTACAAGGTCTTTTTTAAAGAGTTTTATTTTTAAAAGGGGTAAATGGATAATAGGTATATTTGCAGGGGTAACATATATTTATTATTATTATTATTATTATTATTATTTTTACAATGTGAGGTGAGTTTTTGTTACTCCTGTATAAACTTTAATGATTTTTATGCACCAACAAAACATCAAATACTAACAGTTCACATTTAATTTGGAGTTAATGTTCATGGGATTGCCTTGTGAGTTGTGAGTGATGTCTAAATCAGGGTTGTTCCATAGATCATTAATACACACCTTGGGGATGCTGGTAGTTCCATAGATCATTAATACTACAAAGTTGTTTCATCAATTTATGATTGTTGATGATGAAGTTTGCCATGTCAGTAGTAGGTTAAGCAAACTTCCTTTTTTTCAATAAATAAATAAATAAGGAAATGGGGTTGCTTTTCTTTGCGCAGGGGAAGTCTTGAGACTCATAAATGAAGGTGCAATTCTTTATCCCAGAAATGATGTAAAATTAATATTCTAATTTGCCCCCAAAAAAAATATGCTTCTAAAGTGACCTAAACAATATGTCTCTAATTTGCCCCCTAAAAAAAATATGGGTCTGTTTGATTGTGTTTTGTTTTTTTTGTTTTTGAACATTGTTTTATAGATCAATTTTTGAAAACTGTTTTTAAGAAAAATATTAGAAAAAACCTGTTTGGCAAACAATTTTTAAAAACTGTTTTAAAGATGAGAAAACTCAAAAACTCGTTTGGTTTAATTTTTTTCAAAATATGATTTAAGAACTAAAAAACTTAAAACTTGTTTGGTAAAATTGTTTTCATTATTCCTTTTTAATATCTTTTTTAACTTTGAATATAATTAGAAATATTTTTAATGTAATATTTATTATAATAAATAATAAAAATAAAATAAGAAATGCACAATATATTTTAGCTTAATTTTAAGATTATAATTAAAAGAAAAGAAAAAGTGGAAAAACGAAGACTATACAAAAAGCAAAGATCCATTAAGATTATAACTAAAAGATATGCATATTAAACTCTATAGGTATAAATAGAGGGACAACCCTCTACCAAGGTACGTTCCCTCCATTCCTCAAACACGCTCTGATACTTCTGACTCCCTCTATCTCTCTATATTCCTTTATCTCATTCACATATCGACTTGAGCAGCGTGAAGTGTCTTGCGGTGCACTCTCACCCGACGTGGATCTTCAAGCAACCTCGGATCCGCTGAGCACAATCTTCAACCTTCAAGCTTTCCCTTTGCTCCGAATGTTTCTACTCATCTTTCCTAGAACTTACAAAGCAAGTACCTCAGACCTCAAATTGTCCGAAGTCCAGGTATCTAACAATGGCGACCACAGTGGGAGTCGTATCACTGTCTTCCAGGACTCATAACAATTCTTCCTCGGCTTACCGCGCAATTCTCACCGTGGGACTTAAAGATTGTTTGCTATAATTGTATTCATTATTATTTTTTTAATATGCCTATTTTATTTTGAACATAATTAGAAATATTTTTAATGTAATATTTATTATATTAAATAATAATAATAACCAAATAAGAAATGCACAATACAGTTTAGCCAATGCCTAACACTCATTTATTTTAAAACAAAAAATACAATTCAAATACTTCTTTTTCTACTTAAACGGATAAAACGACTGTCCTCCAATTTAAATGACTCTACACCGATTGTCCGATTTTTTGACCGCTTTTCTTTCTTGGTGGCTTCCAAACTCAAATGGGCGAACATGGGTGCAGCATTTAAATGGCAAAACCGGACCGGACGTTTCATTGATGTTTTTTTGGTAAGTTTAGACGAAATGGCAAATATTCTCTCTCTCTCTCTCACAGACACACTTCCACATGATGACGCCCAAGTTCGAACTCAGAAACCGACGCCCACATGTCGTTGAAATTGTCCATGCAATCGGTAGTGGGGGAAAAAGTAAATATTTAATTATAATATTTTACTAGATAAATACTTAATTAAATAGAATATTTTATGACTCAACAAATTAAAGTAAATCAAAGCAAAAGTAAATTGACAAATAAAATAGAATAAAATAATTAACATTTAGGATGGAGCAAGTAGAAATAATGCAAGCTTCTAAAAAAACGCAGAAGGCAAACTCGTATATCGGAAGCAAAACCATAAGAAAAACACAATCAAAATTAGAAAAGTTTTTCATTTATTCACGAAATTGCCATTAATGAAAACTTTCCAGTTTTCTGTGTTTTTACATTTCATCGCAAAAAACAAAAACTCAAAACCAAAACAGCTTTGAGCTGATTTTTAGTTTTAAAAACTGAAAAATAAAAATAGTTTTTCAAAACAAATTTACAAAACAAGCCACTCAAACAGGTTTTTTTGTTTTAAAATTTCCAAAAACTAAAAACTGTTTTAAAAACAGATATCAAACAGGCCCTATGTCTCTAATTTGATCGTATCATATAATTACAAAATTTTATCAAATTTAATACTGGTTGATTCAATTTTAACCGCTCATAATATTTTATATAATATTTTATAAGTCGATTTTAATAGTTATTTGGTGATGATAACAATTAATCCTCATACTAGAAGCACCTCTAAAAAATCTAATTTTCTTAAAAAGATTCAAAGCGAAATTGCATTTTTGTTTATTTAAAATTTTGGATTCAATCGACAGCCAAACACAACTAGTTGTTGTTAGATTGAATATTTTTCAAAGTTATCCATGGAGGAGGGCCCGTCACATTGATTACGTGTAAGTTTAGTTTTGCGGTGATGAGAAATGATTTTAAGAGAATTGATTTTGTAGAATTGTTTTTCGTTAAAAGTGAGTTTAATGTAAATACGATTTTTGTTTGAATACCTTAACGAAAAAGTGATTCTTATGAATATGTGTTGTTTGGATAGTTTTGATCAAAATTGATTTTGGGTGTAAATATAACTAGGATCAATATAGTGGCCGTGAGAATTTTACTAGAATTGATTCTAATTTAGAATGAAAAGCTACAAGATGTTGTTTCTGCTAGAACTAGAATCAATTATAGGAGAAAGAATTATTTTTTCAAAAAGTGGCCAAACAACTACTTTTAACTTGAAATCACGAAAGTGAATGTCAAAAACACTTTTAACACCTCCCACTGCCAAACCAAACATGCCGTACCTTCTCTCAAAATATGATGAAGATTAATCTCCGAATTCCTCCGACGAAGCTTTTCATATAACATAATAATTATTTTATACAGTAATTATAAATAAATACCGGAGATGGAAGAACAGTTTTAACAAGTTGAAGTGGCTATATATATATTGAACTTGAATATGATCATGTTTTAAATGAAGTTGAGATTGGTTACTTTCCGCCCTAGATTAGTAGATTCACTTGCCTTCCCTTCCCTTCGTCAATAACTGAATAGACCATAGCAGATTACTCCTTTCTTTACTGAACAGTAAATAGTCCAAAGTGGGTAAAATGAAGTGATTTTTGTCCAAACTGGAAATATTTAAGACACTCTTTTTTGATTCTGCGGAACGGCTATGTAGCTTAGGCACATGTTATTCACTTCATCTTTCCCCACACCTTTAATTTGGCACTTTTACCTTGTCGTATTTTATTTTTTTGGTTCTACTTTCTATCTAGTCTTAAGCTCCTCCTAGAGAGAGGGCAAAAGGTAACTTTCACAGTCTCTTATACAATAATTTTGAAATGTTAAGCTGAAAACATGGCGATCCATGTGTGTGAATGAATTAAATAGTTCCTACATTGGTATAGTAAATAATGTTTCCGAGATGAATAACAAATTTGCTTAGTATAAACCTTTAACAAGAAACAAAAGGTGAATACATCTACAAGGGACAAAAAATATGAGATAGGAGATATAAAGACATGCATAATAATAACATAACATAACATACCATGACATGAATTTGGTTAACATAGACGATTAATCATGTTCGAGTAACTCGACTTCATTCTTGATACTGACTTTCGTCAAATCATGTGATTCTCTCGCTTCCCAATGAAGTTTTTCTTGCACACAGACTTTATAATGAAATCTAAGCTCAGTTACCTACCACTGAGATCAATTTTGTGGGTACATAACATGATAGTATTATATTATTAGCGAGTTCCACTTGCAGCGAATAAAAACAAATAATAAAAAAAGTGTCCTATTTTCCGTAGGATGGTACCAAAATCTTACCCGTACAATTAAAAAGTAAAGAAAATAAAATAAAAATGTAAAATGAGAGAGTAGAATGAATGAATGAATGATATCGGAGGGCAGAAGAAAGCAGAAGTTGCAGTGTGTTTGTTGTTTATATTTCTTGTGTCATTATCACATTATTATTATACTTTAATTCTTTTCACTTCCTCTTCTGTCTCTGATTATTTCAATTTTCCAATTCCCTTCACTCTCACACTCTCCGATGGATGCTACCTCAGAAGCATTGAAGTTTAAGGTAATAACTATCTAACCTACTCTATAATTGCTTCCCTCAACTCAACATTCAAACTAAATTTGGTTTTCTGTTACGTTTCACAGACATGGTTGTTGAAAGTTTTTATCCACTGTGAAGGTTGCAGAAGAAAAGTAAAGAAAACTCTACAGACCATTGATGGTACTACTAAAACCATAAACAACCTTCTCTTTCTTTCCTTCCTTCTCATGCATGAATAGATCATAACATTTTGTTTATTTCAGGAGTTTTTACTACAACAATCGATCCACAACAGCATAAAGTAACTGTAACAGGAAATGTTGGTGTTGAGATTTTGATCAGGAAACTGGCCAAAGCTGGAAAACACGCCGAGGTTTGGCCGGAGAATCGCCGCCGGCAAGGGAAATCACTCCGACAAAGTTAACAAGAAAAAGAAGACTGAACCAACCGTGCAAAATCACTCTTCTGCTACTAAACATTCTCACAAAGACAGGGGAATTGAAAATGCTGAAAAGTGTAACCGTGAAGGCAAGAATAATAAAAGCTCAAAAACCGGCGCCGGCGAGCCGGGTAAGTCTCTGCCAGGTGGTCAGAAACCGGAAATGAAAAACAAGGGTGGTAAAAGTGAAGGTGGAACCGGAAAGAGTGGTGGAGGGGATTCTGGTAATAAGAAGAAGAAAGTAAAGAAAGTTGAGAGTGGTGGAACTGGAACCGGAAGCAAGGGGTTGAATTCAGGAACCAGTAGTGCACCTGCACACACTGGATCCCAATTACAGTGTCCACCAGGTCAGGTTGTGGGACAAGTGAATCTGAGCCCTACACGTCAGCAATCATATATGTACTATCCAGAAACTTGTTATCCACCTTTAGTCCATTATGCAGCAGCAGCAGATTACAACAGGTTATGTCCCCCTACTACCATGGGAACAATGGGTTTGAGTGGTCCTTTTTACTATGTTCCACCATTACCCTACATGTTTCCAGAACCTTATCAGTTTCAATCACCACCGTTGATTTCATTTGAGATCTTTAGTGATGAGAATGCTAATGGTTGTTCTGTTATGTGAGCACAATGTATGTTATGTTGTTTTTTTGATGGTATCTGATAGTTTTGTTTTGCTATGGTAATTTTGTATCTGATTATTTTGCATCTAGAACCCTAAACTTCTAAAGGGACTTTTGACTGAGCCGTGGTCAGTGCCGTGTTTCATTGCTGGTTTTTGGGACACACACATTTCTAACTACCTCGTTATGAAGAATTAGATTATTATTTTTCTTCATGACCTTAAGTAAACAATAAAACAGATATTTCTTCAGACTCAATTTATTTAGTTCGAATATACTAAATAAGGGTTAGTATCAAGTTGCGTCAGAGATAATACTCGGTTTATAATAAGTGAAGCTGTGTGAGGCCACAATTAATGTCCCATGCATTGCATTCTCCAAGTTGTTATAGCCCACCCATGTGAATCATTCAGCCTGTGGACCTAAACCATTGTGAACATCAATGAAATAAAGTGGAAAAAAGTATTAAAGGAAGAAGCATGTGTGAAGTGAGTGTAGTCCATTATCATAAGCTTGAAGCCCGAGAAGATAAAAAGGTGATGATAGGTGAAACACGCAGTCTTGCATTGAAGTGACCCTTGTATTTTGATTTTGATTTAAAGATATATGGGAATTAATTATAAAATTCAACGTTAAAGACTCAAGTGTAATAGGAAGATATAGATATTTTTATTTTACTTTTGATAATCAGATATTGATATTTTTTATATATACAGGACCCAATTGTTCTTATAAAATGAGTTGACATATATATATACAGTTTGAATATCACAAACCTAGGAAATACTAATTGACAAAGAAAGCCATTGAGCAGCTACTTAGATACAAATTTTATTTGGGCACTCTTAGATACATGTTGAAGCCTTTGAAGTCCGCTGATACATCCCAAGCATGATCACTATTACAGTCACATCATCATGGTATTTTCTTCTCCTCCCAGCTGGAACATTCATCAACTCTTCCATGCTAAAACCTGCATGAAATAATATTTACCAAATAATACAACATTTAACATTCTACATTAATGCAAAACTTAAATTAAATTCAGTATAAGATATAGAAAATTGACCTGCGGAATCAGCTGCTTTAGCTACAAGCTGCTCTATGAGAAACTTTGCCGGATCACCAAAAGGATTGATCAATATATAAGACTCTACAAGCTTTACTGCCTCATCATTGCTGAAGAAGTCAAATAAACCATCACTTCCTACTATAACAAATTGATCGGAATTTGAGATCTTATGAACATTCACTGATGGTTGAGTCGAAACATATGGCGGGCTTGTAAGATCGCGAACTCGAAGGATTCCCATCAAAGCATCATTCAGATTTTTCTGCAAGGGAAATAATAAGATAAGAAAATCAAATCCTTTAGGAAACTTGTTGACAGAGGAAATGTAAAAGTAGAATATGGATCTCGATCCCCTATCATGCGGCGAGAATGGTTCAAGCGCCACTGAGGATCGTTAGATCTAGAGAGATAAGTTTTCTTTCTCTAGATCCGACGGTCCTCGCTTGTGAGCCCCATTTTCTTGCAAGCAGCAGAGGATTTGTGCTAGTAGAATACCAACCTTTTTCAAGTAGCCAACTCCAAATGCGCGAGTTACCTTCAGCTTACCTTTCACTTTTCCTGCTATAATGACCTTAGGATCATCAGGATGATCAGCTAAAAGTCTAGTTCTTTCAGCTTCATTGTCAACAGTGTGGCTATCTGTAAGCTGAATAGCTTTGAGTCTTTCATTCTTATTCATTCTGTCATCTGTACTGCATGTTGCTAATACTGCTCTACTGTCACCTAAATTGAGTGTATACAAATCATTGCCATGAAGAAGCAGAAGCAGAACACAAGATCCAATAGAAACTAAATCTGGACGTTCCTCCATTTCCTGCTCAACCATGTACAAGAAATCATTCTCAGCTTGACTAAGAGCACGCTCGAGACTATCGAGAACTCCATACGAAAAGGACTCACATGACACTTCTGAGTTAGTACAACCATGATTGGAATCATTGAATCTTGGCAGAGATTGATCCTCATGACAATTTAGACTTCTATTCAACTTATATTGAAGGAATCCATCCATATCAGCATGATTAGAAGCTTTGATGGAATCAGTCCCCAACTCCCAAATTAACTTATCTAAATAAGATATGATAGTGTCATAGAGTGTGCCAGCAAGAAAATCAGCTGCATCTCTTCCATTAAAGTCATCATAAATTGCACAAAAGAGCCATCCATTTTCTTCAGAACACACTGCTTGAACTCTATCTTCGCCAGCGCGCCCTGCTACTTGAACTTCCTTAGCATTAAGAAAACCTTCACTTCTGGAAGAGTCATATTCAAGTGTATCACTTGGAGTGGGAGGACTGCAGCTTAGGTAAGACAAACTATTTGGGAGGAAGATGATAGTCTGTCGAACTTTGAAAGATTTGGCGAAGAGGGTACTTTTACTGAAATGAATTAGGAGAGTCCCAAGTTGGAAGGATTTCTCCTCCTATTTTACCATTGCAGATGTTTGTGTTGGCTAGTGTTGCATTTGCACTTAAGGCTGCACCTGATAAACAAGAGAAACTACTTGTTCTACGAACTTCGGAAAGGATTTTGTAGCCACTTGTCATCCCACAAGGAATGCCTCTATCAGTATCACTATTGCATTTATAGCCAAAACTTATTTTTAGTTCTCCTTCTGGACCAAGCATGTTTACCTCCTGTGTTAAGAAATCCATTCTCAAAATATCAATATCACTTATCTAAAGTCTAAACATTATGAGAAAGAAAAAAAAGATACACAGTAAACTATAAAATGCAACTGAACCGTATAAAAATAAATTCTCTACACATACACAGTCGAAGATCGACTGGAAAATAGCCACCTTATCATATTGAAAACATGAGTGAAAGATTTCTCAGATTATGTAAGGGTATCTGTACCGGTCAGAAATAAGGTGCCTATAACAGACCAAATAAGTCACGCAATAATGAATAATAAGTAAGTCGCCCAACAGGCTAGTTGGAGACAGAAGTCCATGAAGCCAACAGCTCAACTGAGATAAGCTCGCCCCTGGATATGAGGATGTCACCATCCTGCACAATGGATATGAGTTAGGCGCCTCCTACACAATGGATATGATTAAGTTGCTCCTTGCACCTAGGATATGAGCAAGTTGCCCGCCACCTAATCGGATACATGTAGGTCGACCTTAAGGGCCTGAACCTGTCACAGTAGCACAACTAGCCCGATCCCAGTTGATATCCAACTTGTACAAACCAGAGTAGAAGACCTAACCTAGGCGGCCTTGATAGACAAGAGAAGTCAATCACTCCACTCTTACGCACGTAAACCCTAACTTGCTAAGAAGTCGCTCCTCCACTTCTATGCAAGTACACTATCCAATCATACACTTAAGTAGTGTTTGACAGATATGTTAGAACGGTAAAAAAACATGAGTTCTGTACTAACGAGAAAAGAACATGACAAAAAAGGATCACACACTAAGGCCTTGTTTCGGAGTTTGAAGGGGAGGGGAAGGGAAGGTTTGTAAAAAAAGTAAGGATGAAAAACAAATGGAAAGAAGGATCTACCATCAACCTCAATGGGGAGTTTATGTTTCTTCATAAAACCAAATCCCCCAATTTGAAGTAACTCAAAAAAAAAAAATGTATATACAAAAATAAATAAAAGCAGGAGCTATAAGGTCAACAAATCAAAAAGAGATGTAACATCCAAAGGTTGATATGTTTCAGTAAAGAAAATCACTAAAAGATACAAACAAGCAATGTGAGGTTCACTGGAAGATTTTGTTTTTCAGTGGTTTTAGAATATAAAATCTTCAATTGTGACTCCACCATCTATTCAGATTATAACATGGAAGACAAAGCAAAGCATGGCAATCCAAATCATGGTGATAACACAAATGATTAATAAATTTTGAAAAAGAAAGCCATCATAATAATGTATCAGTCTTTTTTGCAAGGCAAACAAGCACTTACCTTATAGTGACGGAAAGATTGAAAGCACGGAGGCAAAGAAAGCCAAGAGAGGTGAGGAATTCAGAATGTGGCTAATTGGCTATACAGAGGAAGAGAGATATTATGAGTTTGTTTATATAAGGAAAAGGTGGAAGAAGAAAAACGGGGAAGCAAGTGGGAGTGGGAGTGTGACTTGGAAAATATTTTGGTTGAGTTGAGAGGAGAATATGTGTCAACATTGAAATTGGATGGTACACATTACACTTCGCAATAGCATTAGCAGCAGAGAATAGAAATTAGTGTGTGTTAGTAATGGTTCTCTGATTTTGGTCTCTTTTTTGTTATTTATTGCTATTCATTGAATTCCACACGTTACCTACCTGTCTCGTCCTCAACAATCAACATCCACCAAATCTTTTCCTTTTATTGCCCAAACTCCCACTTATTTCCTTGTGTTCTATCTATGTCCTCTCTTCTTACTTTTCCTTTCTAAGTACTACTATTAGATAATTAAATAAACAAAATCATATTAATCTTTTTCACTTTTCTAGTGACTCTGCTTTCTTAATCTCTCGTTTTTACTGATTATAAACAAGGGGTGAATAATATTGTTACTTTATTATATATATATATGTTATGGAATAGGATACCCTAACCCATTACGTTTGTATTATTGCCTAACATATGTATATTATAGAGATGCTTCTGTCCGTGAATTGAATGGCTCAACGTTGGGTTCCCTTCCCAGTGTTTATTTGCTTTACTTTTGTACACATATTTGTCTAGTTAGAGAATTTCGTTCGCTTAAAAGACAAGGATAAATCAATTTTGAGATAGGTTCCACTCATACTACTTTGACCCAAGAGTAATGCTTGTTATTGTTGAAGGGTGGGTGGGTGGTTGCCATTGCTAGTTGAACAACAGAGAATGACGGCTAATAGAAAAAGAAAGTATATACTTTCAATGTTCTGATTTACGTGGACCGCTTGCTTGGTTAGCAGGACAAGGTGCTTAACTCTTCACTACCATCCATCTAATTTGAGTTGAGTTGAAGAGGATAGACAGTTTAACACATTTTGACATAAACGAGAACAGAACAATATCATCATTATGATAATAACGTGTCTGTCTGTTTGACCACCTCTTGAGAGGAGACGACAATGCTCCAGATAGATATTTCAACTGCTTTTATAAGATGCATATATTATTAGGTAGGTTGTCAATACGCGTGAGTTTGAAGCCAAGCAAAGGGTGATTGATTGTTCAGTTTGATTCCGCATCTGGAGAAGAAAGAAACCAGGATTTGGAATTAGTAGTAGAATGTGTATTGCATACTTTTTCTTTTCAAACTTATCATCCATACAACTTACAAACTTGGCCTATGTGGCGGCTATGACTAGATGTAACAGCCTGTGCTCATATAAAAACAATTAAAGTTCGACACCAGCAAAATAGCTTATTCGGGAGTAGTAGCATTTGCCATGGCCATATAACTAGGATTCAACATTGTAAAAAACTTTTGTCATTCCTTTCTTCGACCGAATGTTACAAACCTGATCAAATACACAGCTCACAACACAAAATTGTTAACTAACAATCAAGTAGGATTCAGACATTGTTGTTTATTAGTGTTAAGCAAATGGATGGCATACCTTAACTTGTATGATGTCTGAAATATCTGCAACGTGGGTGCCGCCACAGGGACAGCCGGGATTATCCCCTATCCTCACAATCCTAGGTGTGCTTTCCTGTGACAGTTTATGCATTAATATCAGACATACTCTTTCTGTAGAAGCAAAATGAATCAGCAAACCAGACTGATGCCAGAGGTGAAAACAAAATTGTTTTATATATTGTTACAAACCAATTATTCCAGCCAGATAACTAAACAGATAGCTGAATACATGGTCAACCTTGGGAACACAGGAAGTCATTTTCAATATTATAGACTAACCTTGGGAACGTAATCAGGAAGACAACCACCACAAAGCTTAGCAGCTTCATCATATTGTAATATATCAGCAGAAACCTAAATGGCAAGGTGAAGGTATTAAGAATTAAGAACCAGAAGCCATATGTAAAAGCAAATTTATGAACACTGTGACATACTTTTCCTCCCATGGAAATTAAAGCATTAGCCACTTGCTCTAACTCCTTTTGCTTATTCTGCATTTCATTTTGTGGAATTACACCTTTATATTCAACCCAAGGCCTGTAAACAATACAATATCAAGTGCAAACAAAACTTCGTAACTCAAACACATTTCAAGAAAATCCTCAAGGAGTACCACAGCTGGAACATGAGAATAGTCAAGGTTATGGTTTCCTCACATTAGTTATCTATAGGTTTTTGTCACTATAAAATCTAAAAAGTTGCTTTGTTCATTCTTATAGAAGACTAAAGCAGTGACAGACAAAGACGAATTCAGTAACTGTTTCTTATTGATTGGTAAAAAAAATCTTTGAAGCACTAACAAGGTGGCATGCTAATTGATTGGAAGACAATTTCAAGGGTTTGCTCTATTTTCTCTAACTAAATAAACTCGATAATAATCAATTTTATCTTGGATTAGCATTGATTTTTGTTTGATAAGCATGCAGAAACGATTAGCAATGATTTAACAGATGAAACATTGACTCTGAGCTTGGATAACAATTTGGGAATCAATTGCAAGGTTATGCGTTCATAGCTGGGACATACAGTAGACTATAAAAACATGAAAAGCAGGTCCTAGAGATTCAAGCCGGATTACATTACTCAGCCTCTGCATGTAATGCAAGCCCAATAGCTCGGCTCGAGATCCAGCACGACGAAGAGCCCTATCCGAAGGCCCAAGAAGAAGGACCGTGTCAATGAGTGGGAAAAGGAAGTAACTGTCCAAGTAATGGAAGGGAAGTTACTCATTGAAGACTGGGGCTAAATATAGGAGTTTTGGGGTAGAAAAATAGGCAGAGACACGATATACACAGAAAACAAGCACGCCAGGATAGACAAAAAACTATCTGATCTCCATTGTACATATCCAAGTTAATCAATATAATTTTCTATTCAAGTACAGCAAGTAAGTGATATACCCATCAGAAAAATGGTACGCTTTTCCGGGCTCTAAATGACCCATTCCTATTCTTGGCAGACAAATATCAAGCAAATGCCCAGCTGAATGCAGCCTACACAAGTAAAATGTAAAGAATTAGATTTGCAGTAGCAGAATTACAAATTTTCTCATAAGCAGCGTAGTTAGTAACTACACATTAAAGTGAGGAGTTCAAGGCTAGGGTGTCCCTCCTATTCCTAGAAAGGCATTAACTCAATGGTAATTTTATATGATCAAGAAGGAAAAAGCAGGGCAAAGTAAAACACAGAATATAAAGTTTTCTGAATGCTGAGTGAGCCAAAGAAAATATGTTTGATAGGTCTCCATGAAATGAGAAGGAAAATATGAATAAACTCTTTATATTAAAACTACAATTTTGGTGATCTCTCAGAGAGTCAGAATTGTATGGGAACATATTACAAGGAGTAAGAAATTGCCGAGAATTGCCAAGTCCGAGACCCAATTCCAATCCCAAAATCAAGCCTGCCCCAAGCAACTACGGACCCTCCCTTATATTCACTTCTAACCAACTAGAATATTTTCTTATTCTCTTTCCCTCTCTTTTCTCTTGCTTCTATCCATATCTCTTTCTTACACTTTCTAGTATAACTTTACTAAATCTATTAGGTTTTCCTGGATTAACTGGGCCAAGGATCTCATCAATGTTGCTCAGAATTAATAACGTACAGAAAGCAAAGCAAACTTGTTGGTCATATAGTAACAGAGAAGCTTAAAAATTAGTAAAACAGAAAAGAGAATTTCAAAGAACACCACCAACTAAACTTATAAGCAAAAGTCTAAACCTGCTGAAGTCTCTAATAATTTTATCTGACTAACCCTACCACAAATGTTTAGCAGTAGCTAACCAATGGAATTTCAGAAACAAATTCTAATAATTATCATCCAAATTTCCTAACAAGAAATCTTCTGAAGTAAAGAGTACAGTACTACCTAGTAGGGATATCTAAAATCACTCCAAAAGGATGAAGAATTTAATAACAACTTGCAAAATAGTCAGTCTACCTTGAATTTAATTTTCGTCTGTGCTCATCAACAAAAAGCGAAACCTGAACCTCCTTCGCTTCCTCGAACTCCCCTTCAAAAACTCCATAATGTAAAACCTACTCACACACACAAAATTAATTAATTAATAAAATATCAATCAATAATAACTCCTCCATCCAAGGATGATCAATGAGGTAAACAAAACTTACAATTCCATCTTTTGATCGAACATCAGTAACCACGAACTTGATGTCTAAGCCATGAATGCGTAAGAAACCGGTGTCCGCCGGTTGACCACCACCTTGCGGATAGAAGATCGTACGATCAATATCACAGCATGTCTACCATCTTCCCCCTTGAGATGAGAGACCAGTGTAGCACTGGATTGTAGCTTCCACGTGTCATCATAGTAGTCCAGCTTCGTCGGACTCTTTTCCATCACCACCACCACCGAATCCCAACCTAACCCAGCCCAATTCCGTTTCTAATAACGGCAACGCAAAACCCTCATTTGACACGTGGATCCCGCAAAATAACACACCACAACAGTTACTTTTATATTATTACGTCATCATCAATTTTGAGGCAAAAAAACCACTGTGCACAAAAAAAAAAAAAAAAATTATTTACCTAAATAACACACCTTTTAGATTAAATCTGCAGTAAGTAGCTATTTTTTTTTGTAGAACTACTTCCACCCCTAGTTATCAACTAAAATTTTGCAATTTTTTTAAAATCCTTTGTAGAACTACCCAACCACCACTAGTTATAAGGCATGGTTTTTAATTTTTTGATTTTCTTGTATTTAATTTTATTAAAATCTAAATTAATTTAATTTAATTACAATAATTATTTTAAATAATTAGAATAGTTAAAAAATTATTTATAAAATAATTACGATAAAAATCCGTTAAAAATTAAGATATTAAAAATTGGTGTCGTAAAGAGTTATTAGGGTCATGTGAATAAACTTAGACAGTAAGTATATGACAAATGCATATGAATACTTGTCATAAACCATGTGAAAGATATATCAACAACCTAGAGACAAGCAACTTGACAAAGCCATGTGAATTAGTGTCATAAAAAAAGAGTTATTAGGGTTATGAATAAGCTTGAAGGCAGTATATAGACAAAGACATGTGAGACTACTTTAATAATGGTTGAACACAAAAATCAAAATCATCATTTACACCACTACACCCATTTTGGTGGTAGCAATCTAGGGTATATTTTGTAAAATTATAAAAAAATTAGGGGAAAAAAATTAGGGCAAAAAACCATGTTAAATTTAGATGAAAAAATGATTTTTAACACACTTTCTAGTAAATAAATTACTTATTAAAACATTTTTAATTTTTTTTCCAACACAACATTTAGTATTACACTTTGTCTACAAGGTATAATATTTAAAAATTAAAATACAAATTAAAATCGTGGGAAAAATGTTCCTAAACTTAGGTAAAAAACCGTTTTTATACTTAGTCAAAACCTACAAAGTAATACAATAACTATTAAATCAATGAGACCTCATTTACTTGGGACCTCTCTATTCTGAAGAATAAGATCACACAACTTGTTTCAAGAAAAATTAATTTCAAAAATGTGGTTTGAATGGAATGAGTATTGTGTGTCAGAGCCTTTGAAGTGGAAAGCGATTAGTGTTAAAGAATGTGGTGATTTGTTTCTTGAAAGTCAATGCTAGGGGAGATGCTTACAAGTGCACAGTTTTAGCAAATTTAGAGATGCTGAGTTGAAAAATATTTCATATCCTCTATGTGTGTTTAATTTAGATGAAAAAAATGATTTTTAACACACTTTCTAGTAAAAAAATTACTTATTAAAACATTTTTAAATTTTTTTTTTCCAACACAAAAGTTTAGTATTACACTTTGTCTACAAGGTATAATATTTAAAAATTAAAATACAAATTAAAATCGTTAGGAAAAATGTTCCTAAACTTAGGTAAAAAACCGTTTTTTATGACTTATTAAATTCAAGGTTTTAATTAATGGTCTACATATTGCCGACACTGTTTAACGGCCTAGATTTTGCCCCAATTTTTAATATGTACATTTTTTACCCCAATTATTTTATAAATAATTATTCTAATTATTTAAAATAATTATTGTAATTAAATTAAATTAATTTAGATTTTAATAAAATTAAATACAAGAAAATCAAAAAATTAAAAAACCATGTGGAGAACTAGGGGTGTGGGGCGAGTTCTACAAAGGATTTTAAAAAAATTGCAAAATTTTAGTTGAGAACTAGGGTGGTGGGGCGAGTTCTGAAAGAAAAAAAAAAGTAAGCTTAGTTTGGTATTTAATCAAAAAGGTGTGTTATTTAGGTAAATAAATTTTTTTTTTTTTGTGCACAGTGGTTTTTGCCTTATTTTGACTTGGTCTAACCATAACTGATTTGTCTGCCTATATCCAGAGATTCAATCACCTATAAATAAGGAGGTACAAATCTATAAAGATTCAAATCGAATTTAACTTTTAATTCATAAATAAATATTGATTGATTTATAAAGATTTTTTTGGTGAGAGATTTATTTATAAAAAAGACTCAATGACCTAATTAATTAAATAAGGAATTACAAATCAAAATTAAATCCGTCCCATATCTTTATCCCTTATATTTATCTTCTATATCTTCTAGCAGGGAGGAGGATTTTTCTATTCAATTCAATAATAACTCTATAAATAAGACTCCCACTCTATTCTATTTACATCACATCACATTACATTACATCTCACTTTCAATTAATATGGCTAATTTAAAAGTGAAGAAGGAAACATTAAGAAGCAACACCACCAACAGTCCTCCTCCCTCGTAAATTTGCTTCCAAAGAGATGTTGGTAGAGATTATGGGAAAAGTTGCATCTCATTCAACTTTACAACTTTTCAAGATCAAGTTAACATGTAAAGAACTACTTGATGCTGCTGAGGAGGATTTTGTTTTTCAACATGCATCTTTCGACGTACTTGCATTAGTCCCAATCCCATGGTTCCAACGTAAGAAGAGAGTTAGCGTTCGTCGAACGTTGTAGGAAAAACGGTAACTTGGAGATTTTGTATCGTGAAGGAATGGTTCAATACTTCACTTCTTTAAAAGGTATTCACACTTTGAAAAAGGCGGCGTTGGAAGGTCACCATGATGCTAAGTATGTTTATTCAATGATTCTAATGTCTTGTCATGAAGATGATGAAACAGAGAGAAACTACGGATTTGATCTTTTTCGTTCGTTGAAGAAATCCACGTGTGTTTCAACATGTAGAAAGAGAGTAAAAGATTTTATTAGAAGCTTGTGGATGAATAATCCTGTGCTTCCAAATCCACGTCGACTTTCTTTATGTCGTTCTAGTACATGTGATTGTGTTGCCAGGCTGCATCATGAGAAACTCACAACAAGAAGATGGTCATTAGAGGAAGATTATGATATTGATGTTTCTTGTGAATATTGTTGTGGGGATTATGAATTTGGTTTCTTCTGTAAGATGTTTCGAGTTTAATTAATTAATTGCACTTCTTGGTAGAAAGAAAGTTCAAATTCAATTGCGTGCAGAGTTTTCTTGTCTTGTTTTAATTTGTTTTGTCTTCCTCGTTTTAGTTTCAATTAATATCTTTCTATTGTCTTCACATGTACGTGTGTGACTATAAAAATTACATAATGCACTATTATTTTTTTGTTGAGACTATTGTTTCTTTCTACAAAGAGTGTACAAATATTTTGTGAAAGGTAATTTTTCTTTATGTTTAGAATCAGTCTTCTGTTTTGTGCGTAATGAATTTGTTAAATTCTTGTCGAGAGCTTAAGCGTCGAGGCGAATGCGAATATTTCAAGGTAGATTAAGCCACAAGTATTGGTTATTTATATGGAATATTTAACAAAAAGAAGCTAAACTATTTAATTGGTCTTAGTTTGGTGGTTCTAATTCAAAAATAACACATAATCAATTATAGTTTTAGTTTTGTCATTTATCTATTTTTAGTACAAATTAGTCTTCATTTAAATAAAACACAATACTGAATTCTGATTAAAAAAACACAATGCTGAATTTAATTATTTTTTGACAACCAAAACTGAAATTTATCTATTTTAAAGTATTAATTGGTCTTCGTTTGGTGCAATAAATAACACATAATCAATTACATAAAAATAACACATAATTAATTTTAATTTTAGTTTTGTCCTTTATCTATTTTTGGAACAAATTAGTCTTCAATTAAATAAAACACAATACTGATTTTGTTTTACAACCAATACTGAAATTAAAATTGCCTGAAAAATCAAATCCAAATGATCTTTT